>JANEHU010000430.1:0-97214 GCA_027563435.1 Nasonovia ribisnigri
TATACCTGGTCTCAACCATACCCTACTATCCGTGTATACTGTATATAGCATTCCTACCTAAAGTATATATATATATATATTAAATTAATAATACATATAATCAGTATACGTGACATATGTCTTAACAATTATTATATATCTTCAAATACAATCGAAAATCGGTGAAAAATATCCTTTAGTATGATTAAATAATATATTTATGTATTCATATAATATAAAGATTATTATAATATATATCGATATATTATCCTCATATTTATCTAGAATATATATTTTATATACTTAGTATCTATATTAATTTTAAAGAAATAATATTAAGTATAGTATTTTACAAATCAAATATATATTACACATTGATATATTATTATTATATCAATACCTATAAATCATAAAAATATTAATTTTATTATATAAAATACTAGTTATTATTTTTAACGAGTTAGATTAGATTATTTTACACATTAAATTAACTAGTTAATTTCCAAAGTTAATATGAATTTAAGCTAACTAGTAAAGATAAATAGTTTACTAAAAAGTAGCATTCCAAAAAGTTAGTGCCCAGCTTTGAATTTTAATGTTTGATATTGTACTTACAACTTTTTTATAGCTGGTGCCCGTCTAATTCTGGTAATATATTATAATTTATCTTATCATTTTAAACGCGATATTAAACTGGGCGGGAATTTAAAATCGACCAATAAGAATGCGTATTTGAACACAGGTTCCGAAACAGACCCCAGAATGCTTATACGCTGCCCGGCCGCGCCCGGCTTTGACCCTCCCCTCCTATCCATGCATAGTCCATGTCAGGTCTTTTAATTATACTTTAATGACTGTTGAAGCGCTAACAGTCTCTGCTATGATAATTATTAGAATAAGATAATATATACACAAGTGAAAAATATATTTAATTATTAAACATTATTATACATACATCATTATCATTATACATCGAATTAAACATTATTATACATCGAATCAAACATTATTATACATCGAATTTTACATTATTATACATCGAATTAAACGTATATACATAAATTTATTTATTTATTTAATTTATTAACACGTCGTCACGTGGCTGTGTACTGAAAGCGGAATAGAAGTTGGCGCGTCGCGTCATCATCATCAACGAAATAAACGATACATTATGATTGAAGGAGTGACTCATGACGCATGTTTGAAAGCTTACAACATTTGCCGTATTACAAACAAACATACAACGTTACTAAGACTAGGTATTGCGATTATCCATAAATACATTACATAACAAATAACATCACAAAATAATTAATAATTATAATTCTATTACAACTGTAATCACACTGTAAAATGAGTAGGCTGTAGAGATACAATTCTATATGAAAATGCTGCATAGAATTTACAGGGCATGATTATAGTTGTGTTAATTATAATTATAATTTTTGTTATATTATTAATTGTTGTGTTATTCTGTACTACTAATCATTGAGTTCGTAGTATTTGTTATGTTTTCATTTCTGGGTGCTAGGCGAAATAAATGCTTTCATATAGTCAAACATTGGTCATGAGTCCGCTGCCTTCAATATGAGTACCATTTGTTCTTGTTGCGGCTTTCAATCCCTATAAAAAAAAAAAAAAAAAAAAAAAAAACATTGAATATTAGATTTTCTCGTATTTTACTAATTTAAAAACGGATAGGTTCAACCGGGCAGCCAATTTATTTTACTATAAATACAGAGGGAGAAAAGAAAACAGTTTTTGCTATGTGTGGAAGTTTAAGTAGTTTAAATAAAGGGTTTTAAGTTTTTGCGTCTTTGCTTATATTTGGTGTCACCTTGTACGTTTGAGAGGGAATAGTAAGTTCCTACACGAGAGTAGCAGGTAAACAATTACATATGTTAGTTCCTACACGGGCATATGTAAGTTCCTACAGGGTAAAAACCAGGTACCTATGTTAGTTCCTACACGGCGGAAAAAGGTACATATGTAAGTGTACCTATATGTGTATATATGTGTAAATATGTATATACGAATAAATATATGATGATTATATATTATATAATACAAATCGCATAACACATTTTCACAAATAAGCATATAATAATTAGATTTGTTATTGAAACTTTATACGCCGGTATAGCTATTTAATATAGGTAACTACATTCAAATATACTTATAAATAATACTTATAAATGTATATACGAAATCACTGGAAAATACGACAAGCTACAAGCTGATAATATTATCCCCTATACCGACTCGACGTAAGGAAAAAGATAAAATATCTTATTATCTATATTTTTGACATACAAAATATTTATGACTTTTCATCATCGATAAAAATGATACAGAACTTGATTTTGATTTGATAATCTTAAAATTAGTTATAAGTCCTATTTCTCTTAAAAGTTTTGTTAGTATTGTTCGAAACATCTGAGTGTCCGTACATATCCGTTTATACTAATCATATACAGTTATACAAATTCACAATGAGCGAGAATGTATCATTCGTGTTGAGTGAAAAAGGCAAACAACTACTAGCAGGGGCGGAGTGGGAAAAAAATTCAGGCCAGGAAAATTAATTTTCTCCAGGCCACTCAAAATTTTCAATTCCTGATTAAAAATTGTATTTTATCTAATTTTGTATGTAAATATATATAGGCAGACAAACAACAAATAGGTAGGTACTAAAATACAATATAACAGTGCATGTATTTTACAGATAAAACTATTAACAAAACTATAAAACCGAAATAAAAATACACAAACCAAAATAATAATAAATCATTATTGTTTTTATACCTATAATATGTTCTAATAAAATTAAAATAAATATATTAACTTACAAAGAATAAACTACTTTAGCTTCAGATATAATTATAATAATTGTTTTACTTATAACATTAACATTAACTTATAACATTACTCATAACATACCTACTTAATCAATGCTTACAATAATAATTTGTTTAATAATTTACTCTTTTCTCCAACAGAGTTTATTATTTCGTCATTGTTAAGTTCGACTAGTGTTTTTTTCTCGATTGCCATTAACATGAAATTTTCTAAGTGTTCGTTGCTCATCGTACTTCTTAATCGGTTTTTTATATACTTCAGTGTTGAAAATGATCTTTCACACGCAACTTGTGTTACGGGTAATGTCAGTAAGAATTGATATGCCAACATCAAAGTTGGATATGTGTTAGAAAATAAACTATATTTAATTAAGGCCTTGTAACAACAAAGAGGACAATTTTGACAACTTCTGCATGGCTTTATTTTACATGAATTTGAATCTTCTTTGTCATCAGAATTTTCACTATCTTCACAATATATCATATTATATTCGTCATTTACTGATTTTTTTAAAAATTCCCATGAGCTAGAAAAATGTAATAATTCTTCACATAAACTGCTTTTAATTTGTTCAACATCATTGTTACATTCAATAAATGGTTTAAGTTTCAAAGATAATGTAGATAATGCACCACTCGGCATTCCATTTTTGAATGATTCAAAATTGTTTGGCGATAATAGAGAAAGATCAAAGTATAATGTATTATTTTTAATAAACCTTGAAGTCATACTTCGTATAATAGCATCAAATACTTTATTATAAACTTCAACTTCAAATTTTTTTGCAGCATTAATTATTGGTTCATCTTCCGTTTCATAAGTAGACATCCTTTTCTTTCTTTGAATACGTTTATTTTCAAACTGATCTTGAATATCACACATTTCTAAATCTTTCTTATTTTTTTCATCTTCAGTATTTTCAATTTCTAAATCAATAATTCGTTGAGCCTTTTCTATAAACTTATCACATGTTATTTTTATATTTTCCATATCTCGTTGGAGTTTTTCTATTTGTTTTAAAGTGCCTTCGACCATTTGTTGACATTTTAATAAATCTAAGCCACTTGTTTGCAAGTATCTTGATAAGGGACCTGTTATAGAAAATATTTTCATAAACATATGTGCAATGAGGATATTTTCATACTTCAATAATGATGACAATAAACAGTTAGCTTTAGATCGAATATCGGGCTTAAAACCTTCATTATTAGATATTTTAGATAGACAAATAATCAACTCTGTATACAAAGCATCGTCAAATTTATCATAAGTACCAAAAATTCTGTTAAGGGCTGTTTGCCCTAGTAGACCACAGATATAATATAATATAGACATAATACTCCGTGTCGAAGACATAGAAGGCTACAGCGAAAGTTATAAAAATAGATAGTGTGAACTGAACTGAAGTGGGTATATACGTGGTATATACAGATACGGTATACTTATAATAAATTTGATTTCGTCTTACGTATATAATATAGATAAATAAATTCTTTTCTATTACTCTACATTATTATTATCTATACTTTAGGTAAACGGGCCATTTGGCTTCCAGATTTTTTTTTCATTCGTGTTGAGGAAAAAGGCCCCTGACTACTAGTTTTGAATAATTTTAAATTTTTTAAGCATCATACATCTAAAAAAAATGAAATTACGTGGCGTTGTGTTTTAAATAAGTGTAGTGCAAAAGTTTATACTTTGGGTCCAAATGCCCAATTAATTAATACAGATAAATCGTGTTTTGATCACCGCCATGCAAGTGATAGCACTTTAAATCGGCAACAAATAAGCAATGCTTGCAAAAGAAAAGCTGTAGACTCTATAGTTGAAAAACTGTCAAAAATAATACGAAAAGAAGTATCAAATTATGCTAACGAAGGAGATTTGATTGCACCGACTTAAAACTCATAGCAAGGAATATTCATAATGCAAGGATGCATTGTTTCCCCAAACTGCCAACATCAAGAAAAGAAGTTCACGAAATATTAAGTTTATTAGACAAATAGAGGTGAGTTATTTTTATATGAAAATGATGCGCTAAATGAAATAGTTATTTTTTCATGTAAAACAAATATAGATTTGTTAAAAGAATTAGATGTTTTATATATGGATGGTACTTTTAACTATAGTGATAAATATTATACGCAACTATACACGATTCATGGCATTAAAAATGGAGTGTACATTCCGTTAATGTTTTGTTTATTGCCAAATAAAGAAAAAAAGACTTACATTGCATTATTGAAAACAATAAAAATAGCTGGAGTAATACCTAAAAAAATTATTTTAGATTTTGAAATAGCAATGCATCAAGCATTATATTATATTCAATTATGAAAAATTAAAATGCATTATACGATTTTTATTATATTTTTTACTCATCATATTATATTTATTTGTGACGATGCGTTATGCGATTTTTTTTTTGATTTTTTACTCTTTATATTATATTATATTCAATTATGAAAAATTAAAATGCATTATGCAATTTGTATTATATTGTATAATCATCATATATGTATTTATTCGTATATACATATTTACACCTTTTTTCCACAGTGTAGGAACTAACATACGTACCTGGATTACCGTGTAGGAACTTACATGCGCATCTTTTTCCGCCATGTAGGAACTAATGTGTGTATTTTTTTACCGTGTAGGAACTTACATGCGCATCTTTTTCCGCCATGTAGGAACTAATGTGTGTATTTTTTTTACCTGTTACTCTCGTGTAGCCGTGTAGGAACTTACATTCGCCCGTTTGAGACGGATCTGAAATCGATTAATTTATGATCGTTGAGGACAAAGGTACTATATTTCGCAATTCTATCTACCTTTGATAACAAAACTATAACCGGTTAGTTCAAGGTCTTTTTGTTACTTAATCAAAGGTAGATGTTATGGATTGAAAAGTACATATGACAATAATTAAAACACCCTTAAATGTTTGTGCAACTGCTACCACGGGCCTGGAAGTTTGTCTTACAGACGTACGAAATACATTTTCAGTTGTGACTTACCACAAGCAGTTGCGATTTACTATTATTTTCATTATTTAACAACATTATAATCGTCGATAATAATCCGAATATAATTATTTACCAACACTACAGTTATACATTTTGAATACATAATATTTTTCTTTTCCTTATTTTCAATATCTTCTTCTTCAATTTACAATTTAAGAATAGTAATTAATTATTATTATTTTCACTCGAAAACTTCTATGAAACTTACTGTAATAAAACACGATTTGTTTAGGTCCATATTTTATATATTTTAACGACTTAAATTGAATTGCTATTTAATTATATAATAACTAGCTGAACCCGTGCACTTCGTTGCCCTTAAAAATTGGCAACTTTTAAAAAAATTATGATTATTCAACTCCCATTGGGTATAACTCGCTGCAGTAAGTGCAACTTAGCCACCCTGGTAAGCAATCCGACTACGTCGGATCACGGACAAAGTTCAATAACTCGATTTGGAGAATGAATGACAATCAATAATAAATAAATACTAATTTCTGCTGTTGACTGTAACCAATGGCAACTATTTATAAAATAAATAAAATAAAATATCGAATTTCCATCGTGAACCTCAAGATCCCTGTTTGAGCATCTATTTAAAATGTGAATTTTGGCAAATCCTTTCTTATTGCACGGTGAAAATATGAGAAGAACTTCTAGTCAAAATTTCAAGTCCGTACGTTGCGTAGTTTTTGAGATACAGCGATCAGTGAGTGAGTGGTATTTGGATTTTATATGTATAGATAATGCAGGTTGCCATGTTCCTAATATTTGTTATTAGCCAGTTAAATAAGATTGTTCGAGCAATAATATTATTAACATATTAGGACGCACATATTAAAACGGGAATTTTTACGGAAAACCAATTTTCGACAAAATCGATTTTGGTCTAACTCTAAAATAAATTACCGTAGATAGATGAAATGTTGACTGAATGCTTATATAAGCATTTTTTATACACCATAACATTTTTAAAATATTTTTATTTATCTAGACGGACATTTTCATTTTCCAATTTTTTTTAGGTTTTTTTTCTTTAGATTTCTATAAAACTTTATTTGAAGGGTAAAAAAACTTGAAAATTATTTGATGTATACTTATATTATTTATATATATAATGAGGTATCGTTAATAATTACTTATTTATATGCTATACATATTATTAATATATTATATAATATCAATGTATGGATATATAATTTAACGATTCGCTAAATTAAGAAATAAGAATGTTCTTGCTAAAAAGACTATTAGTTAATCATTTATCATGTTTATAATATTGTTATTATTCTATATTTTAAAACTATAATAATATAATATACATATATCATATATCATATATGTATGTGAAATGTTAAACCAACATACCTCATATAATAATATCTTAGATAACTATATAGTTACCTATCATTATGTTGAAAATTATATAATAATACATTTTTAGTGATAGACATTGATGGTAGATGGGGGTAAGGTGTAGTATGATGTATAGGTCGCACACGTATGCGATAGTAGGTGTGCGGATGGACTAGGCTGATTAGGGACTAGTACTCTATAACCTAACCTATGGAGGGTTATGATGTGCTATATGTTAGATATTGATGGGATGGAGGAGTATGGGGTGGTATGCACTAGGTATTGATGGAAGGGGAGGAGTATGGTATGACATGATGTGTATGGTTGCGCACGGTATTGACTCTCATAGACTAGGGAGTTGTGTGTGTTTGAACTTTATAATAATATAATATATATATATATCGCATATGTATGTGAAACGTTAACCAACATAACTCCTATAATAATGTCTTTGATAACTATCGCATGGACTAGTCAAGGACTAGTCTATGTCTGAACCCCCTAAAACATACTACAGTACTAGGTATTGATGGGTGGGGAGGAGTATGGTATGGTATATGTTTAGTATTGGTGGAAGGGGGTGGGGTATGGTGTGGCATGGTCGTGCACGTACGCGATAGGGTGGGCGGGGTAGCCGGATTCACCGGATTTGCAGGGGACCCGGAACACCCTAAATCATACTACCTACTCAGTTGGTTACAAAAATATGTCATACTTTATTGTCTTATGAATATTAAAATATTTATTATAGGTAGGTACCTTATCCTATTAATATAATTCACCCAATGGACCTCCCACATAATAAATTAAGTAAAATGAATCAGAATAGTTCCAATTACGACGTGAGCTCAATAATACACAATATGCATAATAAACGTATTATAAATTATAATTGAGTGTTTACGAGGGTTGAATAAAGCAAATTTAAGAGTACCCACCTGCAGTGTTAATGTGAGAATAAGACACCATTTAGCTAAATGTTTTTAACATGATATATTAGCATAATTAATTATAATATTCGTTTGATATATTTATTATCTAACTCGTCTTAATCAACCATTATAAAATATGTTTTGGCGAGATACATTAATAATCAACTTTCGATAATTTATTTATCATATGGTAAACCATCGTTGTTATTTTAACTCCATTGCAAAAGAAATTTAAGTTCTTTATTCATTTATACATTAAATTATGTATACCAAGTTATATACATTTTAGCTATAACGTTGTATTGCCCGTAAAGAATATTTATTGCTTGTGCTTACACGCGTTGAATGAAAGAATTGTTTATTGTTTTATTTTTGGCGGCTCCTTATTAAAACAACCAATGGAAGCATCAACCGAATCTAATATTTGAAAAGGACTTGGATAGATTTTGTGGTCTCTGAGATTTATGAGCATTGAAAAATACACAATCATTTTTACATAATATAATATAAGTAATATTCCTACTTTGCTCACTGATTTAATCGCATGCCATAATCGCTTTCATCTTGAAATTTAAATTTAAAATAAAGGAGAAGAAAAATATTTTATTTAATGTTGCATAAAAATATGAAGGTTAACATGATAAATCCCGGAAGAGAAGTTGGAGGAAAAAGAATCAAATTAAATTTTTTTTGGGAATGGTTCGACCACAAAATTACTAAACGGAAGAATGTCTGGTTTGATTTTTTGATATACCTACAACATAGGTAAGACGGATTGTCATTTTTGTCAATAAATAAAATAAAGTTTACGACGGAATGAAATATTTAAAGACGGTTTGTACAGAAACAGCTACAAAGGCGTTCTTAATTATTTCGATTCCACATACGTCAATGATATAATAGAACCTCAAAAAAAGGTATGAAGAATACCTATAACATTAAAAAAAAAAGAAAATGTATTTCCATTGGAAATATGGAACGTTCACAAGGCTACGATAAACTGTCAACATCGTACTTAAAATATTTGCGAGATTTGGAACAACCGTTTTACGCGTCTTGTTGGAAACGCGCACTCAACCGTCTGGAAGTTAATTTCTAAAATGAGTAAAGAGTTAGGAGTAAATAGAAATAAAATAGCGGTACAAGAATTAGGTGAAGGGATTTCAACACCAAAAAGTCGGAAGTTTGGTATAACACCGGTGACTGTTAAATAAACTTATGCTGTAGTGTGGTCGATAATATTATTAAATATCAGTGGAAGAATTTTAATTATAATATTGACCATTGTACTCGTTAAACAAAATAAATATTAACAAATTATAAGTTTTAAATTATATTAAGTGCACTCTCATATCATTCATGTTTTAAATTAACAAATTATTTTTCCATCATAATTAATTTTAAACTATATTACATATTATTTTACCTTTCTTTTTTTTACTTTTAATAAATCAAGACTTTTTTCCCAATTACCTAGCTTTATTTTTTTATGCGTATAAGATGTAAATATACAAAAAAAATTGTATATAATAAATAAATATATTATTTCACTATGAGTATATTGAAAACGTATGTATGTACAGTAAATTATGATATACATCGAAATACAGTTATTTTCTAGTATACAAAATACAATACACCAAGTATTTTATACCAACGTGATCGGTGAGCTTCGTTATTATCTTTATTAATTTATCCCGAGGTAGTTAATAAATGTAGCATACGTAATTTATTTTAGACAAAATCATTTGGGGTAAAATCATACCATATCTGGTCAATGATCATTCTAATCGTAATCATTGTTCTTATAATATATTTATTATATAAGATAGGTGCTACATAAGTTTTAAATACATATTATGAGATCAACGTCATCATCAATTGAAATCCATAAATAACAGTTGTACCTATATACTAGTTTAATATTATCACATTTTACTTATCACTTATCAGATATTACTTAAATGGTCTGACAACATGGATAGTGGTGCAAAGATGGACATCACGGAGTACTGATTGCGCTATAATTCATTTCCAATGTCATTTGCACTCTTAATTACGCACTATCAATATTGTAATTATAGGTTTTCGATATTAGGATAAATATTAAGTTTATTGATACGTTGTATAAGAATGTAACATTTATCACAGTATATTACTCTTAAATCATATACATTTTTATTACACTTTTGTTTACAGGTTGCATATGATCCAAGCATTCTAAGCTGATATTATAGGTACCATAGTTATCATACAATATGATAATACACAATAAACGCCTTTTTTTTAATGTTTTGTAAAAATCATTTTTATGTACTACTGTAGTACGTTACATATTTCGAGCATGTTTCTTAAAATTAAAAGAAATATGTATAATGAGGTAACCAAAAAAACAAAGTAAATTACGGAAAAGATTGATTTATTTTGTAATGTCAATACATGATATTGATTAGATACATGTATTGTTTGGGCTATGGCATTTTTGAGTTTGCGATGGATGAACTACATGTTGAATTAACAGTTCTGAAACAAAATAAATAAACACAATGTAAAATAAAGATTAAACACAACGATATGTAATAATTATAAAATTTGATTATGAGTTATACCACTATATTTTCCTGGTGTACCTATCATAAGTTGGAATCAAAAAAAAAAAAAAACACTATATGATCATTATAGTATTCAGGGACAATACTATTATACTATTACACTACAAATTAGAAAAACTCTTAAATTGATTTAAGTTACGATTACCTAGGTATCTAATGATATTTTGTGATTTTGTGATTAATTAGTCTTAATTATTTATAAGACACATAAGACTCAACGAGTTTTCGGGTTTCTACACAATATTGTAAGTTTTCTAGACATTTGTTTTTATACTTAATATAAAAGATGTACAAAGAAAACCTAACAAAAAAAAAAAAAAATTATATACTAAAACATATGACAGAAATTGTATTAAATTATGATTTAATTTAAACGCGTGGATATATACTATATAGTTCTTACAGGAATAATACGTGTATTAATTACTAATAGAAACGAGTAGAATTAAAATAAATATGGGTATAGATCATTGCTACGATCACTGAAAACTAGTGAAAACGAAACTTATCGTAGGTAAATATTGTACGTTTATAATATTGTAAGTATAGGTACTCACCATCGATTGGCTGGTGGCTGGGGCAGCCTTGGCGACCTTGTTGATGGCTTTGGAAGATTGGACTTCTCCGACAACAACGATGTTCATGGATACTTTTTCTGCGCCCATTTTTGGTTTTGGTTGGTTTTCGTGGAGTGAAATAGAGTAAAAGACTGAAAAAAAACAAAAAAAAAAAAAAAATCAAACAGACGTTTAAGTTTCGAGTTTTGTGTAATACGTCGGTCAATCGACCAAACAAAACATAATAATTGATATTATTGTTTCGCAGGTAGAGGTACTCACCAAATAATAAATTTGCACAAAAAATGTGTTATGCCGGAATCGAGGAGTCGGTCTCCTATTTATACCTCTGATTAGCATCGGACGGCATGGCGTGATCATACAACTATGAACGTCCATTGGTCGCCTCCAAAGTGGTGCCACGTCCTTGTTCGACTTAATAGGTATTATTGTTATTATGTTTACACCGTTATTGATATTATTGTTATTATTATTATTACAATAGATTGGGTAGGTTCAAAGTTTGAACAACAATACGCTCGCCATGTACCTATTATATATTTTATAATATTTATGTATAATAACTGCAGCAGAAATTCAGGGGTTGGAACCGAAATTAAAAATATCAGTATTTTAACCGGAACCTTTTGAAAATATTGGAACCGGAACCTTACCAAAACCCTTTTTTGATTTTTCTGATATTTGTTGGAAGGGAATTTTTCGGTTTTTTTCGGTTCCAATTTTATCTAACTATTTTAAAATATATCTAGGTAATAAATAATAATAGCTGCTTCATGAAGTTTCCTTGATGTTGTAAGTGTATTTATAATTTTATATTTCTATAAGCTAAAAGTTCCGGAAAACGATATAATATGAACTGTTACGAAAATAGTACAAAATATAATTAATAAATATTGTTATTCGCCCGTCAGTTTGTTGACACCGTCATCATTATTATTTTCTTTATAATTTATAATTCATACATAGTTTTGGATGACGATGGCTGGTAAAGATGAGAGTGATGTCTAAATAAAAATAATACAATTATTATTAAAACAACCAAAATACGTACCCGTATAAATTTGTTATCAGATTGGAAGTTAGGACATGGTCTAATATTATTACTTAATTATTAATATACTCGTATATGCATACATATTGGGCACATAATATTAAATAATATTTAAATAATATTAATTTAATAATATATACTTAATAATAATTAATTTCTTATAACAGTTTCTTATAAAAATAAAATAGGTGTAACGGGCGATGATAAATATTTTTTTCTATCGACTGGATTCTATTGAGCAATAACAATTCATATCAATTACCTTTTCAATAGAAAATTATATACCTACTACCTTTTTATTTATAGATATTTTAAAAAAACCAAAAATTTAGGATAATATATGGAGGCAGAGTCACTTTAATTATTAAATTAAGTAATAAGCAAATACGTTATATAAGCTGCAACTACAAAATTTAGTCACTCGGACACACGGACTTCATGCAAAAATCTAGACTATTACCTATTTAAATAAAATCTCGAATAAAATCATACCACTGAGAATATGATTTTATTTAATTATACGATTCACTGGGACCGCTGACTTCTTACAACTACACGAGTCAATCCTACTTTTAATATTTGTTTTGGATGTTCTTAAAACAAAATAGCGAACTTACTTAATTCTTTTAACTCATTAAGGCAACTATAATTTAATCATATTATTTTAGATAGTAATTATGATGTTTATACTTTATTTTTATTTTTACTTTTCGAAAATAATATATCTTATAATACCGGTATTTTCCAGTACTAGAACCAAAACCTTAATTCTGTAATTTTAAGAATCGGTCCGAATTTTTTTTTAAAAAAAAGAACCGAATTGGAATCAAACTGAAAAAAACATAAAGGTTCCAAGCCCTGAGCAGAATATCACAAATTGTTTAGGACTTTGTATCATAGTTTATAATAATATGTATTACGAGTATATATTATATCAAATTGGTAATAGGAGGCTTTTTCGACACAGTTTCACGATTAATAATATACACAGTCTGAAATTGTATATGAGAATCGAGGTAAAGAATGAATAAAGAAACGAAAAATGAAATTAGCAAAAATTAGTAAATTAATTACATACATAATTAATTATAGATTTTCGCTGAAATTCACTGCATTATCATAATATTACGAAGGTAACTATATCGTTAAGGGGAATAATCGTATAAAAATCGTAAGACGCAGTCAGGGATCCAGGGATGGGGGACTAATGGACTTAAGCCGCCCCTTTTAGTCGTACCCAATCAATAGGTTTCCAAGACAAAAGCAACGACGGATGAAGAGATGAAGGTTGAATTTGGTTAAAATAAAACTAACCAACAAGTTAGATTTTGCATTCAAAGTCAATGTTTTGAGTAAGGACAGAGTATTATTCGGGGACTCGATATGTAGTGACAATGTGACATTGTGTGTTAGGGCTGGTTTTAAAACTGGGTAAATAGTCTCGTTGATTACATAGTAGGTACCTAACAAAGTTAGGTAAAATAAATATGTAAACGTTAAGTATGTTTATTTATAAGCTGAAAATTAACAAATAATATTATATTTAACACAAAAGCATACATTTAATAAAAATTAAAATATACTAACTAAACTTTATTTAAAAGGTATGACATAATTTTTTTTTGCACCTGCTGGGTCCAGCATAATATTTGAACAACTTTCAAATTTTAAAATAATAACGATAAACATTTTATTGTCCTACTATATATTTTAATACTGCACTATTAGCTGTAATGATTTAGGCAATTACTTACCTTTATTGTGTTAACTTAACTATTAAATCAAGGATTAAATATTTGTTATTTTTATTTTAGGTCATTGTATTTATTCATTTAAACTTATAGGTAATTATAGTTATAGATATGTGCAAATATGATTTAAAATTGACATGTTGTATTTGACATTGACTGGAAAAAGTTAAGTTGCCAAAATGAATACATCGGCTAGTTATACGATTATATTAAGTTGATAAGAAAACCAACTACTTAAATAAGTTACCAAAAAATATAACTTTTTAACTAGTTAATTCTCACCCTTATATACATAATACATATACTATTAAAATATAATCACATAGATAGAGGTACTCATATTCCTATATTCAGAATTAATAAATTGAGTATTGAACCTTTTCCGATTTCCGATAGTTCTCAATTATTCGTAAGTACTAAAATATTAACGAAATTTATTTTAGAATTTGTAAGTTTGTAGGAACTAAATGGAATGTTCAAAATAAATTCGAGAGTCAAACTCATTAATTAAATATTATAGGCGAAACTTTATGGGCCTTTGGATTTGATTTCAATTAAAATTATTTTTCATACACTATAATACCCTCTAATTAGGGTATTTTTTTACTACACCCATCCCTAAGGTTCCCCGATAGTTTCCTGTAGTATACATAAATATTTTTTTATTCTAATGTTATGATGTATAGGTATACTATACAAGAATACATCGATATAAGATAATTTTTGATATAATTACGAGATTTAAAAATTTACAATTTGTCAAAATCATTGAAATTACACGAGTAAAATTCACGCAAGCAAGCGTTTTATCTTTCCCCAATAATAATATCAGTATAATCACGCCATGACGCCCCACTTTCGTCGCCAGCTTCGGATGTATGTATAAAAAGGCATCCGGCTCCTCGATTCCGGCATAACACATTTTTTGTGCAAATCTATTCTTTGGTGAGTACTTACTAATAACAGTATTATCATTATTCAATATTCAATATTCATTAATCGTATATAATACACTTAATCGTTTGTTTAATTTTCCTTGCAGTCTTCACTCTATTTCACTTCACGAAAACCAACCAAAATCAAAAATGGGCGCAGAAAAGGTATCCATGAACATCGTTGTCGTCGGAGAAGTCCAATCTTCAAAGGCCATCAACAAGGTCGCCAAAGCCGCCCCAGCCACCAACCAATCGATGGTGAGTGTCTGTAACTAAACATAATATAATAATAGGTATCTATGTAACCAATGTATGATAATATTATATCAATTTTTGGTGGTTAAATAAGTATAAAATTTAACTTTTTACTATTCATTATAATTTTTTTTCTCAATAAATTAAATTATTACTTTTTTTTGTTTGTGTTTTCTCTATTTGTATTAATTCATTCGTTACCTAAACTGCACAAATGCAAAATTAAATATCAGAAAATTATTTCAGTAGATATACTTATACAGATAAATAATATTTAAATAAATAATCTATTTTTTAATAATATTATACCGTAATGACATTTGAAAACTTAGTTTTTTATCTCAACTTAACTATAAACAAAGTATCATAAAATATATTTTTTTTACCTACGTTTCTGTATATAAATAAAATGTATTTGATTAGTTTACAATAATATAAAATAGAAATTATCAAAATTATCAAAAACAGAAACCTGTTCAATAATATTAATCACATGTAAAATTACATTTAAAAAGTAATATCATATAGTTATAAGTTTATAACTTAAAGCATGATGTGTGATTCAGTGAATTGTATATTAAAGTTTATTCCTCAGCAATTAGTTATTCCTACAATACTACCTTGTATGACTCATTATAAGTTAAAATTCAATATTTATTAAATATCTTTGTTTATTCTTTGTTTCAGAACTGTTAAATCACCATGTAGTTCATACGTTACAAACTCAAAAATGCCATAGCCCAAACGTTACAATAATATGTAATTATACCAACATGTATGTAAATTAATATTATGTACACTGCAAAATAAATCAGTCTTCTCCGCTATTTGACTTTTCTTGTTTTTTTTTGCTTCTATGACTTTTTATAAATATCCTCTTTTAATATAAAAATATATATATTCTAATACTTTATATTTTATACCATATATTTTTATATATTTTAAATCGTATGCATAGTAATATGACGAGTGGTAATTGGTAACTAATATTATGTTTATAGTGTATAAAAAAAAATTAAAGCAGAATAACACAATACTATACAATTTTTCGTCATAATCACTATGTTGATTACGAAAATAAACTGTTATCGCGAGCTTATTAGAGGTATTATAAATTACAATACGTATCCTATACAATTATAAAAGTGTATGTTTTTGTAAAGTATTTTTATAGTTAAAAAAAAATAAATATTTTATAACACAGCAATAATAATGTAATAATACCTATATGGGTGATGCATAAAATAATATTTATAATTTTTAAAATGAGTTTGTGTAATAATAATTTTTTTTTTAAATATATTTTTATTGATCTTTACATAAAACTTTGACTGCTTGGGTCATAATATTATTATTCGTTCTTACTTCTTATACCAAACATTTGTATTTAATTTTAATTTACAAAATCACTAGGTAAAAGGTGTTTTGATAAATAAGAAAAAATAAATGTAATCTGTACATAGTGTAATATGGTATTTACAATGGGTAGGTATAATTATTTTCTTACAATATTACATTGTTTCAATTGTTTAATACATTACAGACTGTCTCTATTATTACAATAGTACCTATAGTGTTACCCTCTTTCTGTAAATGGATATAACAGTATTATATTTTATAACAGCTGAAATATTCTCTTCACGAAAATATTGAATAAAAATAGATTTGTAGCGCGGTGGTTGTCCTCGGTCACAAAACGTGTTCTGAGTGCAAGCACCAGCCGGTGTCACTAGTTCACGAATGGGTGACCATCCAGGTTTTAGTGAGAAATTTTCATCACATATACACGTGTTCAAACCAACCGTAATCTCCCCGACTGTAAAAAAGGAAACATAAAATAGCCAATGGCCTATATATGTTGCCGCTGCGATTAATTAATAACAATAAAAAAAAGTAGATTTGTTGGAAATTAATATTGTTTATTATAGTAGATCCGTTCTCCAATAAATATATTTTTGTTTGTTGAAATTTTAGAAACAAAAATAGTTTAAATCAACAGTATGTATAAATTACCTGAGTTTGCCTATGAACTAATTAATGATCTACATTCACATTATTTAAGTATTTTATTACAGTTGTTTTTTTTTTTTATTATTATATTATTATAGTTTTATATGAGCTCAAGAAAGACCATAGTTCTATTCTAATGGACATTGAACCACTTGACGGTAATAACTTGACCTTGATTTTGACCTAAACTCAAATACTTTTCTTAGATTGATATAGTTGTCATCAATCTATAAATGAGGATGCTTATAAAAAATATTAGATACCTACGCACTAATGATCGACTTGCTACATTGATAATTAATTATTATATTAGACTATTAGAACATAAACACCAACTTATCTACCTTATTCTAATATTATAAGTTATAACATTGTAATGTCTATTTGATGGAAATAAACTTATTATTATTTAAGTAAAAAAAAAAACTACAGTATTAACAAGAAACGTAATTTTAACAAAGGTTTGTTTAAAAATTCAAAATAAATTTTTACTAGTAATTTACTAATAAGGTTATAAAAAAAATTGAATTTTTAGAATCTTAAAGTGACAATTTTTTAATTTTCTTAGTGCTTCGAAATAATAACCATAATGACGATTAAAATGCAATAAAATATTTATTGTTATTTAATCAAGTATAGTACAATTTGGAATAATGTGGAAGTTTTTTAAAATTTTGATAGCAGTATAGTATATTTATATAACTTATGTAATTTAATTTCAATCGAGATGCAAAACATATGCAATATGTCTAACCTGTCTAACCTATATAGTTGCAAAATAATAATATTGAAAACGTCAAAATGAATTAAATCAAAACATTTGAAGCGAGCTGGTTGCATGCGTCATCGTTTCAAAAGCCCAAATTTAAGTCAATACTAATTTCGTCGAACAATGTACCCTTTAAATATTTAATAACGACAAAATATATGTGTCTTATAATGTATGTACAGTCGTAAATTATACACACGCACACCGATCGATTACTTTATGTATGTATATACGTTGAACAATATTCAATATTTTCCTACGAAACATATTATTTTAGACGGAAATGCGAATATTGACTTAATATTATGGATATAGTAATACGGCGCAGCGTGGAAACCACGAGCACGCCCCCACTTCGTAATATTGTAATATTTGAGTGAAGGTTTTCAGAAAAACTTACCTATGTCAAACGATTTGGGAGGGGGGGGGGGTTTGAAAAAAAATCATCATTACCCATCGTCAATCGGTCTGACACGTGCAGGCACGAAATCGTACTCAGAATTGTTGTTGGGTTGGCGTT
Organism: Nasonovia ribisnigri; assembly: GCA_027563435.1. NCBI lineage: Eukaryota > Metazoa > Arthropoda > Insecta > Hemiptera > Aphididae > Nasonovia > Nasonovia ribisnigri. Next base: position 18,637 of record JANEHU010000430.1, read on the forward strand.
CGACCGATTGTAATTTGTTCATTTATAACACTGCTGCTCGCCATCACAGAGATCTTCGGGACATGTAGGTAGGCAATCGGATCGCGGACCCGAGACAATAGTATTTTTATAGCTGACCCGTTAAGGGTGCTTTATTTTTGACCGTGAAATGAAAATAATCGATAAGCGCACCGACGTCGACGACTGTTACGGGTACATGCGTCTGACGCACGCGTTGGCCGTATGCTGGGGATTGCCCATCACTCGCAGACGAACCGGCGGCGACGAAAGCGACGGAGATCCGGACGTAGTGCGAGGTATAAAACATGACGAACAGTATCATCGCAGGAGGAATTATAGCCGATTTTTTTTTTTTTTTATATACGATATTTAAGAGTAAACAATTTGTACTGCACGATTGAGTTGGACGAGTGTGACCACGATTTTTATACCTACGGTTCCCTAATTAGACGGTAGATTATAATATTATACAGGCACAATATCCACATGGGAGTCATTAAGACGAGTGCTGGAATTACAGTATCATTATCGGGATCGGGCAAGATTGCAGCCATGTCAAATACGCGGTAATGTCAATAAACAATTCATTTAAAAAAAAGTTTCTTTGTTTATTATAATAAAAAATGAATTAATTAATTAATATTGATGTATAACTCCGTTTATCCACCTAATTTGGTTTAAAAAATTAAATAAAAAGAAAGATCACCGTTGAATAATAATTTGATCATATCTGAGGAATGTGCAGTGAAAATGTTGTGAAGGCACCTTGCACCTGAGCACTGTAATGTGTCATATCTAGAAAAAAAGGTTGAAAGCCACTGAGTTAGATAGGTACCTACTCGATAGTGGATATACATTAAAATGAAATAAATTAAAATAATTAGTTTGATTTAATAACGTATTTTCAATATACATATATAGTATGTATATTATAAGTACTTAATAATTTATATATTTAAAATCCGTGTAATATTATCGCAAAAAAGCTGGTTTGTAATAATTTAATTAGGTAAAGCCAAACAGTGAAACCTATAATTTATATGTATTGTATAAAAAATACAAATACTTAATAAATTGCTATATAATGAATGTGAAACCACAAGTAACTCGGTGAGTACAAAATATAGTGGTTATATGCATTGTTAACCATGGTTTATGATTAAATACCTCCTATACCTTGAATAGTTGTAAGTATTGTATGACTCGTAAAGCACAACGGTTGCCAAATATTCACCAAGTATACGAGTCGTTTGGGACCAACTTAGGAGTTATGATATCGACACCGATCACTAAAACCATATAATGGAGATGAAAAATACGTCTAAACTAAATAAGCACTATAGTAATTTCTATAATAATACAAATTATTTGTTAATGTTAAGAAAATAAATGAATTTTTCTAAGTAGGTATCGCTTTAGTGTATACAGCAAAGTATCTTTCGAGGAAAAATGTTATGAAACACTCGATACACGAATTAAAAGTGTACCGCGACACAAAATACTCGATATTTCCCATAACTATACCGGGATACAATTATATTGTTTTTTGAGATACGTATATATAATATATTACTTATTAGATTACTTGTATCGAAGATACAGCCCAACCCTGATAATTATACGATGTCGGTACGGTTATCTTAGTCATCGGCAACTCATTAAAGCCATCTTACGTAGCTAAACGTAGCTTTTTAATGGCGGGACCATCGACCAACCTTGAATATTTTATTTCGATTATGACTTCAGATTTTTTTTACAATTTTGATAAAATATACCTTTATGTACCAACACGACCACGCCACTCACGCGCCAGTTAACATTTACTGTCTCGCTCACTCCGCGTAATACCATTATAATATACATATTATAGGGTGACGATAGATCGATTGAATCATAATAGATTTGTGTAACCAGAAAAATATTTTAATATTTTTAATTCGTGTCAAATATTTATCATAGTTGTCTACATAATACGATAGGTCTTCGACATCCCGCCAAGTACGATTTATATAAATATGTCATACATGATATGCGCAGGTGCAGCGCAGAAGAATTAACTGTTCAAAACTTCAAACGTCACAGAATCGCCGTTTCAAATGAGTGAAAAGGAAAAAAATTAAACCTAGTTGAGAAAAAAAATGTTTATAATCGATCCTAACCCAGTATTCGGTTTTCTAAAAAAAAACCATAAAATGTTTAATCTCCATCTAAATAAACGACAGGTGCACACGAATTTCGACCCGCGTCAGATAAATGTACTATTTTAGATGAATTGCGTGTCGGACGCAAGTCGTGTAGTTTTTTTCACGTGAAGGATCGTAAGTATAGTTTTTGATAATTAATATTAGTTAGTAATATTTAATTATATTAGTAAAAGTTTAATTAATTACTCATTTTAAAATAAATTATTCACTACTGCTCGCAAAATATTATATTAAACTATTATTTTTATTAAAGTGTATATAAAATTCCATATTAATATACAACACGTTACACACATCGATTTTTAATTATTTTTTTGCACAAAAAACATTTCCAATAACAAATATGGATAAGATATCCCACAGTTATAAAATGTAGCATTAAAGTGGCTTATTATTTTTACAAGCGTTACACCGAAATAAAATAGTCAAATATCGATTAAAAAAACGTTATAGCACACGTCGAAGAGGATCTATACGAAAAAAAAATTAAGTTGAACAGTGTTTTAGGTACCTAACTATAATATGATGTAACGCGCGCTCAAAGAGTATTAACAAGTATAAGGTACATGGACATCGTGAAGTTAGTATTATGTATGATGCACAATGACACAAAAACCATCAAAAAGTGTAAATGACTTGTCGGAAATCGTCGGACACGTCTTTTTGACAAAATATTTTGGAAACTTCTTTTATTTTTTCTGTTTTGAATACCTTATTAGGCCTTATGCCGACCATTACATATGTATGTTGGAACTCGGGACCTTAGTAAATCATCTGTCCACTGTCCATTTGCATTCATTAGCAACCCACAAAATATAGAAATTAGTTAAATATTATACAGTGTAACGTTACTGATTCACGTCGTGTTTCGTATCCACAGGACACAGATACGCGTTCGACTGGCGCGTCGTGCCGGTGTGGCTGGCGTACGCGGCGCTGGACGCGTTCATCATATACTACAACTACCTGGAAGCTTCCGGTTACGTTGGCACGTCGTTGCGGAAGTGTTTCGAGGAGTCGTACTGCATAGCCGTAATCGAGCTGGCCAACCGGAACGTGGGCCCGCTCTCGGCGCTGGCCTGCACCATGTTCTACGGGCGCCGACACAAGGCGGCCGCGCTGGCCGGCACCGAACGCGTGCTGGAGTTTATCAGGGACACGGACCGGGACGCGGCCACAAAATACCATTCGGCCAAGCTGTTGTCGCCGGCCGCCAAGTACTACTCGGCCGCCTTGATGGCCGCGTACGCGGCGTGCATATGGCTGTACACGGCGGCAGTTCCGGCGGCCATCATCTTACCGTACTGCGTCAACGCGCTGGGCCAGACGGCCGTCTACAACCTGGTCACGTTTCAGTACAACGTGCTGGGCCATGGTTACGCGCGCATCGATCGGCTGCTGGAGGTGGCCGTGGACGCGTCTGACCGTCGCGCCCGCCGGTCGCTGGCCGCGCGCGTGGCTCGCCTGGCCCGCGCGTCCGACGACTTTGGCCGGCAGGCGGGTCACCTCAACAGGGCGTACGCGATGATTATGTTGCTCAAGTGGCCGTACAACGTGGTCCGCATCATCATGGTCGTGTTCCGCATCATCGAGCTGTCGGCCACCGTGCAGGATGGCCGGGCGTTCGCCCGCGTGGCCGCCGTGCTCATCGTCGAGCACGTAGGCGAGATGTTCCTGTTCCTCGTTCAACTGTCGTATTTCTGCTACACGGGCGCCCGTTTGACCCACCAGGCACGTGTTTTATACGTCTATAACGACAATTATAAGACACCTGCTTAATAGTTATTATTTTTTCGTTCTTTTGTGAACCTATGATTTTGGAGCTTTACAATATTGTGGCACATAGAATATAGGGAAATATAAGTAGATGGGTAATAAGAATATGAAAACAACTTTTTTATGATACTTTGCCTTTATTATCATACTCGATGATATACCTACGCACGACTTTGCACTATATCCATGTGTGTAATCCACGTTATTATTTATAAAATCATAAATTGTTTTATACCAAACCAATATTATAAAATCTGGTACAGAATATTCGGGATTGCTAATAAGCAATAAGTAATATTAATATTGGGAGTGCTAAATACCTACTCCCCATCCCTCTCTCCTTGCCTATACATTCGTATATAAAAATGCATAGAAGATCGATGAAAAAAAATGCAAAATTCATAAAAATAAATTGTTAATTTAATAGCAGTGAATAATAATGTGGGGTTGTAATGTTGAAATAATTTCCTGCTGTAATAATGTTTAAAAAAGGTGTTGTGCTAGTTTAATATCATAATAACAATAATTACAAAATTATATTATCGCATGCAGGCTAACAGGACCGCAGCAAGCTTACAAAAATTTAAACTCCACCATGGATCCCATCTGGACTTGGATGTTAAAAAAACGGTAAAATGTATAAACTATTATTATTAAACTACAAGATAGTAAAAATAGATATTGTATACTGCGAGTTGTATAACTTTAGGTCGAAATATTTTGGATACAAATGAATGCTAGAAAAATAAATTCAACAATTGGAGGATTTGTTATTGTTAATATGGACCTAATTAAATCTGTAAGCCTACGAAAATATCTCGAGTTTGATGTTGATAGATAAAATTTGTTGGTTTTTATGCTGTAATATAATATTAAATATTTTGTGTTATAGATGTGTGGTATCATTGCAACATATTTTCTAGTACTTATTCAATTCAAAAGTCAAAAAGGCAAATCCAAACCGTTGTACCTCATCTGGAATTAGTCGAATTAGGTCGATTACCTCAACGTTAATTATTTATATTACATATTCCTGCGACATATGAATGAGTGTATCGAATGCTATGACTTGCTCGAATAATGGCATAATTATTGTATTATTATTAACCTATAAGAAAAATCAACATCTATTATACATTCAGAATTTATGAAATATGTATACTAGGTACCTACTATAAAAATAAACTCGTTATAATATTAGATAGTATTTTAATTAGTTATCAGATGTATTTAAAAATACAATAAATTTACAGAAAGTGAAATACTAACGAATGTTAACCAGATAACTTAAGTGAGTCAAAAATACATTTGAATAAATTGAATAAATTTTTGTTATAACTGATTTATTTATTATTTTTAATAGAATTTAATCATAGTCTATTAATTTATTGGTTTATTTAGCTGAAGTATACAAGAAATTTGTTTTCAAAAAATATAATTTACAGGGAATTTAACTCTCTACAATTCTCAGTTAATCCGTGAATTAAAGTGTAGTTTTTTCAATATCTAATTTTTTTTAATAGGTACTCTTATTTGATAATGTTTCGCTCGAATTTTCATTCGTAAAATTAAAAGGAGCGTCAAAGTAATTTATATTACTATATAACTCGAACAGCCTAACTTGCATACATATATACCCTACATATTGCCTGCACTTGGTTTTATCGTATTAAAAGTCAAAACACCGTTGAGTCAAAATAATTTTTTTAAGGCGTCGGGAAATATGTCTGCAAATATCAATATAATATTATCATCGAACTACTTTCGATAATAAACTCTGTACCGTTAAAATAACACTATATTATTGAACAGCAATAATATCGAAACCCATAATAAACCAACCGATTACGCGTTTATATATATATATAGCTTTCCAAAACAAATAGTAAATATACCAACACATTTAGCTAAATTGGTGCCGTGCGCAAATAACGCCTGCAGTATGTATGTTTGGTGGGTCGGAGGGTGGTGCAAATGAAGTATGTCCCTGTTGCAGTACATCCGTGGTTCGACTTGACGTGTTAGGGGTAGTTTGCGCTGAATTTTTGCCTAGCCCTTTCACGAAATACAAATACGTTTATAGCCGATACTGAGTTCAACTGCGGTCGTATAATATTCGGTGGCGAATGCAAATCATTAGTGATTGTTACGGATACATGCGTTTGACCCACATATTGGCCGTCTGCTGGGGAATGCCCATAACTCGTAGACGGACCGCCGATGAAGTCAAAAGCCACAGAGATTCGGCTGATGTACACGATGGTAAGGTGCCACAGCCTAATCGATTATAATTAAAAACCTGAATTGACAAAACTAAAAAGAAAATCGTAGGATTGCATAATACTCGGTCCCCTCAAAATCTTGGCTGGTGTTGTATCTAACAATTGTTGTTTTGAACCTTATGGGTGTCATAATTTAACACCTAAATTAACATATTTTTTCGTTATTTACAGCCAGAGCAGCTTTTAATAGATTTACATCACATTTTTTTTACTGATACATACCTACATAAATGATTGATTTTTTATTATTTTTAAAATGATTTATAATTGATACAGTAGACGCTGCTTATAAAACTCACATTGGGATCAGCGTAAAGCAAATCTTATAACTGATTGAATCATATAGGCGAAGTAGGAAAAAAACAAACGAACATTTTAATTAATTACCTATTAACTTAATTTTGCTACTTTTACATAATATTAAATAAATACAAACAGAATAATAATTGTGATCAATTTGAAATGTGATAAAATTTGTTGCACATAATATTATATAGTATATGGAATTGGTTTTCAACCTTTTTGAATCACGATCCACCGTTTTTGTAAAAAAATTTCACGACCCGTGTCAACTATTTGTCAGCAATGGGAGAAAAAAGACTTTAGCAGCAGAATTAGAAATCAATAACCTACAAAAAAGTTTATTTTTAACGGTATTTCTTGCGAAATTTGAGTCCTATAACCCAAGTGGTGAGTCTTATTACCAAATTTGTTTTAAGGTATTTAGATGAGTCCGGGCCGTTCCGGGCGATTTTGAGTCTAATAAGCGACTGAGCCTTATATCCGTGAGTCTTATAGGAGCGTCTATTCCATGCGTCTACTATGGATTAAAAACTTTTGCCGATTTTTTAGTGCATTAAAGTCCTTGGTCTACTTATCACGTTTATTTTGAATTCATCAGAACACGAAATTCGTCCACTAATAAACTTATTAGATATTACAAGACGTGTTAGTTTGCCATTTGTTTACCACCCGCAGGGCACAGATACGAATTCGACCCACGCGTAGTGCCCGTGTGGTTGGCGTACGTGGCCCTGGACGCATTCCTCATATACTACAACTTCCTGGAGGCATCCGGTTACGTTGGCGAGTCGTTGCGGAAGTGTTTCGAGGATTCGTATTGTTTCGCCGTAATCGAGCTGGCCAACCGGAACGTGGGACCGTTCTCGGCGCTCGCCTGCATCATGTTCTACGGTCACCGGCACAAGGCGGCCGCGCTGGCCGGCACCGAGCGCACGCTGGCGTTCATTCAGGACACGGACCCGGACGTGGCGGTCGGTGGTCAAGTCCGGCCACCCGACTCCTGTTACTACTCGGCCGCCGTGATGGCCGCGTACACAGCCTGCATATGGCTTTACGTGGCCGCCGTGCCCGCGTACGTCATACTGGCCATCTGGCTCAACGCCCTTGGCCAGACCTCCATATACGGCTTGGCCACGTTCCAGTACCACGTGCTCGGCCGCGGTTACGCACGCGTCAACAAGCTACTAGAGATGGCCGCGGACGCAGTGGGCCATTTCGGCCGCCCGGCTCCAGATTGTCGATCGCTGGCCTCCCTGGTGGCTCGACTGGCCGACACGTGCGACGACTTCGGCCGGCAGGTTGGCCACCTCAACCAAGCGTACGTCCTGGGCCTGCTGCTCAGGTGGCCGTACAGTATGGTCCGAATGACGATGGTCGTGTTCCGCATCATCGAGCTGTCGGCCGCCGCGCAGGACGACAGGCCGTTTGCCCACGTGGCTGTCGTGCTTATCGTGGAACATGTGGGCGAGATAATCTTATTCTTGGTGCAGCTGTCTAGTTTCTGCTACGCAGGCACCTGTTTATCCTATCAGGCACGTGTATGATTGCCTCCACGGTATTAAGACGTGACCAGCACTGTTCGAGTGTTATACCGAACTAACCGATAATATAATAAATAATAATATTATATTAGAATACGATGAATAATACATAAATTTGAATTAATGGTTTTATGGTTGAGGTGTAAATGCACTTATTTTTGTCTAATTGCACTCGGTACAGAAATAGGTAATATTCGAATTAAAGTACCAATATAATATAATTCAAAAAAACAGATTTATTCACGAATATCAATCAATGGTTGAAAAAATAATCTGTATTTTAATATTTATTAACTATTGTTTTACTGCATTAATTTCCAGTTCGTAATTACTTAGATATACCTACGGAGTATAGTTTTAAAATAATTATATAAAAATATTTATTTACATTTATTTATAAATTAGTTACGAACGTTATTATTACAATTAATATCTAAAAATGTATCCACATTTATTGTTTTTAATTTTAAGCTATCTGCAAAAATTCTCATATTTCTATTTCTAATTTATTTTATTATGATATGTTTTTTTAGACAAGTAGGTACGCTGTTCTCTGATATTTTTATTAGTTTTATTTGAATAATCTTTTTGCATTAATATTAACCTGCATGTAACAAGTAACTCTAGCAATATATAACTATTATCATATTACTCAATCCACACTCACGTACAATAAATTTCAATTAAAATAAATATTTTTAAGTCCTTTGGAGTGATTGGATTGAGTGCAATTTAAATATTATTTGTTATTGACTAGAGTAAATTCAAACCCATTACCTTTTTTTGAACCTGCAGAGTGATGTTTTGGTTTAGGTAAGAAGTGCAGTTTGACAATCGCTAATGTTACAACTCGGAATTCAACCCATTTTAATATTTTTATCCGCCAAGGCTTAACTAGGACTAAAAATATTTTTTTTCTGTATTTACACTGGTTAATTATTCATCATGATAATATAAATATTAGTTCATCAATATGATAATACTGAGGAAATCTGATCCAACCAAAATTACCAAACAAATATTTTTATAATAATATTAAAATGTTAACAAATGTTCGTATTTTTGTTTCGTTTTTCCCGGCTATTTAAAAAAGTTCTGAGCAATTTAAATTGTTTAATGTTCATCTCTTAAAAGTACCAACTATCTGACACCTCCCTCAAAGTAGTTGATCAGGGCATTTATTCTACTGAAAAGTGTCTCCAGAGTATAAAGTTCAGACACAAGTATAGTTTAATTTAATTTAAAACACATACATCATTGTAAAATTACTAAGTAAAGTACATTTTCCGTTCCACCCAGGAACAAAAATAAAATAACTCTAAAAATAACATTCAATTCGACGTGACATTAGTTTATATAATACAAGTGATAATAGGGTTCAGTGATAATTTTAATTTATTATTGATAAGATAATTGATATGCGAATATGACATTCTAACCACGCGATATCATAAGAGTATAAGACAAAGGATTCAATATAATATCATGCAGTTCTTAAATCATCGTAACTTATTTAAGACATAGATATTACTTTGTCCGTGTTCAACCCGTTTTGCACCACGTTCCCCTATATCCGTAAAAGTCAAAACTATAGTCGATTTGAAAAAATATTATAAACGATTTGTCTGCACTCTGCAGGTATTATAAAATATAATTTCAATGTACCAATTTCATGTAATTGTATCAGAATAATATTATGTATAGGGCTTGAAAGTTTCACTGTATAATTATATTATTCAACATTAATAACTAATTTGTATAAACCAGGCCCAAAATACTACGGCGAGCTTGCAAAAGTTAAAACTTTGTCGGGGACAAAATCTTTATTTGAACTCGGACGTGAAAAAGAAGGTTAATATTACAATTTATTTTGTTTAATGATTATCGTAAGTTTCCGATACATAACCTTGTGATTACGATTTCAGGTCAATATTTTTTTAATACAAGTGAATGCAAGAAAAGTAAACGCGACAATTGGAGGTTTTGTCATTATTAATATGAATCTTATGAAAGCAGTAAGTCTTATAATAACGTTTGCTCTGATATTTTATTATTTTAACTTTCTTGAATAATACGAATTGATATACTATTTCCTATCATTGTGTTCAAAATATATGGTTTAAAATAAATTAAATATCACTACATAATATTTCCTCAAAATGTATATGTATTTTAAAATTATTTAATTATAGATAGAAATTTGCATTTTAATATTGAGTTAAAAATCATAACATCGTGAAAAACTAAAACGTTTAAGTGTTCAAAATCTTTATTGTTATTCGAAACATACATTTAAACTATTTAGGTAGCCAGGTAGGTAATTCGTAGCTATTCAAATTATTTAAAAACATAATATTATAATTTAATATGAATTAAAATAATTGCGTGTTCGACTAGTTTTTAACAGTTTGTAAAATAGTTACGAATCATATTCTATACATCTTTAGGTAATAGAAATTAAAATTGAAATTCTACTAAACTTCTTACACCAATACATAGCAGTTAGATTTTCCACTTATTATTTTTCACTCAAACCTTAAATAAATAAAATCGAAAGAACTTTCTTAAAGTTTACATCAAAAATATTATTTTGGTCGGACCAATTTTGGTAATAAAATATTTTTTGATACTCAATAAAATGTTAGTATATATTGCTTAAATTCCTAAATGATTACTTATCTGGGTAAAAATAACGATGATGTCGGCTTACAAGCCAGCCGGTTTAACGTCAGCTGTAGTAGTTACGGGTGACTTGATTATCCGCTTCACCACGCTATATTACCCTAAATAGTAGGTTAATTTCTACTTACTAGTTACTATAGGTACTTAAAAACCCAAATATAGTTATTTTTTGTTTAAACCCTGACTATTGATCAAGATTTTTGATTCAAGGAAGTTAAAATTAAATAGAAACATATATTTTATGTTAGCATTGTTTATATACAATAATATTATTTTTCGGCATTAATGATTTATTGTTTAGTATTTAATTAGTATAGGTTGCCTGATTTATTTATAACACCCCTACACCGCTTTAAATATTGGACCCCCCCCCACAAGTCAGATGGTTTCCACAATGGTGGGCCTCCCTCTTCATGTGATTTCATGTTGGTATTATTCTATTATCAAATTTACATATTGTAAGTTGTAACTTATATTACAGATTGTAAACATACTATTTTTTGTTAAATAATTAAAAATAAATAATAAAATAAATTTTTTTTATTATATGCTTATGTGAAATGATAATATTTGTTTTAGATTTGTGGTGTAATCGCAACATATTTTCTTGTAATGGTCCAATTCAAAAGTCGAAAAGGCAAATCTAAACCGTTACATCATATTTGGAATTGAATTATTTCTACTATAATATTAATTAGTATAAAGCACTATTGTAAGATTACATTACTGAAATGCTTAGATCTATTTATTTTATCAAATAGAACGACTTAAATTTGTATTTTTCATTTAAAAAGTCAATAGATGTATTACCTATATATATTATAATGTATATATTTTTTTTTCTACTCGTATAATTTGTTTGGAAAATAATAATAATTATTAAATTAATAATTAATTTGACAAAATTCCTTCAATTTTTTTTTGAGTTACGCTGGCAAATATTAATTATTTATTTATTTTCTAGTATTAAAGGTATTTAATAAAGTGTCTTACATATATTATGTTTATCTATCGATAGTGAAGTTATCCTTAGAGATAATCCTATTCTTTATCCTTGTCTATCTAAAAATAAATAGGTACATATTTATATATATATATGTGTATGGTATAATATAGGATTAGTATATACTGTATACAGATACATCATACATTATCAATTCGCAACCATTTATAATGTATATACAATATAAAACTACAAAATTCTTAGTATATGATATATAATATCAATTAGCTATCAAGATATAGTTATAATGATAATATTTAACATAATAATTAATGATATAGTAATAACTATTCAATTATAAGTTTATAGCAATACTAATTATTTATTGCCAAGATTAAATATAGTAAAATATTAGTTTATTTAAATTTGATCGATGAAAGCAGAGGCGTGACAAAAAATAGCATGTATATGGCTCGTGTGGAAAGGAAATTTTAGTTTTGGGTGAAATACTGAAATGCGGCCCTCGCCTGCGGCTCTTGCACCCGCGACTAAAATAGCTCACTTCTGACCTTACCACACAATGTACTATAACTCCAACTGTCTTCACCATAGGTATATAATAAATAATAATAATGGTCTGTACATGGAGACGACTTATAATATCCCTTCATAGTTCATACCCTCGGAAAAAAAATTGTGTTCCTTCTAATTATATAAGAATGACAGTCGACAGAGATAATATTGTATTTTTTACGAACTTTATCTATATAATCGAAGTTTTTCAAGACTTATGTGCCGTACTGCCGTCCCGAGATATTAATTCAATATTATATGTATATTAGTATATTACCTACCTATTATTATATAGGTACCTACCCAGTGTCGGACTGGCATACCAAAGGCCCATGGATCAGTTTTTTTAAGGGGCCCCCAAAAAATGTACACTGTATTTCATTGAAACAACATATTAAGATACTTCTTTAAATATAGGTACTTTACATTTTTACTAATATGGATCATAATATATAATATTTATCATAATCATGATTCATGAGTTAACTTAAATATAAAAGCAATTTTACACATACCTAGTAAGAATATTTTAAATAATAAAACACAATTTTTAAATAAGTAATTTTTTTAATTCATTAGATGAATATGCTATCGTCTCTATCAATTTTTGAGTGTCAATAGCTATATTTTTTTCTATAGCCATTAACATTAATGGAGTAAGGTGATTTTGATGTAACGTAGAGCGAAGTTTCGTTTTTATACATTTAAGCTTTGAAAATACCCTTTCGCAAGTTGTTTGTGTTGATGGCAACAACAAAGCAAACTTATATATAACAAATAAATTTGAAAATAAATTTGACTGGCATGATAATTCTCGTACAATTAAAAATGCACAGTGAATACATTTGTTACACTTATTGCAATTTACTGATTTTGATATTTCATCATTATCTTCATCACTCACATCTTCATTTCTTAAAAGTAACTTATCTTCTGAATCACAATCGGTAGTATATTTAGGTATTTGTGGTATAAAATTTTCATATTGACTGGAAAATTGTTTCAATTCTGCTAAGATTACTTGATGATTCAGTCCAGATATTTTACATATAGTACTCAAAGCTGATACAGGCAATAATTCAGTGTTGTTAAATACTGCAAAACTTCTAGGGTCCAATCAGTTCAAGTCTTTTAATAAATTTTCATTTTTCATGAATCGTGTCTCAATACTATTTTGAATAGTGTCTATAATTAAAAAAGTATCATATTTAAATTTATTATATGGAGATATAATTCTTGATTCATCATTACACTTTTCCCCAGAAAGTTTTTTTTTTTTTGAAATACGTTTTATTGGAAAATCTTCTTCAATATTAATTAAATCTTCTTCACAAAAGTGATTATTTATTTTTTTACAAAAATTTTGACATTTTTTATATAAATTTAATACATACTCATCATTTCTTTTTTTCTCAATTTCTTTTTTTAAAGCAGCTATCATATTCCATGCTTGTAAATAATTTATAGTTTTAGTTTGTAGATAAATTGACACCGGAGTTGTAGCTGAATAAATATCAAGCAATAAATTAGATATACATATAATTTCAAATCTTGACCAATTACTAATCAATGATTTAGCAATGAACTTAGATTGTGTAATGAAATTGCCATGACAAACTGCGGTTAAAAATGTAAATAAAGTGGTAAATTTGGCGTTATCGACTTCTTTATCAATTTCAACTACATTCAGTTGTAAATCCATAACTGAAGATAAAGCTTTATCTTTACTCCACCACCTAGTTGCACCAATTTTTTGGAGTCTATAAAGTTTATCATGACCAGTATGTTTTACACTAGTAATAGATGTCCAAGTTTCCATTCGTTTGTGGGAATCTGATAAAAAAACAGCCGTGTGCTCTACTAATCCAAATAAGTCTTCAGCCAAATTAATGTCAGTACTACATTCACTCATTACCAAATTTAATACCATTATAATTTAATTTACCATTATAATACAATATTAACACAAAGCCGACGCGATGGAAATCATTCGTTTAAAAATAAACTATGAAACATTTGAAGCTACAAAACAATAAATAATAATTATTAATTACACAGAAATGAAATTACGAAAACTAAAATTATATTTCTATTATAAAATTTCAATTCAGGAGACATATCCGTAAGCTATATAAGAATTATATTATTTAAGTCGCTTTCAAAAGTAAATGTCATACCTTCATCATTATTATATATTTATACAGATATTATAGACGTATAGTATTGTAAATTAATACATAATACATTTTTTTCTATGCAATATTTGCATGATTGCTGAATCCAATAGCGGGGCACTGGGGCCCCTGCAGGGTCGGGCAAGCGGGGTCCTCGTGGTCTCGTCTAAGTCCTATAAAACCTAACTTGCAGTAGTGCAATTAATCCAAAAAAACCTGCTCTAACTTATTACTAGACAATGACACTAAAAAAAAAAAAAGGAAGGGGCCCCGGCCGCATTCGCGGCCCAGCGGCCATGGCCAGTCCGACACTGTACCTACCCACTACATAGAACCTACCCATAAAGACCACCACTGCGTATCAATAATTGAATACGCCAGTCGTAAATTATATAACAAAAAAGTAAAAACGTCGAAGCCCATATCGGTTATCGATTATCATACCCATTACTATAATAACAAATTCGGCGAAATTATTTTGACCGTTCATGTAGCTTATTATATACGGACTCATAAGACGCCATAAGAATATCGTTGTACTCTGACTTTGCTCGAATAGTGCATACCTACACGACCTACGTTGATTAATTAACGTCGGTACCATAATATCCATATAAAACGTATTTGGGTGTGAAAAATGAAAATTAATAGCAACGACGACTGTTATGCGTACATGCGCCTGACACATTTAATTTCTCTGTGCTGGGGGTTTCCAATCACTCGTAGGAAAACTAAAAGTGGCTACAAACATGACGGTGACACGGACGTGCAAGGTAACGCTAAATTAAGACTGCATGCTCTACTTGAAATTTATAAAACATTGAATTTATAGGTACATCCATTTTCGGTAGCTGATTTACAAGAAATCATGATCTACTGTATTTAAAATTACAGCTAAAATATTTGGCGGATCCATTTTACTATGATCAACGTCTATGGAATAGTCGTGTATTTTATTAGATACTAAATTATTAAGTTGATCATAATGATATAGGTACCTACTTATAATAATGTATGATATTTTCCATCCAACATTTTTTTTTAGTTTCGTGCAAATCGATCGTAAACAATATGTATATAATGTATAAGTAATTGCGTCGAATAACAAGTTCATACTAAGTGTTGGCCAGGCATTATATATCAAGGCCGTAATCCAGTTGAAATATACTGTAAAAGTATAGTTGGGAAGGGTAGTAAAATATTTATCAAAATTACAATATATCTATTATTGTATAGATACTATACAACTGATACTAGGTAGTCTACTATTATAGTATTGTGGTCGATTCGCCACAGTATTATATTATACTATTATAGACAGGTACTGGATTGTTATTGTGACTTTTCCGTTATCTCTGTAGATTACATTTAAAGAAAACAACATCAGCATTACTAACATCCGCCAATATGATAATTTCGTTATGTAAATGTCGACGTTCACTAATCACTATATAGGTATAGTGAATGTTTATAAGCAGTACAAATTTAATCAGTATGTCAACATTCACCAATTACTTTGGTGCACGACGACATTTTTATCTCTGGTGACAGTCAGTATTCGCCGACTGTGGACATTCAATATATATATATTTATTTCATCAACCCTTAAGTCGGTTACATGCAGTCTTCTATAGACTATATATTTCCAATTTTACCTGTTTTTGGCTAACCTTTTAAATTCAGCGTAGTCTTTCAGAATAAATCTGTATTTACGTCTATGTCTATCTGAAATAAGCCCAAACAATTATTTGTATGTAGATGTGATGTGATGGTTAAGCCATCGAAGGCTAAAATTATATTGCTATTGGAGTGTTTTATTAGTGTTTTATTTGTGCACTAGTGTTGAATACATCGACAGTGTCTTTTATCCCCGTGTAAGTGTAAGTGTGCTGCTATATGAAATTGTTTTTCCTTTTATATATTCAGACATTCAGTAAAGTTTTTTAGAATTGTTTTCTTAATTTTTTTCTAAGTCATTTTGTTTGTTTATAACATACATTTTAACCCTTCCTGTTACGAAAATCGCTTGTGAAAGGATATTTTCAACATTGAAATATTTTAAATACAGATTAATAAATGCAATGACCAAAAATAAACAACTTGAATTTTTTATGCTTATGACCATAAAAAACGGAATATCATGGAATTATAGTTAACAATATTATTATAAATGCAGTTGGTGAGAAATCTAAACTATTATCTAAATTAGGTATTATTACCTATAAATAGTCTTAGGTCTTTTTATTTATAGGTAATTTGTTTTTATTACATTGATTATAACTTAAATATTTAATCATTATAAATGTATTTGTAATTTCTACCTGGTATACATAAACCATTAAAACACGATATATAATTATAAATATAATATTACCGCTCTTCTCAATCTATACCTTCATGTGTTTCACTACATGGTAAGCAAAGTACATCTCTTCCCGACACTGCTAACCTTTTTGCTACTTACTTCTCCTCTGTGTTCACCCAGCCTTCACCGACTCCATCCCAAACACCACATTCTATCTGCCCCTTTCCGCTCCCGTCAAATTCCTATTTTTCGATCAGTGACGTCTACAAATGCTTATGTTCCCTTCGCAATGTTAAATCTGTTGGTCCTGATGGTATCCAGGGTGATTTCTTGTACAAACTTCGATCTGTTCTTGCAGAACCATTATGGTTATTGTTTAGGCGTTCTATCGACTCGGGTATTTTTCCGTCTGCACTTAAACTTGGCTCTATTAGACCCATACTTAAGTCTGGTGATTCAACTGATGTTTCAAACTATCGTCCCATAACTATCCTCCCACATTTATCCAAAATATTTGAAACGCTTGTTCTTAATTCGATTCGTTCTCCCTTGAATCATATCCTAATTGATGAGCAACATGGCTTCCGTCCTGGTAGGTCAACTCTTACTTGTAACCTTAGTCTACATTCATATATATATGATTCTTTTCGCGATAATTGCCAAGTAGATGTAATCTACACAGATTTCTCCAAGGCCTTCGACCGTGTTGATCACAATCATCTTATGTCGACTCTAGACTCCATAGGAATTGGTGAACCATTACTTTCCTGGTTTCGCTCATACATTACAAATAGGATCCAATGGGTAACTGTTGATTCCACCTCTTCGGACCGTTTTACCCCCTCCTCAGGTGTACCACAAGGTGCTGTTCTTTCTCCTCTCCTGTTTGCCCTATTCGTAAACTCAGCGGTCTCCGTCCTCCAGCATGCCAAACTCCTTATCTTTGCTGATGATATGAAAATCTTTTTCCGTATAAAATCCATCTCTGACTGTCACCTTCTTCAAAACGACCTTCAACGATTAGTTGCGTGGGGTGAATCTTTGGGGCTAGCTCTTAATATAGCTAAATGTTCAGTAATGACATTTAGTCGTATTAATGCTGTAATCGAGCATATTTACACCGTAAACAATACCGCCTTAACCACCTGCAATAATTATGTAAAGGATTTAGGATTTACTCTCACACGGAACTTGTGCCCTAATATGCATATTCAGATAATATGTTGTAAGGCTCTTAAACTGCTTGGTTTCATAAACCGTGTCTCTTCTGATTTCCACTTGCTCTCCCCCCTAAAAACTCTTTTCTGCTCCCTAGTCCGTCCCATCCTTGAGTATGGTTCCGTCCTCTGGGACCCGTCCGCCGCTTCCGCACGTAGCATGATAGAAAGGGTTCAACGAAAATTCCTCCGTCAAGCTGCCTACAAACTAAAGATAGTCTGCCCACCCCACGATTACACACCAATCCAACACCTCTTTTCCTTAGAAAGCCTCACCGATCGTCGTCATTCAGCTAACCTGACATTTCTATCCAATCTTCTTTCATCTAAAATTGACAGTCCTGATTTACTATCTCAAGTCTCATTTAATGTCCCCTCTCGCCGTACACGATCATCTGTTCCATTTCATATACCTTTCTCTTCCTCAAACTACTATCTTAACTCACCAATCATCCGTCTTATGCGCATTGCCAACACTGACCCTTCATTCTCTCTCTGATATTGAGCCACGTTTCCATAAACTATTAAAACTATTATATTATACTTTTATATTCATGTATTAAAGGGTTCGTCCCGTATTGTAAAAATAAAATAAAATAAAAATATATAATATTGTGTTGATTTCAACTAATAAACTAATTTTATTTCTCGAATATAAGTGGTATAATGTGGTACATTGTACCTTAAGTTAAACAAAATAGCAAAACACCTAGTGATGAAATACTTTGATATAACTGAAAGTATCATTATAAATGAAATAAAATATAATAGTTTTTGTGTAATTTTGTATGTTATAAAAATAATTTGAAAAATTAAACTCGACCGTATAGCGAGAAAATATTTGCGATGATGTAATTGGTAAATGGTGGGCGGCCTAGATAAATTTCAATATCTCAGTCTGAATTTGGTTCCCACTTGGCCCCTGAGTACGTCATGCTTTTGGTGAGCACTTTATCAAAATCGAGTAGCTATAGATATTTTAAATCGTACTATATATTACACACTAAAATCATAAGATCGTAAAATCAGTACTCGTTAGACTATACCTATTTTTAAGCAATTTTATAACAAATTTAATAATTTTATTCATTTTTTAACACTTGAAGGCCACCGCTATTCGTTCGACTTGCGCGTCCTACCCATCTGGCTGGCATACGCGACCCTGGACGCGTACGTGCTGTACTACAACTACCTGACGGCGTCCGGTTACGTGGGCGAGTCGTTCAAAAAGTGTTTCGAGGAGTCGTACTGCTTCGCGGTCATCGAGCTGGCCAACCGGAACCTGGGCCCGTTCACGGCGCTGGCCTGCACCATGTTCTTCGGGCGCCGGCACAAGGCGGTCGCGCTGGCCGGCATCGAGCGCGTGCTGGCGTTCATCAAGGAAACGGACCGGGACGCGACCGCACTACTGTCACCGGCCGCCAAGTACTACTCGGCCGCGGTGATCGTCGCTTACTGGGCGTGCATGTGGCTGTACACGATCGTCCAGCCGGCCACGGTGATGGCCATGTTCTGCGCCAACGCCCTGGGCCAGACCGCCCTGTACAACCTGGCCATGTTCCAGTACTACGTGCTGGCCTGCGGTTACGCTCGCGTCAACTGGCTGCTAGAGGCGGCGGCCCGACGGCCACGTGCCGCGGGCCCGGTATCCGCGGGTCACGTGGCACGGTTGTCCGACACTTGCGACGAACTCGGTCGGCTGGTCGACCACGTGAACCGGGCGTACGCACTGGGCCTGCTGGTCCGGTGGCCGTACACCATCGTCCGTGTCGTCATGCTCGTGTTCCGCATCATCGAGTACGCGGCGATTGCGAGCCCCGTCAACGGCCACCCGATGTCCCGCATAGCCATTGCGCTGATCGTCGAACACTTGGGCGAGATACTTATGTTCCTGCAGCAGCTCACCATATTCTGCTTGACGGGAACCCGCCTGTCCGACGAGGTACGTTACCTGCAGTGTTAGGGCTATAGGATTCATATTATGCAGTATATAATTATTGGAAAATAATATTAATTTCATTTTGTTAACATTTATCGAATTAGATACAGTTGAATTAGGTGACTGATGTCTTCCAACCTATCATTGAGTGAAAGAGAAGCATCTTTTACTATTTTAAAAGACATTTAATAAAATCACTTCTTATGATGTATAAGGAATCTGAAATATTTTTATGCCTTACAGTGTGTGCTTTAAAATAATAATGCATAACATTTTTAATACATTATTACATTTATATTTATTTTTACCGCCATAGAGTTGTATGTTACCAGACCTAACTCTATGACCGCATTACAAAACCCAAACCATTCGAGTTTATTAAATTATGGTCATAACTGTAGGATTCAACACCAAAAATTGACCTAAAATATGATTTACGTGCGCTATAATAATAATATTATATAGTAGCTTATTTTTTCTCGGCATAAAAAAAAACAAAAAATTTGGAATCGTTTTCTACGAACACAAAATAATACACGTTCACCGCAGAAAATATTAACAAAACTTCATAGGGTAATTTGATTTAAAATTATTTTAAATTTTAAATTATTTAAAATACCTCATAATTATAGATATGAAATTAGTTTAATACTATTCAATAGTTAACCGCTACGATCACATGTAATATTTTTGAATACTGAAAATTATTGTTTGTTAAAATACATTGAAGAACGATCAAAAACATTTTTAATGAATAGGTAACTTAAAAGTTTAATTATTTTGACCTACAGCACATAATATAACATGATAACGTTTTAATTTAATTGTATACCTATACTTTGACTAAAATAATTGATTTATTATTAGGAAACAATATATTTTTTATTTACTATTCCCAAATTACATTTATTTCGAAATGTTTTTCAACATTGAATGCAGCTCCAACTGTATTACCAGTAACCACTAATATTATTGTATACTGTATATTATTTTGATCATCAAATCATGTTTATAATAATTTAATTTATTATGATTTACCAACAATAGACAAATTTCAGAAAATCATTAAGGTCAACTCCACTTTTACAACCAATAGTAACTTCCTAGGAGGTGTATATTAGTTTAATATAATATAAGTAAAAAAATATGTTGTACCTATTTATAATATGTTACACTATGCTATCTTAAAATTACACGTTACGATTAATCACTGATTTTTAACAACCTACAGGCCAATAGAACTCTTGAAAGTCTGCAAAAATTAAAACTCTATCATGGATCCCAACTGAACTTGGACATAAAAAAAAATGTAATTTTACTGTATATATTATAATATATTTATATAGAAATCATATTGTTACCACGTATGACTTGTGTGGTTTTAGATTAACATTTTTTGGATACAAGTGAGTGCGAGAAAAGTGAACGCGACAATTGGAGGATTCATTTTTATTAACATGAATTTAATGAAAGCTGTAAGTTATATTTTAAAAGTCTGAGTAATTTTATGTAAACAAAATAGGTACATACGTATAAAACACTATATCTTAGGATAATAAAAACTCCAACGTGTTTATAATCGAACAAAGGCTATCATGGTGGTCGGCACTATAGATATTCCATGACCTTTACGTTATCTCAAAAGTCAACGGAAATATTATATTTTTAGTGAATAGGTACTACAAAATTTACCGACTATATATTTTGCATACCTATGGGCTATGAATCGAATTTATAGACATATATCAATACAATATGAACAGTAGGCACAAGGATAATAGATTCAATCTGAATAGTTTTTCCATGGCAATGATCAGTCAAATCATTAAAATAATGTTACAAAAACAATTATTTATTCAAACATAATACTGTGTCTTACTGATTTTATTTATTATTTCAGATAAATGTTGTACAAACAAATTATCAATATGTACAATTTTAATTTTAATAAGTATATTCGTTAACTCCTTTTTTTAAACTTTTTTCGATAAAGTTTATTGTTTCATATATATTTTAGGGAAGAACGAAAATTAGATCAGGTAGGCACCACGTCATGTATTTTACTTGTACGCTGTACACAGATTCCATAACAATATTTTCCAGCAGTGACGTTCCATTATGTTAAATTTTTCAAAAAAATAGTCGCCAAAATGTATAATATTTTTCTATAATTTATAACAGTGAATTATTGTGTTCATTAAATTAATAATTATTTGTAAGTCTATAACCTTGAATGCATGCATTAAATTACGTCATAAATGATGCAATGTTATTGGGTTAAAATTTTTACCTAATAACATCTTTTATAATATCTGCAATTTAATTATATTAATTATTATTATAATGCCATTTATAGGTATATAATATAATTTAAGTATAAATTATTGTTTATTATATGTTGGTTCAAAATGCTGTTTACACGTAAAACGGTGATTGTAGTAAAGTTCTTGTTATGTTGTGTGTTTACAATACATAAATTTTTTGTTTTAGGTTTGTGGTATCATTGCAACGTATTTCTTAGTGCTTATACAGTTTAAATTTAAAAAAAGTATCTCCAAGCCATTGCATATTTCCAATTAATTTAATTGTACTTCTATTCAAATAAATAAATCTATACAAAAACTAATAAAAGTCTATTGATTTACATACCTGAGTATGTATATACATTTTGTTAAAGTTGTTTTTCTTTACAAAAATATGTGCGAGAAAAAGCAATAATATTGGTGCTGTACACAAAATATGTATATTGTATGCTAACTCATATGACATATATTCTTATGGATCGTTTGAAAGTGAAATATCGATTGACATATCTATACCTATTATGCAATATTTATTAGGCATATTTATAGTTAAATCGTTTAATAGAAAATATTTTGATATCAAAAAACAAATGTTGTGTACCTAAAGATTTTATTATCTGTGCGTAAAATAAAAACATCAAAATTAATAAATTCGTATTACTTATTCGTATATAACGAACTCATTTACAAAATAAAGGTGCATCAGTTTTATTTAAATATGTACTAAAAATATAAATTATTATTATGTTAATTTTATGAGCTTTTTTTCAAGAACTTTTGGGGGTACGAATAAAAATAATGAAACTATATTCTTAAAATACGAGTAAAATAAAAATGATAATTATACGAAACACTCTGTTTCAGAGAATGTTTTACCTCAAGATAATTAGGATTAAAGAACATTGTACAACACTATTTGAGGATATTAAAATAATGAATGAATGTTCTTTTCAAATAGCAACTTACAGCACTAAAAAAATCTATATATTTTTTTAGATTTATTAACTATTTGTCAATTTGTATAATATAAAATTTTAATATTTAAGTGCTAATATTTTGTACATATAGTGTTGGGCAGTAATTACTTATTTACTTACATGTATCAAAGTTATGTAACCTAGTTACATTTTTACCTGTCCTGCTAATTAGTTATTATCCAACCATATCTATGACCTATGTATTACATTTTGTAATCAATTTTTTACTAAATTTCAAAATTCAAAGTTAACACATTCAAACTTAGGTACTTATAATTTACACAGTATATTTTTCTTTTGATTCCTTGATACAACTAACAAACATTTAGTAGTGTCATTATTTTATTTAAAAAAATTACATAAATAATTAAGTAATTATAGTAGCTCTAACATGTAAACCTACAGTTACAAATTTCTCAAGTATACCTATATCTTGTAACTAAATGTCGAAATGCACAATACATTTTAGTGTACCTGTACCTTATAAGCAGTTTAAGTACATAATTGTATTATTTAAGTAACTTGTCCGTCCCTATATATGGTACGTTTTATTCCGTGTTTATACAAAAGGATATTTTTTGGTTTTCCCAATAATTTTAATATACCATAACTGAATATTTAAAGCAATTTATTAGTGAAAATTAACTAGATAGGTACCAATATACATATATACATTATAAACGGCAGCACATGAAGTATACCTAGAGTGTATGCAAACTAAATTTTATACTTACGTATAGGTATTTTATATAATAGGTATCTATAGTGTGTTTTGTTCATCGTAAAATATCCTTTTTTTAAAGTTTATATTACGAAAAATAAGGGTGTAAGAACAACAACAACAACCGTAAAAATATACAATATAATTTGTGACGTCCCAAAAAATATGGTGTTTAGCATATTATTCTGTATATTATATAGTTTTATATCAACTATAGTATGCTAAAATAACGAAAACATTACTATCTGATCACTATGTGTGTATATAAACTTATACGTTTAATACAGTTCTGATTTCTACTCGTAAACAAATCAACGATTTGCATTTAATCTACAGACCTTTAAGGCACACAGGGTATATTTTTATAAAGCCAGCAAGAAAGAAAAGGGAATAAACTCGATAGTATCATGTAATAAAAATGAAATGTGTATAATATTATCAGCAGCTTCGTGGTCAATTATAACAACTCATAAAAAATATAGAATGCAGTAAACTGCACCCTAGTTTGAGGCTGTATAGGTACAAAAAGCTCAAATAAAATAAAGTGGTTTCAAATCTTATCGCTGAAACTTTGATGTGGCTGTAACAAAGTTTCTAGTACTTTTTAAAGACCGTTTTTGGTTTCACTCGAACACAATACCTATCGCGAAGATTAAAAGATACAGTTTACAATATGCCTAAACTACACATCATCAATAAAAATTTTGACATTTTTATGATATTAATATATGTATGTACGAAGTATGTATATAATTGTCCAATGGACATATCGATCGATTTACTAAAAAATAACTATACTATACTATAGAATATTACTATATTTGTATTGTGTTTTGAAATCCAATAAATTGTTATTATTTATACTCTATACTCCGTGAAAGCTGTAGCTCCTCTTATAATATATTATTATGTGATTTATTGTATATTTTTTAATAGGTATACATAATTATTAATCATAGTAGTGTTTACGATTTATAATAAAACCTTTTAGAACACAATTCTTTATTATTATACGAATGTTACCAATGATTAGTAATTATTACTGCATTACCACTGTGCTATATTAAACTGGGTTCATTTTCCAGTGTTTTATATAAATTACGAGCATGATATTATATTAATATTAATTAATAATAAAATAATGATCACGGCGTCCTGCATTTGCTATTTGGTTCCACGACTAATATCGTAGGTCCATTTTCCCGGTAGATATCTCATGAATATATTATTATATTATACAAACATAACCACTAAAATGCAATTTTAGTTTTACTAATAACTATGCGCCTAATTAGTAATTATAAATTATAATCAGCAAATTATATTATAATATATATATAAATATAGTGACTACCTATTTCAATTGCTTTTACACTACAAAAATAGAATTAAATTTGTAAAACCTTTCTGATATAATTGATCATAAAATCGTGTTTTTAGATTAGGTATAGACGGTATAGTAATATAATAGGTTATTTCTTATTTCAAACAACCCTAAATTTGTATAAAAATAATTGTCGGTATATTATTACCAACCTAGAAAAGTTTTTATAAAAAAATATCAACAAATGTTAATTGTATATGCGCACGACTGTGTATGAGTAATATCTGTATTATAATACTATATTTTATATGAGTAATTGATAAAGCTTAAAAGGAATAGAGGATAGTTTGGTTAAGTTAAGTTTACCTATATAACTGGGTTGAATTGTTATATTTTCGAAAAAAAATACCTTATAGGTAATCTTATTACACAATTTACATCGTATTTTTTTCTTATACCTATTAAAAATATATATAATATAATACCGAGCTATATACTATTCAAACCTTAAACATAAATTATTAAAACAAACAAAAAGTGATGAATGTAAAAAAAAACGAATTAAGTGAAATGGGTAAAACTATATTATAATAATCAGATTTATTTGATTTAGTGTTGGTACATTTACTATAATTTTTTTTTTATTTGTCACATAATAATACTCGTCACAATACAATAATAATACACTTAAACGAATTGCTTTGTACGCGTATTGTAAAATAAACAAGCTTATAGGACATGGTCGTGGCGACTGATGAATGACAAAACGTTGAACAATAATATACAACCGTCTACAATATAGGTATACACATAACATACTATTATTCGACTTATTGTAGTAGCACAATAACGATATCATTGTAATAGTTTAAAAGTATCGTTTTTCCCTTTACTTATATACATGTTTATTTATTTTTGTTATTGCCATTAAATCTTATTGATGAAAATGAAAAGTAATAACTCCGAAAGTTACAAATACTTACGGTTGACCCACGTGATCGCCATATGTTTTGGATTTCCGTACACTCGTAGAAAAATGAATGAAGGTATCAACCCTGATGTAAACGTAGGACATTTAGCCGGTAGGTATACAATAACATTAATGATACATTGATACTATAGTAATACTAGTTACCTACCTATATATTATATATTGTTATCATATTTTAATGTACATTAGTTTAAGTTATTAATAATAAAATTGTATAAGTATTCGCTCTATAGCTTCGATTATACAAACGAGCTGTTTTGATATATACCTTTATTTTCATATACCTATGTATATAATATTATGTTTGTTTATATATTATAGGAAACTTAGACTTAAAAACATCGGATCAACATCAAAACAATATTGATGTATATTTTAATCAAAACAAGCATCAATAATGTTATTATAAAACCAATGATTCAATATTGCCATGAATCATGATGGTAGGCATCTATATATTTGATTTTATAATCTATGCTGGCTCAAAGAATACATCCCATTCTTAATTAAAACATTTTCTAAATTTTTTTCTGGCAAAAATGTAACTTACTGGATGCCGTGAACTGTTTAGCTTACAGTGATGCAAGGTTTGTTATGAACCATCTGCACAATGTTAAAATTATAAACTGAAACTTTTGGTATTGTAATAATTATTTTATGTAACATGGTCACTAAAACATTACCAAAAAAGTTTATCCAATATCGCATAGGTAATTATTATTTATAAGAAATTACAAATAAAACATAGCAAGACTGTTGCAGATTAACATCAATTATCATTCATATTCTCGGATGGTGTACCTTTTTATAGTTACTTATATTTGATCCTTTGTGTACCTACTACCCTGTTCCAAAAGAGAACACACCAGGCGGCCATGGGCAAATCTGGTGCCTTATTCTCTTTTGGAACAGGGTATTTAATACAAATATACAATAGGTATGTATAAGTATCAATAATATTGTACTCTGTTTCTTTCGGTGATTAGTGACTAGTGAGTTACTCAATTTTAGGTATCTATAATAATAATGTTTAAGCCAATACAACATTCTTGTAAATTCATTGAGTAATATTGTTTGATTACTTTTTGAATGTACGTATTAAAAATTAAACATAACTGTGAAGTACCTGAAATTTGCTATAACAATTTGAAAAACGTCACTTCTAATTTCACGAGCACTGAAGATTCAAAATCATATTCTTCGTTATTCCTGTCACTGCGCGCAATCGTATATCCTAATAGGTACGTAAAACGCGGTTAATCGTACTTCACTGGTCAGTCCGATGGCAACTGGCAAGTCCCAACAGGTCAGGCCACCGGTATACCTCCCCGGTATCCCGGTGCGCCAAGCCATCACTGTGTGATTACCGTAAATTTTTCCAAAACAATTTTCCACAAGACTCTTAACGACACATTCACACCTAATGTAATATTATACGGTTGTCAAGTGCAGGCCGGTACCGGTATTCGTTCGACAAGCGGCTGATACCGGTGTGGACGCTGTACGCGTGTCTGAACGTGTACGTGGTGCATTACAACTACTTGGAGTGCGTGCGGTACGTGGGCAGCTCGTTCCAGACGTGCTTCGAGGAGTCGTACTGCTTCGCGTTGATCGAGCTGTTCAACCGGAACGTGGGCCCGTCGTCCAACGTGATGTGCTCCATGTTCAACGGGCGGTGGTACAAGATCGCCGGCCTGGCGGGCGCCGAACGAACACTTCAGTTCCTGGATGACACCCGGGACGCGGCGCCGCCTGCCGAACGCCGCGGCCTGTCCCGGGCCGTCTGGTACGCCGCGCCCGCGTCACTGGCCGCGTACGCATCGTTATCGCAGATCTACATGCAATTAGTCCCACCGACGGTGGTGGCCGCGTACTGGTTCAACGGCATGGGCCAGATGGTCGTCTACATACTGGTGTTCGTGCAGTACTACGTGCTGGCCTGCGGGTTCAGTCGGGTCAACGACATGGTCGAGGCGCTGGACGTGGCCCGCGACCCGGCGTCCGCGGGCCGGTCGCTGGCCCGGTTGACCGGCGTCTACGACGAGCTGTGCACGCTAGCCGACCACGTGAACCGGGCCTACGCGACCGAGATGCTGCTGCAGTGGGCCTACAACATCATCCGCGTCATCATGGTCGTGTTCCGACTGATGGAGATCGCGTCCACACTGGACGGCCCCATGGCCTGGGTCACGCCTTATCTGACGGTACAGCACTTAGGCGAGCTGTTCATATTCGTGCTGCACACGTCGTGCGTGTGTACCGTCGGCGACCGCCTGTCCGGCGAGGTACATACTATGTATATTACATCATTATCTGCTTACGTATATTATTGTACCTATAGTCGAAAGTGCATCACCGCTGTCTGGGCCCAGTAGAGTAATTTTAAATTTGGATTACATTTTCGGTATAGGTACCGCAAACTTTTAATGTTAACTTTCCAATGTTACAATAAAAATTAAATCCTCCTCTTCTGTCTCACAATAATGGCCACAGTCCTCTGATACAAAAATGTATATATAAAGGCCAAAGAGGCCAACAACATTAAAAATGGGGTCAAGTGGATGTCGCTCCGCTTTACAGTAGGTTACAAATAGGTCACTGTATAATGGATGGTATTAAATTTGAATTCAATGATACAATATCATTGTATACGAAAAACGATTCTGAACGGAGACGGTATGTCACTCTAGGATATTTTAAATTATGTTGATATTGTTATTATACGGTAGCTGGTAAGTTGAATTAATATTATTCATATTATTTAATTATTAACCTAAAATTATCAGTGATGCTGGAAAAATATCATAATATATAATTATTTACTCGTTAATATTGATTTTATATGTAATTTCGTTCAAATTTGAATTGAAAATGTCTGTAAAAAATAACTGTGTTTATATATTTTTTAGATTTTTTGATTACAGTATGTACTATTTATTAGAATCTTTGTTATAATTTTCAATCCTTAGTTATAAAAATTGAACATTTTATAATTGTTTAATTACAATGATTGATAATTGTCAAGATTTTGATGAATTTTGTCAAAATTCGAACTTTAAATGATTATAAAAAAAATGTAAGCTTATGTATTTTTAATATTTTTCAGGTGCTATTGTAACAATATATCAGGAGCCTTGTATTAAATTTTCAT
Organism: Nasonovia ribisnigri; assembly: GCA_027563435.1. Lineage (NCBI taxonomy): Eukaryota > Metazoa > Arthropoda > Insecta > Hemiptera > Aphididae > Nasonovia > Nasonovia ribisnigri. The sequence continues at coordinate 48,043 of JANEHU010000430.1, forward strand.
GATTTTTGCCCCAAAAAATATAAATTTATTGGTATTTTTATAAAAAAAAACTAAAAAAATTTAAATTTGAAATGGTCCGTAAAAGGCTCAAAAAGAGTCAAAATATTTTCAAAATTGTATGGTGTATAGAAAATTCTAATACAAACATTCGGTGAAATTCTTAAGTATCTACAGTTATTCGCTACATGAGAAATATCCAATGTTGTAAAAATATGATCTTTAAACGCTCATAAAAATTGAATTTGTTTTGGTATTAGATATTTTTTTTTTTGATAAACTCAGGCAAACTTATGAGAAATCATGTGTTACATTTTAAAATCTTAGATTTACAAAGAAAATTTTTTGTGAATTTCTAACTCAAAATAATTTGCACATTTTCGTGATTTTTACGTATTTTGTCAATATTTGAACTTGAAATGATTATAAAAAAAATTTGTAACTACGGATTTTTAATATTTTTCATATTTTATTGTAACAATATATAATATGTAGGAGCCTTGTATTAAATGTTCAAGTTTTTTTACCCAACAAATAAAGTTTTATAGAAATCTATAGAAAAAAACCTAAAAAAATTGGAAAATGAAAATGTCCGTATAGGACATCGCTCCGCCCAGAATCTAAAAAAAAATTGTTAACTTAATATTTTTAAACTAATTCTCAAGTCTCTCAGTTTAGTATAAATAATACCTATTTAACTGGTTTACATACCTGCAGAGTATAAATAAATTAATAACATATTATAAGTACAGACTTTAAAGTTTGTAGTTAAAAATGTATTAAATTTTAAATTTGTATAGCTTTCCCAATAAATAATGTTTCCCACTAAGTAGTTCATACTGTAACCAAAAAACCTAAAAACCACAGATCCTTTTATGGATATCGTAAGCTTAAATTTGGACGAAATAAAATATTTAATAAAAAATTACAATTTTAGTGATTTTGTTATAAGTAACAAATACATTTTCTAAAATAAATTCAACCAAATTTAAATTGAACCTGACGTTTTATATAAAAATCAGTTATCCCCCCCCCCACCACCATCTAAATCATAACTTCGCCATTGCGCCTCGTTGCAATACCTACCTAGTACATCCGAGGTTATAAGCGTATAATGATGCAGCACATTTTTTTAAAATTGCATAAAATATTCTTTTTCTTAACGCTCAATGGTTATTGAATAAACTCTAACACCTATACACCCGAAAATCCACCAATTAATGGTATTTTCAAACTTTAAAGACCCGCAAGCCAAAATTATAAACAAATAGTATTAAAATTGAAGTACAATTAATATGTTACAATTTTTTCAGTCCAAAAGAATTTTGGCGAGTTTGGAAAAACTGAGGCTTCGTAACAGAGTTAACATGAATATAGAAATTAAGAAAGCGGTTAGTTCTATGAAATCTACATAATATTATTATTACCTATAATCTATATAAATTACCTACTAAATTTATTTATTCTGTTTAGGTAGACATTTTTTACGTCCGGGCAACTGCTAGAAACGTTTACGCATCAATTGGGGGTTTTATTATATTCAACATGAGTCTCATTAGAAGTGTAAGTTTAATGAATGCAAATAAATTACATATTTATAATGTAATAGTCACCAATACCAAAGTTTACATTCAAGCGTATTTCGGTAATAAATTATTATTTTTTTTTTCTAGGTATGTTCTGTTTTGGCTACATATGTATTAGTGTTAATACAATTTAGAGATCAAAAAGGAAATTCAAAGCCTTTGTATTACAATTGGAATTAATACAATAAAGCAATACTCAATTAAGTTTTACATTTTCATATTATTACCTAATTTATTTAGTAAAAAGAATTATCTACAATTGACAGGTAAAATAGCATTTTTTTTTTAGAGAAAATATTTTCTGCAAATTATTGTTGGTTTCAATGATATTAATTATTATTTATCAATTATTGATAAATAAAACGAACATAAAGGTACTGTTTATAATTATGTTAATTAAAACTACAAAACCAATATTATTACTTGTTTTCTTAAGTTACCTACTTTAATCTTTTATGTGTTCCTTAAGTATTTCAATAAAATTGCTCTTTTAAATAACAGGGGTAGATTCACAACAATTGGTAGTCCTTGATTTATTCGAAGGTAGTTTAACCTAGAAGTGTGGTGGGTATTTGCTATTATTTTCATTATAATTTGTTTAAAAATAAGCAAAAAACTGCTTTTTTAATCATAAATAGAAATAAAAAAACAGCTAAGAAAATTCAGTCAAAGGTAAAAAAAGAAATTCAAAGAAATACTGACAAGCGTGAAAAATCAGACTCATTGTATTGTATTTTAAATTAGGTTTAGGCCTAATTTTAGAATTGGTCGATTCGAAGCTTGTTAATGATAAAACTGTCAACATGACATTTTCGCATTTAGTATAACATGTTTAAAACCCACCTAAAAATTTTTTGTTTTAAGTAAATAGATACACAATATTTGAAAAATTAATATTATAAGAACCAATTTTAAGCTGAAAGTTAGTCATCAATAATTATTTATTTAAGTACAATTTTTATTATATCAGGTAATTTAATTTAATTTAATTAAAAAAATCATACATTTTGTGATTTTAGGCATCACTGCAGAGCTGCCTCAGTTGAAAAACCATTAGGTTAAACAACCACCAGAAATGTCTAGGTTTTTTGAGTAGCAAGTAAACTTTGCATAAATGCATAATACAGGAGTTGATTGTATAATTTTTGACTTTCTATTATTAAATTTTATAAGATAAGCTAATTAGGTATAAGGTATGAACAAACATAGATTGATATTATTTTTGATTATATATTTATATGTAATAACTTCTGAAACCATTTATAGAATAAATATTGCAGAATATCATTATTTACTATATATAATATAATTTACCATTCACCATAGCCTTTGATATCATTTATATTACTACCAAAGAATAACACATCTCCATGGTTAGCAATAAACATAGATTTTTCATTTACATATTTTGCCAATTGTTGACGTTTAGATATAGTTTCAAGAGCTTGAGATTTTTGTTCTTCAAAGTCATTAATGAAATTTTTGTCATCCGGATTCAAAATTATTGGTTTAAGAGTAGTTGTTTCTTTTTTTGATGATGATTTTATTTCAGTAGAACCAACTGTGGTCAAGCATTGGTGTGAAACACTATCTGCAAACTCTTTCATTTTCTCATCGAACAAAGGACTTGTCGAATCTTTACAATATTTATTACCAGCAGAACTGTTCTCTATCAAAAGATCAACTAATTTTTGATATTTATGCGTCAAAACTAACTCCGAATATTGTTCATCGGCATCATTTTCTTCTATTGTTTCGTTGTTGTTTACTTCTGACTTATCATCTAAATCCTTGTTGATGGGTAATTTATTTTTAGTAGTTTTTTTTTTTGATAATTCAGCATCATCAATATTTTCACAGACGAGTTCTTTTGGCTTTTTTTTTTTTTTTCTTTAACTCAACATGAATGTCGTCATAATTTGGCAGTACAAGTTCTGTATCTTTCAGCTGTTTTGCTGTGCGTTTCTTTTTTTTCAGTAGCACTGTATTTATTTCATGTTCTTTAGTTTGGGCATCCGTTTCTTTTTCAACAGGAATTGCTTCGTGCATAATATTGTCATTATCATTAATCATATCATTTTCTATAGTTATTGATGTATCATGTTTATCTGTTTTGTTTTTTAAACGTTCTTTTTTGGATTTAAAATATTCTTCCATATTTAAACCATTTAAAATTTCACCATCATCTTTAACACCTTTTCCTAGTATACATGTCAATTCTTCTCTTTTGTATTGTGTTAAATCTTTTCCCTTGGTGAATTTGTGGTAACTGAAATACATTATAAATTATTAATGGAATTAATAAAAACTATCAAACCTAATTCTTTAATAAACAATTTTTGTTTTTAAATACATACTGAACTCTTGATTTTGAACTCAATGAATTTTGAACAAGTGATTTTTTAGAAGTTGTATCTCCATTTGATTCTGATAATTCTTGGTACTGATCAAATTTTTCCGTTAATTGCGATAATAAACGTGAATATTCTTCGCCTGCTTTGAACCAATCATCTGCATTATTTGCTATAAATCCTAGTCCTATAAAATTATACAAATTATAGTACATATAACTGAAAAATAAAGATACAATACTTGCTAATACTTTAAATTTAGAAAAATAACTTGAGCAATTTGCTACAGATTTAACAATTTAGAAAAAATGGTATTATTAAAATAGAAACCTATTGTTAAGAGGACGTGATAGCTGCAATTGTTGTCCCCGTCTTACAAGTGCGTAACATATCAAATTTTACGTTCAGTTAAGAGTATTTTAAGATGTACAAACAATTGACAATTTTAAAATATTCATAATTCACTTTAAAATTAAAATATAATAAAAAGCCCGTGCGGTTGCCTAGATAATACTCTTACTTTTAGATTTTATAAGTCAATTCACTTAATTTTTTAAACTAATGGATCTCCATGTGTTCTGCTGAGCTTAAAATTTGCTGTTATGCACATGTTAGACGAGATAACACATGTGGATATAACGTCTTCTTAATCATTCTACTATGTTATAGACTGATAAATTGTGTAAGGTAATAAAATAGTTCATTATTCTTAAGAAAAGTTAAATCAAAAATAAATTTTGTTTTTTTTTTTAGAAAATAAAATATCTGTACTTTGAGGCACTTTGATAAGGATGTAGTGGCATATTCATATCTTTTCTATAGTAAATTTGGGAAGGAAACCTAACTGGTGTACTATGTGCCCTAAAAACAACGATTATAAATGCGTGAAAAATAAATTTGGATTTTTTAAAATAAATTACCTTAACATAACAAAATTATAAACCTTGAAAAAAGCACAACAATTTTACTAAGAAATGTAACTTAATATAAATTAAGAAAATTATTTACTTCATTAAGTTCATTATGTTTTAGGGTTCCGTTATAACTATAATAGGTAATTGTTTTCAATTCAACACCGTCAAAGAAATAAAGTTAGGAGTTGAGATAATGGTAAATTAATAAATTTTTAATAACTAAATCAACTTGAGACTAGACTACTAAATGTCAAGAGGAAAAATAAGCTGAAAAAAAAATCTTTAATTAACTACCTGTAGGTTTTACTTTATGTTCAACTCTTATATTTTCTGATATTCCTTGTTTATTTTTTCCAAGACCAGATCCTTTAGACCAACCAAATTTTTCAAGCATACGCTGACCAAATTTTGAATCATCTGAAAAAAAACATGCGTGTTACTGTGTAGGTAATATAATTGTAGAAGTTCAAACAATCAAACAATCAAACAATTAATAACAATCTCGTTGAAAAGGGAAATAGTTTAATTAAATTTACCATTTGTCCAGTGATTTTGTGCTGACAAATTAATGCTGTGCATGGGGTTTTTTCTCCGTTTTCTGGGTTCTGCTAGAGACATGGCCGATGGTTGGATAGTAAACTATTACAAAAAAAAAAACCTCGCAGTTATAGAGATAAATAATATAATATCTGTCGCGGACTAAGGTTGGAAAGATTGGATTCTCGGAAGGACTGAACCACCGTTGACAACGTTATATAATATATACATATCCAGTAAAGAGTAAAGACTACTATTAGATTAGTTAAGTAAAGAATTTATGCTACAGAGGCTGCAGCTGTTAAGATATCGTGATAATATAATATCTATTAAAGTCTTGGCGCATGATTACAACGGCGCAATATCTAAGACATCTTTGGCCAACATCGATTTGTTGGCGGCACTGCCAACACCGTATATCCGTCCGCAGTGATGCCAACAGGGCGCGTCGTCGCGATATCGCCTCGTAGCCGTGTTCCGTCTTGACGACCGCTCTCTTTCGTTTGGAAATATTGTTTAGCTCGTCCCCGTTCCGACGTTCCGGACTCGGAAAATTTTCAATTTGATCAGCAAGAAAAACACAGGTAAGAAATTTTTCGTAAATACTTCTGTATGAATAATATCGAATTCGGTTCCGGCTCACACACCTACATTTTTACCGATTTGGGGACTACGGCAAATGTCTAAAAGTCTACAAGAATTACACATGGCTAACCTCAAAACAGATTGTAATTCCGTCGACTCCGAAGTTCAGAACTCTTACATTTTTCTTCTTTATATTTTATAATAGTATTGTTGCTCGTTAAAATCCTGTGGTTTGGTGATCGCGAATCAGTTCCACCGATTGTCAAATTATTGTCCTCTAGGAGGTAGTCTCTTCGATTTTTCACTACGGTAGTTGTATGCCGTTTCCCCCACATTTATGATATTTATTCGTAATTTTGTTTATGTTTTAATTCGTGTCTAGCTGAACACTTGAAATTACATACTATTTCGATTTCTGTCTGACATGATTCTGCTCTGGTAGTTGCTTCGTTGATCTAGCGTAGAGATTTAATGTTTATGTATAATATCTTCTAGGAGATAAACATTATTGTGCTGAGGACCTGTGTGACTCGGGATTCATTTTTAAATAGGAATTAGTAAAAATCATGTTTTTATTTAATTTTGGTTAACTAAATATCCCCATACTTTCAGAGACATGAGATAGATTTGTTACTTTTAAACTTAATCTAGTCTTTTCTTCTTGCATTCTAAATTATTTTTATTTTTTAGAATCATCATGGCTGACGAAGACTGGGGAGATGTTGGAGTTTCAATGAATGTAGATTCAGCGCCAACACAAATTGCAGCTGAATTACCAGAAGTGAAGTTATTTGGCAGATGGAGTTGTGATGATGTAGAAGTTTCTGATATGTCTTTGCAAGTATGTTAAATTCAAGCTTCTTCATTTTAATGAATAGTATTGTAACATGATATTATTAATTACGATATGGTTCTCATTTAAGTTATAATTGAGTTAACACTAAACGGTAATTTGAACATTTCAATTTTATAGGATTACATCGCTGTCAAAGAAAAGTATGCCAAATATGTTCCTCACTCTGCTGGTCGTTACGCTGCAAAACGTTTCCGTAAGGCTCAATGCCCTATTGTTGAACGTTTGACCAACTCTTTGATGATGCACGGACGTAATAACGGAAAGAAACTGATGGCAGTCCGCATTGTTAAACACGCTTTTGAAATTATTTACCTTTTATCCGGTGAAAATCCATTGCAAGTGCTTGTCAAAGCCATCATTAACAGTGGACCCAGAGAAGACTCCACACGTATTGGTAGAGCTGGTACAGTCAGGCGTCAAGCAGTTGACGTTTCCCCATTGAGACGTGTTAATCAAGCCATTTGGTTGTTGTGTACGGGTTCCCGAGAAGCTGCGTTTAGAAATATCAAGACAATTGCTGAATGTTTAGCTGATGAATTGATCAATGCTGCCAAGGTTAGTTACAAATATAGCTTGTTGAATTTAATTGGTTGAATAATGTAATATAAAGTAACTTAATTATATTTATTTTTATAGGGATCATCGAATTCTTATGCTATCAAGAAGAAAGACGAACTCGAACGTGTGGCCAAGTCTAACCGTTAATTTCCATCTATTATTTCATTTATTTTAAATATACATTGTATATTTGAACTAAAACAAAATAAGTTTTTAATTTTTTTATTAAAAATGTTGTTTATTATGCACAATTCCTTAAATCCTTAAACATTACTCTGAACGTAATATAACGTTATATCAGAAATAATGTTGATGTTGACATTTTGACATGATTAATTGTTATTGAGATAAATATTTGGTGGTTGTATATAATAACATGGTATTATGTATTTCAATATACACATAAAAAGTAACTGATTTCATGCTATTTAAAATTAAATTTTTTTTGGCCTCTGTCGTTGAGTTTGATTTTGGATATTTTTAAGGGTACGTATAAACTCTTGACTGTATTGAGACTAGAACAATAATTACAAAAAATATTTAAATCATAAATAATACTCTTATAATGTAATACTACACTATTTTATATTATGACATGGAAATTCGATATGACAGTATCAAAAATGCTTAAATATTGTGTTCTACCCTTCTAACTTATTTTGGTTGATATTTAAAATAAATAATTTGTAGGGATATCAAATAATATTATGAGTTTAGATATTGCATTATTAAGAACGATTATTAACAATTGTTAAAAATTTAAGTAATAAAACTGATTTTATGTTCTTATTTTTAAAAATACTATTGATCTTTCCATTATTATTGTTTTGAAATGTTATTTTTATTAAGGGAATTCAACCTTGCATTTTGGTCTAGAAATAGTTTTAAAAAATATGCTGAACAATAACTGTACACCAATTCTAGCACGCACAACTGAATGTTGTTGAAGCCCTTTAATGGTTGCTGGTAGATAGAAATGGGAATATGAACACATTGCAGTTACTCAAAATGTGTTTTTATTCGTGCCTGGTACTCTCTTATTCTGATGACATTTACATAATACAAGTAACAGTAATTTCTTAAGAAAATGTTTACATATTGAGCCATCAATGTGCTCAACATAAATAGTATTTCTTTAAAAACTTGTATCAGGCATAATATCAGTATTCAACAAAATATTAATGAATTATTGTATTTTAAATTTGTATGTAATTTATGAAGTTGAGTATTTAAATTATAACTTGATATTGAATACATTTTTATTTTACGTTTTTGGTTATTATTTTATGATTCAGGACTTAAAATTTCAGTTACGCATAAAATGTGTCATGCTTTCATTTATAATATATAAACAGTAAAATGTGATACATTTTTACTTATGTGTAAGAATGTCATAAATATATAACTATTATTAAATAATCAAAAATTATTTTCTTTTGTATTAAAAAAATGCAGAGTAGGAACATACAATAGGTACAGTAAAGTATTAAACACATTAAGTATTAAGTTTTTTTTTTTTTTTAGCTGCACTTAGCAGCAATTATCAGGTGTAATTCACTAAGTTGAGAAGAATTATTAACTACCGAGTTTATCCTTATAACTTGAGTTAAATAAAAGTTCATCTTAATAACTACATAAATATTTTTAACAATAAAAAAGAAAATTGTTAAGATTTATTTTATTTTAAATTTAAGAGAATTCACTAAGTTGATTTGTTAATTTTTTATAATAATTTATTAGTTTATACTTATTAAATTTCAAATTTACAGTATTCTCACTATAGTAATAACTATAAAGTTCAAAGAAAACAATGTAAACTTAATATTCCTCATGTCTTAGTCATTATAAAGTTTTATAGGTTGGTTATTATACCAGTAATGTATAAAACGTTTTATACACATATATTAGCAACCCTATGAAAAATACTTAAGTACTAAAATAAATTTGATAAATATAATATTAGATAATTAACCTATATAACGATAACTGATGATGGACCAAACTCATGTAAAACGAAACTGTGCTTCAAATGACACACAAGGTAAAGATAATCAATATGAATCTTTGTAAACATTATTAATGACAACAGTGTTATATATTTTCACAAGTGTCAGTATATTTTTCAATTAATAAAAATAACAATCTTTAACACATAAAAAATATATTTATATTTATAATAATATGTAACTAAGTATTATTTTGTTCTAGACTAAAGTAAAATCAGAACAATTTCTTAAGTAGTAACAAATGGTAACGCTTTGTTAATTATTTTAAGTTATAACAAATTGATATCACGGGAAAAAAATTATACCGATGTGTCGTCTGTCACCTTTTGAATTCGAAGATGATCTGTTGTAGGAACATCAGTGGATTTCGTCTGAATTTGTTTTTCGTGAAACTCCTGAAAATGAAAAAATAAATGTTATGCAAAATTACACATTGTGAATTTTGTTGTTTCAAAAATTTGTAAACAGTGTTTAAATAACAATTTTTATTAATAGTTGTTAGTTAATAATGCAAAGAAATTCAAATAATCAAATACTTCTTACGTCGTAAGAAATCATTAGGGAAAGACTTATTATAGATTACTTACTAAAAAGTAAACAATGAAAAATAAATAATTTGTTGTACAATAGTAATAAGCTGCACAAATTAAATTTCAAATTTGTCAATGCTATACTTGTCTACATAGAATAAAATAGTACAATCATATTTCTTTACTATTAACCTTTAATATTTATATTTTCTTACTAAGAGAGCACTACACATGCATGAGTTGTCTCATACAACATGGCAAATTATAAGAATTGTTCTGTTATAAAATTTAAATGTAAGATTATTATCTAGAGGCTTTTTGGATATTATTATTAAGAAGTAAGTTATGACATTTTTGAAACTATAAATTTTTTGATCATTTAGAAATGATCATAACTTACATAAAAATAATAATATCAATGAAATCCTTTAAGATACCCAAGATAAAAGCCTTTCCATCAAATTTTACCATATGTCTATTCACTCCAATTTTAAAAATAAGAGAGTACAATTTGTTATGTTGTACGTTTGTAAGACGGAGATAACACATGAGTGTGTCAACCTCTTAAAATATTAATTAAGTTAGAATATTCAAAGATGATGGTTGTATCAAACTTAATTAAATATTCACCTGAAAACAAGGAACCAGGCAAAGGTTTATATTGCATTCAGGGCAGTGATATTTGGTTTTGCGTCTCAAGAACCTTCCACGGGTGTCTATTGTGTTCCAACAGAAACTGCATCCAAGTGCCGGTCCCGAACGTAACAATGGGCAGTGGTCAGATCGTGTTGACCCATTATAAGAATCGTTTGTGTTTACCTATAATGCATTTTAATATTGTCCAATAACTCAGTAACTGCCATTGCGTTCACAATATAATGCTAATACCCATGCCAAATAATATTTGTATAAAATTTATAGATTACCTGAGATGCACTAGTGGGCAATTCGTCATTGAAGAACCCTCTGGCTGTTGAACTAGGTTCGGATGGCTGAGAAATTTGTTTGACTATGGTTGGTTTAGGAACAGCTAGTGTGTTGGTTGATGATGGATTTGGCTCTGAACACTGCCTCTCGAGCACTCGGATTACAGGTTCAGATTCATCATTTGTTTCGTTTATTACCATTGATGTATCTGTACTCATGTCACTATCATTGATTTTTATATGGGGTTGACGTACTAGAGTCCTAATTCGTTTATTAACTGGAAAATTAAAAATCCATTTATAATATTTGATTGATATTACTTATAATTTAATTTATTATTATTATCATTGTTTATTAAATGCAAGGTAAATAAACACAACAAAAATACAAAATACATAGTTATATTTCGATATACATTACATTTAAAAATAGTTTTGTTATACAAATCAAATTAAACCTAATAATATATTATAATTGTAATTTCTATACAAATAAATAATTTAAGATTAACACCAGATTGCACAATCATCTGTTTCAAAGAGGTTTAACGAGTCATTAAATACTTAACTCTCTTAAACATAAAAAAATGAACTGTGATGGATATGTCATCAAATATTTATGAATCGTTAAATTATTATTATAAACTATTTGTGCAAACCAGCATGAGTGAAATTATTAACTAAAATAAAAGGAAACAAAATAAAAATATGATTTGTTAATAAATAAATAAATCAATAATTTATGTATGGTTGTCTGTTGAAAATATTGAAGGTGCGGGTGAAGAATAATAGCACGGGTTAATCACTGTCAGAGGCTGCGAATACATTTGTGAAACATAAGCAGGATGATCCACTGCCGAAGTTTGAGATGTTGAAGGTTCGTATAGTGGCGCTTGATACACTTGCTCAGATGATTGACCATTGATTGACGACGCTGGCGAGGGTACTGGAATAGACGAGGAAGACTGACCTTTTCGATGAACGGGATAACCTTTTTTTTTGTACTCGAGCCACAAGGTACGGTTATTTATCCCATACTCTTGAGCAGCACGACAAAATCCCATACGGCCCACACGTACAGCTTCAAGAGCTTCTTTAAAACGATCACTCTCCCGTATACCGGGTTCTCGTTTTTTGCGTACTTTATTCTCTGGTTTGGATACTGCTTTGGCTTTGGGTATGGCGTAGACACTGTGAGGCGGGCAATCAGAGAGCTGCTCCAAAAACGACCAACCTGTTAGCAAATGTTGTAATTTGTAATAAAAATTTCTTGTAAATAAGATATTTAAAATGGAAAGAAAAGAAGACACAAAAATTAAATTTTCAAGAAGAAATACATTTAAAGACATATTTTATTATGCAATTAAGCAACTCTTGAAAGTGAGTATTTTACAGGTTGAACGTTTTTGAAACTATTCACTCATCTAAATAGTTACTTATATTTTGGATTCGCTTAGCAAAAATAATCATTATCCTACAAAACTGTATAATAAATGAAAAAGACATGCTTTTTTATGTACATTAATTTTTAAGATATAAATAATGCTTTCATTAAAATGTTGAACTAAATACAAAACAGAATCAAAACTTACAAAAATAAATGGCGTATTTAACTTAAACTAATTTATAAACAGTAAATAAGTACGAAACTACAAAAGTATTTTTTATTAATTATGATTACTCATACCTTCAGGTTTGTGGTGAACAATTGTTGTATGATTATCTGTGGACGATTGTTTGCTTACACTACTAATAGGTTTTGATGTTTCTTGTCCTTGTGATGTAGGTTGAGATCTCTATAAAAAAAATAATTAAAAATACAAGTGAATGTCTGTTCACAAAATCTATTAATTTATTTATCAATTAATTCGTACAGTTGACATATTATCTTGTTCAGTTACTGATATATCTTCGATAGAACTGTTATGTTCAGATTTATCACTGGATGTCTTCATGAGATGCATTTTTTTTCGTTTTGCCGAGGGTGACAACAAACTATATTCAGTTTCTGCGTGCCGTGTTGTAGCAAATGGAAACATAGTTTTCTCTGTCAACCCTTTTATTTGTAAGCTCTCAGCTGCCTTAGAATATTTAAATTATTATTTAATTAGTACAACATAATACAATAGAATAAATTAAATTAAATTTACTTTTAAAATTATTGGGAGTTGATCTTGAGAGATGTTAACTTCACCATAGTACATAAACTCAATTAAAGTTTTTAAATGATTATAAGACATGTCCTTGATGATGATTATTGGATGTTGGCAAGGTGTTTCATTGAAAAGCATCTATAACAGTAAATACACATTTAATAATGAAATAATTTTTATACACAAGTTCAGATAAAAATGATAGCTTATGTTTAAGTTGTTAAATGTATTTGAAAGGAATTCTGTATAGGTAATAACTAATAATAATTAGGATAAATCGATAAATTCTATTGAACTAATAGATCAAACGATGAGATTTTGATATTGAAAACAGATTTAAATATATATTTATTATGGATTCCACAAACAACTATGTATATACGTTTAATCCAAAGATGGAAAAAGTAATTCACGGTTGAAATTTTTTTTGTTAAAAGTGATTAGTAGGATCTAAGGAAGACAAGAGGAATCTTTATTGTTTAATTTTATCTGTCAGTAGGTTGTGAATGAAAAGATGTCCTTTTAGTAGGAAAAGTTGTATTTTGAATCCTCTTAAAATTGTTCACACACTTATAATATAATTGCAAAATACTTTGTATTTTCTTTTTGTAACGAAACTGTCCAACGCATAACCTTTTTATAACATTTACCAAGTATCAATACTTAGATATATTTTAAAATAAACTTATAAATTATTACTAGGAAACAGATTGTATTGTAATAAAAAAAACCAAAATATGTACCTAAGTACCTATTTATTTTTAATGAGAAATATAAATTAAAATAAAAAAGGTATGCATTCAAATATTTGTTTATTGTTTATTAAATTCAAAACAAAAATAATAATACATTTTCATGTTATATGACTTTGGGCTATAATAATTTCATTGAATCGTTAGTTTTATGATTGTATTTCTTTATCTGCTTACTATTTAAGAAGAATGAATTGTAGACTTCAACTAGATTTTTTAGAAACAATTTACCAACAATATTACGTTAGGTATTATAAATATATAATAAATACTGGCTAACACGGGAATGCTTTGCTATTGTTAGGTTTTTGTGATTGTTCAACTCCTTGAGGGTGTAACACACGCTATGGATACTAAGTCTTTTTAGGTGTAAATTATATTATATTTTAATTTATAGGCATCCCGACCAACGTTGTCTAACTAGAAAGCACAGACCTATTGATAAAAATGTTCACAACATTTGCAATATAGTTAAGCCTAATATTTCCATCATTTTGAGATAGTTAATTTGGAAATATATTCAGCTAAGTATGATATAAGTTACCATAGGTACCTGTATTTTTAACTTGGGAAATTCTAAAAAAATTTTTAAATAAACTAATTTCGATATTGACAGTTTTAATGTGTAAAGCAAAAAAAGAAGTGATGTGTGAGAGTGAAAACAAAAAATGAAATAAAACAGTATTTAGAAACACATCACATTGAAAAATCCCTCAAATATTTATAATAAAATGTATTTAAAAATGTAAAAATATGAAAAACTATATTAACCCCAATTTACTTAGAAATGTGTGAAACATAGTATAACATACTGATATATTATCTAACCAGATATATATATTATAACCAGGTAAAAATATGTAATAACTATAAAATCTGATCCCTACTTACAATCAGTTTAAATTGATAAAAAATGAATACAAAAAGTTTTTTAATATAATTTTTTTTTACTAAAAACAACATCTTCTGCCCACCTTTTCTCCACAGTGTAACTATACATTAATACCTTAGTAACTGTTGTAATGTGTTATATTTACCTATTTTGTGTAATTTGGCTACAAAATGAGAAGTTAAATTAACAGTTTAAATATAGGTATTTGTATGAAAAGTTGGTCAGAGATAACAAATATCATGCAAAAATCTAAGATAATTCTTAATTAATAATAAATCTATATCATCTCCACACAAAATATATTTACTAATAATAGGTAAAAATAAATCAGTTAAGTCGAATACCGTAACGTATACTGTAGGTATATGTGATAAATTAACAATTATATAACCTAAACACAGTACATATCTGATAGTAATAAAAAAGTAGTTATCATTGAAAAAAAAAAAATATAATATAATATAAATATATTATATAATATTAAATTATAGTACCTATATTGATTATATTATCCCTATATATATATATATATATATATATACATTATATAGGTATGTACTGTTTGAATAGAATTTCTTATCAGTTGTTTTTTTAATTTAAAAATTTATCTTTTTTAAGAAATGTTTTATTTGTTTGTAGGTACAAGATAATAATATTATTTCAATGCTTTAATCATTGAAATAATTTAATATGATAAATAATAAAAATGATTCGAAATATAAGAATATAGGTAGGTAATAATCAAATTCTAATTAGATATATTATTAAGAAATATCTACCAATGTATCAGCTACTATTATAGGTACATCGTATATGGTTATAATAGTGATACAATTGTATCAAAGTTAAATTGCTGCATGAAATTTTAAAAATTCAACAGACCGTTTATCTCTCTACAGTGTGTCATTAATTAATTAACTAATTAATCATTAGCAGAGATTCTTATATATTTTTATTACTATCTGTTTAGAGTAATAATAAATTACGTTATTTACCGACAATTTAATTCAACTATTATAGTGATTAAGCAGTACTGTAATAAGTCCTAAACACTATTATACTACAGTATTGGTTTGTTTGACCTGAAGAAGGACCAATAATGTATACATAATTAATAATGCATCTATTTAGCTTAATATTATAAGACGTCATACGCGAGCTGCCTGACGCAACAGAAATGTCGGTCATTGATGACATACATCTCACGTTACACGACGACCGGCAACAGACACCTGGGACGACTACATCGTGACACTGGTTCATATGTTATCATTAGTGAGTAAAAAGAAACTACTGTCTATACAGATAGCCCACCAGTGATGGGTGAGATTTTGGAACTTACTTGAAAATAGCTACTGCATGCAGACAACACGACTTTGTGCACTTGTATTTTCCGGCCTTCGGCGGCAATGGTGGCGTCCACGAACATCTCACTGTTCAACAGGCCCGTCATGACGTTCACCAGGTTAGGCTGGTGGTTGTTCCACCGCAAGCAGAACCTCTGATCGGCCATGGTTTGAACCTGCAGATCCGCCAGACGCGAAACGGACAGACCGCCGAACAAACAAAACAAACAAAAACGCACGCGATAATAATAACGACAACATGCTGTATGGTATATGGTCGTCGGTGTTGTTATTAGACATTAGTGGGGGACTGCTGTTATGGGCAGGCAGCTGGTGAGCTACAACGGGCATTTCACGTTTGTGATGGGTAATCGACATAATAATAATAATAATATTGTATTATTATGTATTTTTGTGGCACCGAGACGGAGATTTGGCGAGCGGTGACAAGCTATATTATCATAATAATATAGTAATTACATGCTGAACTCGCACTCACCTTAGGAACACTTGTGTGTCACAAACGAAAACGTTTAAAACGACCACAGCAGCCTTCAGGTAGTCGTCGTTTAGCGCAGTGCGGCGTGGAAGACTCGGAACGGAGAAGACGACGGCGGAATCGGAGACGGCTTTTGCGGACGGGCCGGCAATGCAAAAGTGGAAGAGACTCTATAGACTATTGTGGAGCAGCGGCGCGCGCGCGAGAAACGAAAAACGGAATACGGAAAAACTGTACAGCCGTCTGTCGTGCCCGCGAGAAGGAAATTTCTTTTCTCTCTTCTCGCTCGTTTTCGACTTTTTTTTTCTCTCTTTTCTCTCCCGTGTTAATAAATAACTTTTATTTATAAATAAACAATTCATTATTATGATAAAATCGCGACCCGTGACGTCAATCGCCGCGCAAAATCGCGTTGGTCACACCGGGCCCCCGGCCCGCCGACCACCGGACGCACTGCCTACCGATCGACCCACCCCACACCGCGGGCCCTATCGACGGCCACCCGCCGAACAGGGATCGTGTTACCGTGCCATATAATAATAATGCGACGTACATTAATACAAATAATAATAATAATTTAAATAAATTACAATACCGAACACAACGTGTTTAGCCGTGTTTACCGGCTGTTAATATTATTATTATTATTCGAACGCCTTCGACGCCATAATTTCTTCGTCGTCCGCACCACCGCCCCGCAACCGTCGTATAGTTGTGTTGTTTTGGTACGCACTATTATAGTACGCACTACCTATTGTGCAGTGACGCCAGTCGCCAGTGAGTGCACTACCATTTTGTCATGACGCGTGGGTACCTGCGATAAAATTGTTGTTGTAATCGAACGAAAACATTATGTCATGATTTCAGATTTTATACTTTTAGTCTTTTACAGTTTGTACTATGCCAATATTATATTATGAGACGCACGCGAATTTGATTTCAATTCTTTTTTTTTTCATTTAATTTCTCTTTTTGATTTTATTTTAACTTAATTTTCATGGTTTTTTTTTTCTAATTTTTCTATGCGCCGCAGCCGCGCTCGTTCCAACTCAGTGGTAAGTATGTAATATTACGAATTGTTATTATTATTAATATCGTCCATACTAATATAATTTTGTTATTTTGTGTGTTATTACTCTACCCGCGATCATCGTAGATCCTTCGTACAATTATTGCGTGCACACGTCTTATCTTAAACTATTGTCGACTCGACGTCGCTCGGCTGTTTGTTGTTTGCATTCGACAAAATATTATATTTTTTAGCGTTTGTTTTCTGCGCTCTTACGACCTACGCGTTTATCGAGCTCAAGGTCGATCGAAATGAATACCTAGGATACGAATTATTCATTTTTATATTTTAACTTTTATAATCATTAAATCCGTACAGTATTTCAACAATCTATTTTAATTATTATTTAAGAAGATGTCAGCTTTCGGTTTGTTTTCACTTTCTCACCAACGCGCAGCATCCTAAATTTATGTTAAGTATATTAGCAGAACCAACCCTAGGCAGTGACGTATTTTGAAATTTTTTGTTCGGGGGGTCTAAATATTAAGTACCTACAAGTTTATAATATAAAAAAAACACATACGAGTAATGATGTAATAATTATATTATTTATATTATATTATGTATATTTCACTACTATAATGATTTATTAATACAAATTAATAGTTTTTTAGACAAAAATAACCAAAAGTTAAACCCAAGTTATTTAATATATAAATATTAAATACTTGTATAAACAAGTATTGTATATTTTTTTTTTATAATAGAAACATTAAAAACCCATAATATAAAATTAATTTTCTCTTTCTCGGTATCTACGTACCAAGTTATTTATGACTTATTAAATTTTTTCTGGGGGGGTCGAGACCCGGGACCCCCCCCCCCCCCCTGTAAATACGCCACTGACCCTAGGTATATGTTATTACATTAAATATTAGAAGGAATTTACATATTAACAAGCTTTAAGTTATGTGCAATACCTGAGGCATAACCTGTGTTGTTATGCATTGACTATTTTAGAATATTTTAATTTGTACGTAAGTTTCGATCTTGTAAATAATTACAGTTTAAAAGTGCTTATAAATTTCATTAAAATTAATATATCAAAAAAAACCAACGCAGCGACGCAGGTAATTTTCTTAATTTAAGAGAACTCTACGCCTACATGTGTTTTCTCCATCTTACAAATGTAAAACATTAGTAACAAAACATAGCAAAAATTCTTATGGCGCGAGAAAAAACTGAAAATGCTACTGTAATAACTAAATAAGAATCTATATTTTCACTATTTAAAAAGGAGAACATTATCTGTGAAATATTGTTTTTATTTTTTCGATATCAGAACTACAAGAAAGTTATTGAAGTTTGAAAAACACAAAATATAATGGATTTTGAAACAATAAGAACTTTTTCCGTTTAAGTGATATCAATCAAATTTAAACGATATTTCACAGATAATGTTCTGAACTATATTGTATATCGATTTGGAGTCTCAACTATCACTGCTTGAGCGGTTCTATCCCTCACAGAATAGTTTTTGCTGTGTTGTATATTTGTAAGACTGAAACAATATATGCAGGTGTAGTGTCCTGTACATTTTTAAGACGGAGACAATACATGTGGGTGTATCGTTCTCTTAATGTTCTTCTTAAATTTAATATTAGGTGTTTTCTCTCTAATAAAATAACGACAAAGGGTTGGCTCTGCTAAACGTAAATTCACTATGTTCTGAAATAGAAACTAAATGGTTAGCTGACATCGTCTAACCATTTTATATTTGTTTTTGGTGTTTCAGTTTGTTAAGTATTTGTTGGTCTCTAATTTATCTCCGTGTCGAGTAAGAGTTGTTTTGGAAACACACGCACATTGAACATATCCCTTGCCATTGTATACGCTGCTTCAAGGTCGACAGATACCCGCTACTACTACAGCACTGCTACTACTAGGATTATTGCTACAATACTACTACTACTACTACAACAACAACGCTTCTGCAGTCTGTGAGAAAGCAAAAATTAAGAAATCCTAGTTAATTTTATTTGGACATACACAATTGCCAAATTGGGCATTTAGCCATCATCATTTATTGCTCAGGATACACAACGCTTGATAAGACGACTTAGTTAATAAATTATATCAATTAAGACAAATAAGGTAATTAACAACTCTATAATATCATCTACATTCATTATATGATACAAAGATTTTAAGCCTCCGCCAATGAAATACTTATTATTAATACAGCCTCCTTATTGTTAAATTAAATATATTTAGTTTATTATGTCTTCTACTAAGAAACTATGTTTGGTAAACATAAGTTTTTTAGATAATATTAAAATTGTCCCATATTACTAATATTATCTCCATAATCATTATATGATATACCATTAGGTAACCTAGGGTACTCTATTCTTAAGGTGTCAACAACGTTAGTACCTACCTAATGAAGTAATAATTATAAATTGTATTATTATCACTATACAATTTTATTTTGATTATTTATAACTGATTACAATTATTACTTTAAAAATTATAAAAAAAAATTGAAAGTGACTACCTAACTTTTTATCGGGGTCTAGTTGTTTCAAGTATTGCGATTCAATTTAGTGCACATTAATAAGTAATAACCAATTCTACTGTTCTACATCAAGTTGAAGTGAATAGAAACTAATATCAAAATATGGATATAGGTAAATTATTGTATTTACACGACTCACTACTCTGGCCATTGAAACTAGATACATCGACATTTTTATAGAAAATTAAGGTAATACATACTTGTGTTTTTCAAACAATCTTTAGGTAGAAGATTCTATCAATTTAATAGGTACAATTAATACAAAATATATATATTAAACACATAATACAATATAATTACCCGCCTAATAAAGTAATAACTATAAATTATCGCTATAAAAATGATTTGGTGGTTTGTATAAAAATGAATAACCTTTTATCGGATCTAGTTCTTTCAAGCATTGAGATTTAATTTAAAATCATTAATAACTAAATGTACTGTTCTACACTTCTACATCAAGTTGAAGTGAATAGAAACCAATATCAAAATATGGATGTTGGTAAATTATTGTAAACTATCTACACAAATGTGACTCACTACTCTGGCTATTGAAATTAGATACATCAACATTTTATAAAAAATTTAAAATTAAGGTTGCCATTCAAAATAATTAATAGCTGATACCTGATATAGCTATATACAATTATTGGGAAGTATGCAATGTTAGAATTGTGTCTCAAATTTTTTAAAAAATGTATCAGTTTTTAAATAAGAAGTGTTCATTTTTTCTGTATTTAGGGTTTGTATTATAAAGCAGGATTAAAATTAAAATGACATTTTGGTTTATCAAATTTTCATTTTGATGGAATACATTTTAAAACTTGAAATATAAATTTAAATCTCGTACATAACTCCGCGCATGTGAAGAGCATGACCAGGTAACTTGGGAAAAAAAGCCAGTTTTAGATGGTGAACTGGTCATATTCTTAATGTGTGCTCAGTATAGAGACATAGAGTAGGCATTTTAATATTTTATACTTAAGTTTCAAAGTTGTTATTCAATATTTAGGTTAAAATTTAAAACAAATTAAGATTCTTATTAATTTTCTATTTGTCCATTCTCGCCTGAAAAATAATTTACTTGTTTCCACTATGCTATTAAATTAGTTGTACTTGTGATTTTCAAACATTCTTTTGATTGGAGATTCTATCTATTTCTATGCAATTAATATAAATTAGGTTTAATTTAAATTTTAAACATTTGTTTTTTAGTTTGTATTAGAATTTTTTCCTATTATAAATATTATCTCCTTAATCAATTAATAACTTACCTTTACTCTATGCTAAATGTTTCAACAACATTAGTAACTACCTAATAAAATAATAACTATAAGTTATATTATTATTGCTTAAAACTTATTTGGTTATTTGTATTATTAACTGATAAGTGATAATAGTTATTATTTTTAAATTAAAAAAATGTTTGAAAACGACTAATATTTTATCAGGATCTAGTCCTTTTAAGCATGGAGATTCGATTAAATGCACATTAATTACCAAATCTACTGTTCTACATAAAGATAAAGGTGATTGAATAGAAACTAATGTCAAAATATGAATATAGATAATTTATTGTAAATTATCTACTCGTATGTGACTTACCACTCTGCCTATCAAAACTATAGATACATCTACATTTTTTAGTAAATTAAAAATAAAGATTGCACTTGTGATTTTTAAACATTCTTTAGAGTTTAGATTGAAGATTTTATCAGTTGATACATTTAATATAAAAATAGCAAATTATATAAGCAAATTAGTACCGGATTCTATGTGCAATCTATTTATGTATGCTATCTATTAGATGCTAAAAGTATAAACATTGCAATAATATAATATCAATGATACAGAATTATATACATATAATATATGAATTTGTTTTTGCTTATATTTTATATACCTAATCATCATTATTATTCTAACTTTACAATTTAAAATATTTTTGCGTCTGATATAATATTAAAAATATTTTCTACTTATTGGTATAATAGATTTTAGTATTATGTATTAGGAATTAACTTACCGTAATGACTGAAGTTAATTTATACAATTTGCCTATACAGACTCAACTATTGTCCTTCTGTAAGAGTTATTAATCAGTTCTATAGGGTGGTATTTTTATTTGGGTACCTATATAATATGTTTGTTTGAAGTATTTACTCTAGTTTTTACTTGGTAAAAATTGGTTACCGCTGACCTAAAATCCTTATTCTGCACATATATTTAAGTATAATAAGTATGCTGAAAAATATAAGACTGTATTAAAACAAACAAACAAAAACTTTTTGATTATCTTAGTCAATTTAGTATAAGAATACAAATGTATTTTGTTAAGTCAGTATTAGCTCATAAATGTTCTCATTTGGTCTTACATTATTCATTCTGAATCTCAATAGGTACTATCTCTAGTTTTATTCCCTAAATTTCAATTTTTAATCTACAACAAGAAGTGTTCGATTACATTTAAGATCACAAAAAAATTGTAGGTAGTAAGAAATTTAATTGAATCAGCATAACATTGTAAGGTTAAGTTATGT
This sequence comes from Nasonovia ribisnigri, assembly GCA_027563435.1. Lineage (NCBI taxonomy): Eukaryota > Metazoa > Arthropoda > Insecta > Hemiptera > Aphididae > Nasonovia > Nasonovia ribisnigri. Next base: position 70,655 of record JANEHU010000430.1, read on the forward strand.
ATATTGTATATAGGAATATGGCTGTTATGTTATGAATTTATGATGCTAAAATACTTAATATTTCTTCCACATTTTAGTTGAGCAATTATTGTTGAACATAGAACTTTTTAGTTTATATGTAAATATTGTTGGTACAATTACATTGTTGGTTTCCTTACTACAGTAATTTTGTTAGGTATATTTTTTATTAGTTAAATATGATTATATCTGAACTACTTGTATTAAATAAAAACTCTTAGGCTCTGAGTTTTCAACTTTCTACTGATGCTATAATATCATTTAAAATGAGTATTTTTAATAATAAAATTTGCCTCACAGTTAAACGTCAAACGAAAATATACAGAAATCATAAGTCATAATAATATGTTACAACATGATAAGTTTATAATATGATTGCACTGTTATAAAATTGATATACTCCGATTCCGATACTCGTATTTTTGCACCTAATTAACGCCACACGTGGTGAAGGTGTTTGGAGCCGTGCAAGGCGTCGAGTTATTGCTGCAGTTCGAGTAATCAATAGGAGACTAAACCATCAGACACATATGTGGTTTTTAATTTTTAGAAGTTGAAGTGGCATTTCCATTTATACATTTTGAATTAAATTATGTCGATTATTAAGTAGGCTTTTATCAAGCGTGGACTCCGCTCTGCAGAATATTGACAAATATTTAATACTGTCTAGTTTGATCTATTACTAATCAGACAACGCCTGTCGTCACTGGGATCTAGTATAGGATTTCAGTTAAAAGTGTTAAAACAGCAGAGTGCAGACACCATCGCCTTATAAGAGAATACACTCGACGTGTGTTGACGTACCGACTACTCGTGATCGGCAAATCGTAATATAAATAAATATGGAAAATCGAAATAGTGATTAGTAAGTTGTTTTGTATGTAGGTTAGGTCTAGGTACATTACATGTATATAACACGAGTAGTTAATGCTCAAATATCATAAAAATAAGGTGCATTTAATATGGCACTGTTCCAAACACAGTAAAATGATCAACTATTGTAACTATTATATGTAATAATTATACAGGTATTGACGAAAAATCACACTAGAAGTATTCATTTATATGTTAAAAAAAAAAAAAAAATGTTACCTCAATATAAGATTTATATCAGTATTCAATACTACGCTTCTACTGTTTTATAATAGGTTTTTAATTATAATATTATTTCATAGTTATTATAGGTAATATGGTGAAACTTCCATTTAACAAAATTGTATGTTTAACGAAATATTTTTGAGAACTTAATTCTATTTAACGAAATTCTCTATAGGGCCATTTTTTTTGTACCCCGTGGAATTTTGTCATATGGAAGTTTCATTGTATTGTTACTGCCATGATTGGCGAAATTACCAAGATTTATTTTATTCGTTATGATTTAATTACTATTGTGGATTTTTGAAATTGTATTTTATCGACAAACGTAACGAAAAAACTAATCTTTACTAATATAATATTATTATACAGTCTTATCTGAGAAAAACTATTTATTGGCTTTGAGATTACGTATATTATTGTCTTCATAAACGTACAATATGGTCTACCTACTTATTAATTATGTTTTTTAGGATGTACCTAATATTCATGATACTTAGTCATTGAGCAATCAATCATTGTTATAAATTGAAGTTTTTTCGTGTTATTTATTCTAACGGGAAAAAACTGCAGTCTATTAAATTTATTAAATCTCATTGAACGTGAATATTTGATACATTTTTATACATAATGGTACACTGACATAATCGATCTACCAACGTTCAACTAATATTAGTTTTAATAATTATATCGGCTGCTGTAACTTATAAAGAAGACTACTTGCGATCATATTTATGTTGAGGCAACACGGGTGTTATATGATTTATGAATTATAACCGGTGGTGGTTAAAGCAGGGATCAGCTATAGATGACAGTTGAAATCTGACGTCCAGCAATAAGACTATGTAATGAGTCCGTATTAAAATACAATTGAAGTACTCCATTGAGTGATTTGTCCCACGTTCATTTTTTAAACTAATATTATATATCTTAGTCCATCGCCAATGGTTCTTTTTAACAATCCTTTGATTTTATACATTTATATTAAGTGCTTTCTACCACATAATTTACTGTCTGGTAATCGATTTGATAGTCTATAGTTACTATAGTTAACTACGTTATATGCATTCAACTTGACTACGCCACAATGGAAATTGGTATTATATGTGATAAGCATTCGCTGTACCTACACGATTTATTGAAATTGGAGCAGAGTAGCAGACTCTAGGCTAACCCATTGAAAAAAATGTTATTTTTATACATTTCTTTCTACAGCAGAAATGATTCTTTCAATACTGCTGTATTAACCCTTAATCAGGCAAGAATTTTATACTGAGCAACAAAATATACGCATAATATATAGTCCTACATATTAATTTAGTGCATTTTCTAAACCAAAATAATACATATAATAATATGTAATGTTAATATTAAAACTGTTAAATGTATAATATAATGTATTTCGAATGATTTAGTTCTATAATTTGTCTAAAATCATAAAAAAAAACCTACCTATTGCTGAAAAAAAAACACTTGTAAGCTAAACTAATTTTGTTTTATTTTTATTAATATATATCAGTAAACCTAATATGAATATTAATTGCATGCAAGGTAAAATCTATAAGATTTAAATAGTAATAATATCAGAATTCAGAATATCTACAATACACATCATGTTGTGTGGTTTTCTATGTACAAAGATCAAAAAATATATACAGCCTGTTCGACAATAAAGGTAACACGAATTATTTCTTACGCATGACGCTGAATTTCGTTTGTGGTTTCCTTATTGTATAAAAAAACATAATTTCTGCCCATGCGGAACAACACATTTTTTTTTTATAATTTTCAAATTTTGAATAAAATGAAAAATTGTAAGCATCTCTTGGTTCATAAAATTATTTCCAATCTTAAAAATGAACATATCGATTGTGAGTTTTGATTTACGCATGTTGTATTTATCGCATTTGTTAACAGTTTATATACAATTCTGCAATCTTCGTTCCGTGTGATTTTGTATGTTTTTTAAACTTTTTTTTGAAAACGCAGGTGAATTGTAAGTGAAGCACATTTACATTATTTTCACCAAATCATCAATTACAATTTGTAGTGCGTAGTATGCAATTTTAGTGAATTTTGGATAGCCATATTATATAAGTTTATTTATATTTCTATTAAAGTAATTTATTTTACTGTCAACGCCGGCGCCACACACATGCCTGCTGCGTTGATTCGCGGTTTGGCGCAACCTGTTTGTTTTTGGCTATTCGATAATTCCTCGGTTGTGTGTGGTGCATACTATAATTGTTTCAAGTATACCTACGAAACATTTTTTTAAATTACTATATATAATTAAAATCGTTGTTATTTTTATTAAATATATAATTTCAAATTACAATGTCTTTAAAAAAATTGTGCTTTTAGATTTTTTTGTATTATTACTTATGAAGTACCTATTGTATTAAATTTTCATAATCTAGGTGAAATCCGTTGTCAACATTTGGACTTAAATGCTATTAAAAATTATTGTGAATTTATGCACTATTATTTTAGATTCTGAGAAAATGTATTGTATTTTCAATTGTACAATGATGTATTGTTTTTTTCTGTATGTTATTAAAATTGTTGCTAGTAAAAATGCTCCGATATTCGACTTCAGCATCCTTTTTCGATAGAAAAGTAAATCTGGTTGGTATTTGTGAGAGGTCAAAATCCCAGTAGTTTGAGAAAGGGTCGGGGAAAAAATGGTAATTTTTACGCAATTAGCATTTTTCATAAATCGGAACATTTTCTTTTTAATGTAATAATATAGCATTTAGAAATTTTTTGAATTTTGTATATTTTTTTTAAAAATTATTATCGAAAACAACCTGTTCACTTAGTAATAAAGCTTGAAAATTAAATGCAAGGTTCCTTATAAGTTTCATTAATAGAAGTTCAAAAATATTAAAGATACATAGGTACAGGAACGATTATTTTTATATACATTTAAAGTTCAATTTTTAACAAAATTCATCAAACTATTTTTCAGTTGGAAATTCATAAAAGTGTTTCTTTTCGTACCTAGATAACATTATAAATTTGTATAGAAGATTCCCAACAAGTTGTTCTACTTCTATCAAAAAAAAAAAAAAAACTGCGGCTTGGCTCATAAAATACTAGTATTTATTTAATGAATGGTGTAATATTATAGAATTAATATTAACACTGTATAATATGATAATAATAATGTATTGCTTGAAAAACATGAAGTGATACCCAGTCGCATACCTATATATTACTATCAGTAATCGAGCACGATTGTATAAATAAAAACGAAACGATTATCAAATCTTCGTGCGTTTGCCGTAGGTACTTGAAAATTCTATCTCTATTATTTTATATTTATATGCATATCGCGAATATATTATTTCGATTACAATTAGATTAAAAACGTTTGACAATCTATACCTACTGTACATTGAGTTTTTTCTGTGTTATGTACCTATACAGATTTGTCTTGCTATTAATAATGCACATTGCACACTATAGCGCGTAGATAGTGGGCATGTCTAAAGCTGTATATTACAAGTATATAATATTATAATTATTGTGTATTGCTTATAAGTTATAATACAAAATGCTATTCATGTATTAAATAACAAAACATGAGCATATCTACGCCGTTTTCGTGTTACGAGTGCATACAATTTTTTTTGCTCGCTCATTTTTTTCCACCATTTTGTTCCGAGTGAAAAATTTATTTTTGCAGCGTATTGTTTTTTTGTAAAGAATATAATTGTGTAGTACTCTCCGCCGCCGTCCATAACAATATAAAGCTGAACTACAGAAAACTAACATCGTTGAAAACTGATTATACTGTTATACTCAATAAAATATAATAGTAACGCACAAAATACATATAGTGTTAAACGTCATATTATATTAGCGATGCAAAACACAAACCACACACAAACTTACTCAGGGCAACGACACTCTCCGACGTCCCCGGCTTTACTAAGTGACCAACCGCTTCCCTATACATTACAGCACACTGCCACGTCCCTCAGTGTCGCCACCCTTCACATCATCACATATAATAATTTGGATAACACCCGACCACTCCTGACCCACATTCGTCCTCGGACTAGGCCATTGTGGTTATAACAATATAACATAACTTGATATAACTTAGCAACATTTAGCATTATTTTACAAAACTTTTAACATAATATAATTTTAACATTGAGAATTAGTATAATAATATGCCAAAATTTTAACATAATTAATATTAACATAGCAACTTTTAGTATAATATCACATCTTGATACATTTGGTACTAATGGAATATCACACTTTCATTACATTTGGTATTCTTGGAAGCGTTTTGGTACTCTGGTCTCCCTTCGTGGCCTTCCGTTGATCCCCTTGTCTGCCTTAAAGTCTCCTTCTAAATCTTCCTTTCCTTCTGGTGCAATTTTCCAGGACTTCAATTGACTTACATGAGCCGTGGTAGCAAAATGTTTTCTAGCTCCTTCTTCCAGCTGAGCAACCCTGTAGGCATCGCCTGGCAACACCTCTGTCACCACTAGAGGTCCTTTATATTTCTCTTGTAGTTTTGTAGACTCGCCGGTGTGAACAGGTGCTCTGCTTAGTACGATCACCTCCCCAACACTGTACTTAATGTGGTCATGTCTATGTTTATCGAATCTGGTCTTTGTCTGTTTCTTTTCCTTCTCCATGGCCTCACGTACCTCTTTTCTTAACACTTCAGGGCACGTCCAGTCTTCTGAGTTGGTTGACAGTTCCCTCAAATTGCCCAAATCATAGCGTGGTCGGTATCCGTGTAACAACTCGAAAGGAGTTCTCCTGGTGGTTTTGCTTTCTGAGTTATTGATCTGCCTTTGCACTAAGGGCAACAGGTCACTCTACTCTTCAGGAGTTTCAACTTGAGTCCGCAACATTGATGTCACCACACTGTTGACTCTTTCGCACTTGTCCATTAGCTTGTGGTCGTCTGGTTGAAGTGAGCCCATGTACTATACCGTTATCCTCGCAGTACTCCGTAAAGACTGGACGTAAAGCAGGTTCCCCGGTCTGTGATCAATCTTCTCGGCAGCCCATAATGTGATACAAAACTTTGTAGCTTCTCCAACGTGCACAATGCACTTGTGTTTTCTGCTGCAAATAGACAAACGAACTTAGTAAAATTGTCCACCATAACTAGCACATACTTGTTCCCTTTATGGCAGGTTACAAAGGGGCCTATGTGATCAGCATGCACAATCTCGAATGGTCTTCGACCATTGGCATTGGGTGTAGTAGTCCAGGTCGTTTTTCTCTTGGCGCCTTCATCATTAGACACTCTAAACATATGTGTACGTGTTGTTTCACATACCGCCTCATCCCCGGAAACCAATAGTCCTGAAGTATGTGACTATAACAGTTTTGTCTACAGACTGGTGACCATTCAAATCATGTGCACTTACCAATATGCTCTTCCTCATGCTTCGTGGCATCCGGAACAGTAGTTTGTCCTTATAGCGTCTGTACAGCAACCCATTTATTATTGTGTAGTTGTTTGTCTTATCACTCTCATGCTTGGTCTTTTCTTCGTCAGGTTTGTTCATTATACTCACTATTTCGTTGACTTCATCGTCCGACCGTTGTGCCATCATAACCTTGTCTTCGATTGTTAGCACAGTGCACACATCCAAGTCGCCACACAATATCTCCTCCACTGTATCTTGTGAGTCGCGGTCTGTTTGTGGAGCTCTGGATGGAGCGTCTACATGCTGCATTTTATTCCCCGCTCGGTATTTGACTTCAAACACATATTCCTGTAATAAGTCATACCAGCGTGCTATCTGTGGATTACTCATTTTGTTGTAACTTAGATAGGTCAGAGCTTGACAGTCCGTATAAATAACAAACTGCACTCCTAACAGATAGGACCTGAAACGCTTCACTGACCATACCATTGCCATGCGCTCAAGCTTGCTGGAGTGATAGTGCTGCTCTGCCTCAGTCAACCTTTTACTTACACAATGTACCAGGCGTAACTTGTCTAAAGCTGTATCCCTTTGGAACAAAATACCAGCCAGTCCATACGCACACGCATCTGTATGGAGTTCCGTGGCCTCAACTCTCGGATTGAACATTTTCAAAACGGGCTCTTGCTCTCATACATATGAGGTATCTTTTTTCGTTAGTCGGGTCAATGGCTCAGCTGTTATGGCATATCCCTTCACAAATCTCCTGAAGAAGCTAGTCAGTCCTAGAAATCAACGCAACTCATGTATATTACTTGGTCTTGGGAAGTTGGATATCGACTTGGTTTTCTCTCGGCCAGGTTTAATTTCCCTCTTGGTTATCACAAATCCCAGAAATTCGATTTCTTTTGTGCCTATCATACATTTTCCAGGTCTCAACGTCAATTTTGCCTTTCGCAAATATTCCAGCACCAGCTCCAACTTGGTCAACATATCATCCCAGTCGTTTGTTTCTAAGACCCAGTCATCAAGGTAACTCTTGACTAACGAACCTCGCAGTTCTCCCAGTACCACGTTCATCAGTCTTTGAAATTCGCCAGGCGCTCCAGCTAGCCCAAACGGTGTCCTCGTGAACTCACCTGTATCGTCGGGCGTGATAAAGGCAGTTTTTTCCCTGGACTCCCTTGCCAAAGGCACCTGAAAGTATCCATTCGCGAAGTCCATCTGTACAAACAAATGGCCGGCTCCAAGTGACTCAATCTGTTCGTCCATGCTCGGTAGTGGAAAGTTCTGTCTTCGTGTCTGTCTATTTAGACGCCTGTAGTCGACCACTAGTCTCGACTTGCCACCCTTTTGCGACACCAACAGCACTGGACTCGCGTATGGCGACCGTGTTTCTGTAACTATTCCACATGACTTCCACTCGGCGATTATCTGTGCCATAGCCTCGCGTTCTGCTAAAGACACCTTATATGGCCTACACGTTACCCGTCTGCTGCCTTCTTCTTCGTCTATGCGTAGTTCTGCCATGTTGGTGCACCCGAGTTTGCTAAGGTTTTTCGCAAAAGTATCTGTAGCTGTTCAGTAACACCAACAATCTGTCTCTCTCAGACTCAGTTGCTTCTGTACTCACGTACTTGAAGTCCGCCACTGTCAGTGGCTCTATGAAATGAGACTTCTGAACCTTCACTGCATATACTATTGCTTCATCGACTCCTGATGTATCTGCATTACCTTCTGATGACGTAAGACAATTTTGATCAATTCTTTTTATGATTAGGTCGCTACTTGTTTTGTAATATGTTACATAAGGTAGGTCCAACCACCCTCTACCTATTATAACTTCGGTGCGCTGCGCACTATCGGGTACCACTAATAGTGTCACTGGACCAGCCTCAACACCATCCACCACTTTACTCTCTCAGGCCTTCCTTATAGGTGACGTGGTTGGCGTAGTCACACTTCCGATTCCGTACAATGGTTGCTCGCAGTGCTCGATCGATAGACCAACTCTTTTAGCCACACTGTGTTTAATGAGTGAGTAGTGAGAGCCAGTATCTACAAGTAGACTCACTGTCGCACCTAATATTTCACCATCCTTTAGGTAACGATGCGGAGTGTCAACAGAGGTTTTCGTTGTTGTTACATTTGTCACTGACTTACCACTTGCCGGACAGTCCCTTTTCATGTGCCCTTTTCCATTGCATCCGTAACACGTCAACCTTTCGCGCGGTAAAGTGGACTTTAACGCGGTAGTTCTGCACTATTCGTACCACTCCTATGCTTCCGTCGATGTGGTGCTATGTACAATGTTGACTTATCTGTTGACGTCATCGCGTTCTTGTCATTTCTCTTCGGTTCATAGTTGGTCTTTACAGCTTTCTTCTCGATCGCCTCAACCTTTCGGGTCGTTCCGCCGCGCAACGTATTCAGTCTCTCCCACTCCAACAGATCATTGAGCAACTCGTTCTCGTCAGCATGTGTAATCCTTAGCGCAAACAGCGCTAGGTCTGTTGAATAGACTCCTTGCAATATATGGTCCTTTATCTCTTCAAATGTCAATTTCAACTCGCGACAAAGTCTTACCTTTTCGTAGAAGAAGTCTACTATACTCCGTCGATTCTAAGAACGCTACTGGGCGGCGACCAAAATTCGTCCGATCTCGCGCATTCCCACCACTAAACATTCCCGAACGCTGGCCGCCGTCAACTCTGGCCGCCGCCACCATCGCGAGTGGGGGAATTTACGGCGGCGTCTTGATGGTATAATGGGAGAAATTTGGGTACGAAACCGTGGAGCTCAGTCATTTGGAGGCGCAAACGAGTAGCGTTCTTAGGATGGACGGAGTATAGATGTTCGCCTTTTTGTTGAACACGTTTTTGCATCAAATTCCACCTATCCGTGGTTCGCAATCTTCTGAGAAACGTGGACTTGAATTTCGATGAGAAATCGCTCCAATTGACAAATTCCCGTCCCAAGAACCAATTCCTAGCCGTCAGTTCGTTGACATTCGGACAGGGCCCTTACCTGCTCGTTCAGTTGCTGTACCAGCTTGTTATAAGTCGGCGCTATAGGTGCTTGAATCGCGGCTTCCTGATTCGCTAATGTCAAAGAGGTTGTAAATAACAACGCGTCACCTAACCTTACTTCTGAGACGCTTGAGACTAACGAGACAGAACTCAAGCATGTGCGTGCTGCGTTTACGTAACGTGTAACCAATATCGACATCGGCAACGCACACCGTAACACGACACAACTTATATTGCACGGTCGACAATAATTTGACTCTCGGTAATCACGATGGCGGATACGTGCGGCACGTGTGGGTACGACTCACATCACCGATTGCACGACCGCTACGCACAACGATAATGAATACTTCCGAATATATCCCACTTCTGATGTTGTTATCCTCAATAAAATATAATAATAACGCACAAAATACATACAGTGTTGAACGTCATATATTAGCGATGCAAAACACAAACCAAACTTACTCAGGGCAACGACACTCTCCGACGTCTCCGGCTTTACTAAGTGACCAACCGCTTCCCTATACATTATAGCACACTGCCACGTCCCTCAGTGTCGCCACCCTTCACATCATCACATATAATAATTTGGATAACAATACGTAAGACGACGGTACGTTCAGCCGTCCAGGAAAAAAACCGTTTACCTAAGATTGATTCGGGTACATCTTATAAGTTATATATTATATACTATGAATTGGGAGCCATGCCCATCTTGCCCGTGTAAACAATTTGATGTACAATATATATTATTGTATATTATCAGCGACGATAGTCTCTTGATGATGTGACTCGCCGTCTACTCATAAGCGAGCATACTCGTGAATTTACAGTTAAATAATAACGATTGATGGCTTACATTGTGCATGCGCGCCGCAGAATATACATCTCATCTAGAGACTCGTCGCTAATATACGCTTCAAATGATCGGGACATGGGTCCATAGTATATAGTATGTGATCTAAGGGGTACATGCACCACTGGCTGCATATACACTAATTGAATCCCCTAAAATTTGAAATATAATCCTAATGAAGTTTCGCAAAACTTTGAACAAAAAAATATGTTCCCATTTTTACAAACTCTTAGGACTGTTTGCAAAAAAAACTCCTGCAGGGGTATGGTTAAAAAATTTTTTTTTTTTTTTGGTGTATTTGTGTAATATTCTGTACCTATACTCATTATAATAAATTAATACATTTAATATCTATTATAGATATCAGTAGACACATAGTATCAGTGATACAGTTTTTTGAATTCAAATCATGATATTTGGATAGTTGTAGAACTGTACCTATTTTTAGTTTTGTTATGATATCATTTATTTTGGTAAGATCAACCAGAACTATAATATAAATTCACAATATAACACATACAAAATAAATAGATCTACGACTCAATTGATATACCTAACTATGGGACTTAATTAGCATATTCTTCGTTTTCCAATCGCGGTCTTAATAATTAAGATAATTAGATTATATACATAATTATTATGTATATTTTCATTTTTAGTGGGATGACTCAATCAGTATATTATTTTTTCTCGTTCCGGTATTTATAACTATGTTACTGTAACGAAACTCGGGCAAAGACAAACTATTCCTGCAGGCTGCAGGCATGTTTCATGAAACAATTAAATGGTTTTGAATTTCGATATAGATGTATATATAGATAGTTGATCGAACTTCAATAAGGTTATCCTAAAGGTATAAGAGCAGTTTGTGATACTCACAACTAAACGTTGAATATACATAATATACATGATAGAATTTAGTCAACAGTAATTAACCCTCTGCATAATATAGCAGAATGATACTATTTTTACTAGTGAATTGTAAAGTAAAAGGGTGTGTTAAAATTTAAATAAGCCCTAAATTATTAAATACGACTGAGAACCGTTAATAATTTATATCGATGTGTAGACTCGTAGTTGCTCATACAATTATAGTACCTATATCGCCCGTTTGGATCATAAGCAATTTTTCCCCGTTTTTACAGCCTCGAGAAGTCGATACTGGCAACAGTTCTGGACGTCTTATACTATATACATGCGTAATTATTTCCAATAACCAGACAGTTTTTTGCAGCATCTTGTAGACTAGACATATTACTATGCAATAATCCGTCGAAAAAGTAAGTATATTACAATATGTGATAGGGTGAAATAAGTATTTATATTTTTTTATCATGTGCAGTATAAAATAATATATTTGGTCTTAATACGCATCTATTTTTGTATTAGCTGTGTCCAAACGGGGTGTCGTGCTAATAGTTTATATGGAGAAGGGGTAAATATATTATTGTAACTGAATACGCAGTAAGAAACACATATTATATAATATACAATTATTGTCATCAATAATTATTTAATGACATTATGTCCTTGTAATTAATTATTAATTCATCGTTATTATTTCTATAGATATTGAAACGTTTTAATAATAAAACTCGATTTTTTATTTTTGTGATTGACGTTATAAAATTTTACATCCGAGAGTTATTACAATTATTACACTTACATCAGCAACCGAGCTACAGTTAGTATAGACAGTATTTAGAACCGCGGTAATTAAATTTATAGCCGTTGAAGTCATGTTTTTATAATAAATATATAGTGTTAATGTTAAACAACACCAAATGTACTATTATCAATTATTTACCTTACATATTTTGTCAACTTTTTTGTCAACATTTGTTTTTTTTTAAATAATGGAAAAACGAGGGGGGGGGGGGTTCAAACCATGGACACTTTACAAATATAATATACCTATGTACTTACATATAATTATAATAATTTATTATTGGGAATAAATCTAGCTTATATCCCATACGAATTTTTCAAATTTTTTTTGGAACTTTTTACTCCGTTGTATTATAACGAGTAAACAACGATGTTCCAAAAATGAATTGCCGGAAATCATTAGTTGTTTAGTTATAGCCTTCAAAGTTCACGGTTTTCAGTTTTTACGCATTAGTAGAACGCAATGTTTTACCTCGCGTTTGGAACTTTTCTATTTTACTGAACAACCTTTTTTGTTTTAACATAGGTACCTATGTAGTTAAGCATGATGAAAACGATGGGGAAGTCTGATTTTAGCAGTCAGACTTCGAGTCAGACTTATTTTAAAGTTGTATAGCTAATTGAAATTTTTAGTACTATCATACACACTCACGCCGGAATCGCTATAGCTGCGGTCGCTTGGACAGTTAAAATCGAAAATATCCCTCTTGTTATGTAAAACCCCCATGGGTGGGTATCAGAAATATTTTTGGACATTAATGTTTAAAACGTTGATTTACCTAGGTTTCAAAAAATAATTTCATGTTATGTATCAAAATATTATTTTTATTTTTATACATAATAAAAAAATACATGGGGGGTTGATCACCCAAACCCCCCGGCCTGAGCACCCCAGTGTGTATACCATTGGTACACAGTGATATTTTAAAATTATTCAAACTAAATTTAAGTTTTAATATAAGCATTTTTTTTTTGTCATTGAAGTGGGTTGCATGAAAATTTAACTAGGTTACTTAAGAGTTTATAAATATAAAAAATGACGAAGCACAACCTTATTTAGCGTATGGCATTACAATTTTTGACATTTTGTCAAAATCACTACATTTACAAACCATTTATTGTTGTTAGAAATGTTCGGTTTTAATAGTTACGTCCTGAAAATATAATTGTTAGGTATAGTATAATAATAGTTCTAACAGAAGTTAAGAAATAACAAAAAAAAAAATACAACATTTTGTTTAGATCATTTAATTTCAAATTTTATGGTATTGGATAATACATAGGTGGGTTCTATATATTTGAACTAAAAATAACGATTTAAGTTATATTGTTATATAAAAACCAATAATCATAGGTACTTACTTGAACATTTTCATCATTGTATGTATTCTTATTTTCTGTAGGTAGGTTCGCTTATATTTAGATTCATTTTAAGCTATTTATATACCACTTATTTATGTACACCGTTTTCACTACGGTAGCTACGTCGGTAATTTTTATTTATACAATTAACTCAAAAATACAATTGAAAGAATTACATAAGATAATAATACATCAGTTAATGTGATAACTAATAAGAAAATGGTTAAATAAGTATGGAATTATAGCAGAAGTATTATATTATTATATAGGTATATGCAATTTGTTTTTAGAAAAAATTGGTACGGGGCCGGGGAGTAACTATGTGGTAATGAGTAATGACTAATAACTTATAAGTTAAATGTTAATTACAATAATATTAAAGTAATTATTATATAATATATTAATATGTGATATTTTTTGCTGAAATAACTTCAACCTAATATTATAATAATGATGTTGATAATAAATACAACTACCTACCTAATATATTTTATAATCAATGGTATTATACTACTAGAGGAATAAATATTAAAAAATATCCTATTAAAGTTTTGTATGATAGATTATTGCATTCAAATTTAAAAAGTTCATGACAATGGATATAGTGTATATCAGTGGCATCACAAACATGTTGTTTTTGGTAATGATTCAATTTGTTAGGGTGTCAAAATGTTTTTATTCAACTATCATAATTGAATAAGTAATATATGTTGATTTTATTTCAGTGTGATAAATTAGCATGACACAAGAATTATATTTTACTGTCAGCACATGGGTAGGCGGTTGCGCAACCCCCCCCCCCCCCCAAATAAAAATGTTAGATTTTTTTACAATTTATACGTAATATGTAATTGTATACTTATATAATATTTGTACATCAATTTGAAACATATAATTGTAACGTAATATGTATAAAGTGTATTTAAATATTTAATATGAGTAAAAAGCTATGTTTTCATTTCCTCCAAATTATTTTTCTTCTAATATAATATAGTTTGAGATTTGAGAATCCAAATGATTGTACTTAGACAAATTTAAATCAATCTAGATGATGTGACTGATTGTTTTGCCAAAGAAACGCCCCTGGAGCTTTCAGGGGTTTTTGTAAATTATTTAAAATATGTCTACATTTGGTCAGAGATTTCTCGATTATGAATGATAAACAACTCGTCGACCTTCTGGAGTCTTAATAGTCTTATACATCGATCGATGTCAAAAACATATGCGACCATATACAGGGTTGTCTATTTGCTATGCTATTTGTGTTAACTATTAAACAGAAAAGGAAAATAAAAAGGATAATTTTATTATGTTCCTAAAAGTTTAAAAAGTGGAATTGACACTGTTGAACCCAACCTACAGACGTTTACAATATAAGCGCCTATAGATTAAAATCTTATCGGTTAAAAAAAAATCTAAAGGCGTTTAGGAAATTGCTTGGACGGTTAGACCACACACAGGCAATATCTACTAAATATTAGTTTATTTTGGAACGTTGCCCAGTGACCGTATTGAAGGAATTGTTGCGCTATAGTCTGTATAGTAATGTGTATGTCACAAGACGTCCCGATTTTCAAACCGGTTACTCGCGAAATTATTGTGCTATCAAATCGAGACTGTAAATGTACTGACTTTCACTGGACGTCCAACTTTTGTCACGATTTTAAACAAACCGTTAACTTTTTTTGCTGTAGACCTATATACTATATGAAGTATTGATGTACATTATATGTATTTTTTAGTTTTAATAATATCATGTATTAATGTTATTAAGTATTGTTATAACTTGATAAAATTCAAGTTCAAATTTTGTTTTTTTCCTGGCTCATTTACTAGCCTAGACTTCTATAGTATAAAACAGATTGATAAGACCCTTCCTCCACCCCTAATTCTTATGCCGCTTTTACTTGATTTTAACATTTTGTCACTTTGGAGAAAACATGCCAATGACATGCGATCAAGTGACACGCATAAATAATTAACCAATCAATTTTATAAATATTAAATACAATTAGTATTTATTTTTATTTCAAATATTATCCCTATAAGTATAATAAATTGGGTTATGAAATATATATTTTTTAAATTATAAATTTTATATAGTAATATATTGTATATATAGTACACACAGATCAAAATCACTCACAATTTTTTATGTGACACGTAGATACAAAAATCTGCTTTAGTATCTTTCACCTTCGGGTTTAGGGTGTTCGATATATATTTTGTACATGCAATGTGATTGAGCACGTAAATATAAAGGTAAAATATTGATTGGAACAAAAGTTACTTATTTCATTAGTCAGGTCTTTCTATTAAACCATTATGACCATTTATAAAAAATATATAGTTTATAAAATGTCCGAGGGGTGAGGGGCTAAAGCCACCCCAGGATCTGCGTCTCCAAATAGTTTTTGGCTCTCGATCCCTAAAACTAAATACTTTAGTTATCGTCTGGTAGTTATCAGTTTTTTAAAAAGTGTTAAAATGTCTATACTATTTAAATGTCTAGAGCTATGATTTATATGGTATAAAAAATTGTAAAACATGCAAAAATTGCAAAAACAAATTTTTCAAATATTTTGGAAATTTAATTTTTCAAGTTCTTCACACATTAATAAATATGAATTAGAACAATATTTGTCTTCGGGAAGAAGACCAACTATGACTTTACAAATATATCGACCGTTAACGTCCGTTGTCTCATAAATTGCAACCCAAATCGGCCTATCGCCATTTCCATACAAATACAAGAAATAGTATTTTCATAAATTCTAGAAACATAATTTTTGTGAATTGTAGACTGATCAAGAACACTATATTTACCAGTATATTTTTCTAAAAATTCTTAAACAATGGATGATTGACGTTATCATAAGTTGGTCCACATATTGTCCTCCAAATTCTATTTTCAAAGGTCCTAAGTCTTCTTTCAGTTGTGCTGGTGGTAGTCCACGCTTCACAGCCATAGATGAGCGTAGGTCTTATTATTGCTGTATATAGTCTAGTTTTGGTCTTCTTTGAAAATAATTTTGATTTGAAGAACTTATTTAAGGCAAATGCCGCTCTTTCTGCCTTTGCGATCCTTACTCCTATTTCCTTCGACCAATCATTTTTAGCACTCAGCATAGCTTCTAAGTACCGAAATTCATCTACTTTTTCGAAAGTTAGAGACCCCGCGTTAGGGTTGTCCCGTCTTCTAGCAGCTCCATTACTTAAGTTGTTTCTGACTGTAATTCCTTTATAACTTTTTCTAAAGCTATATTGAATAGGGTAGGTGATAGTGAGTCTCCCTGTTTTAAGCCAGTTCTTACTTCAAAGGCTTCTGACAGCGTGGATTCGACCTTTATTTTATACTGTGTGTTTTCTATGCACATTTTGGTTAGGGTTACTAATTTTTGTGGGATCCCGAACTCCTCTATTATGTTGTAGAGACTTTGTCGGTGTATACTATCGTAAGCCTTTTTGAAATCAACAAATAGCTGCCAGATGTTTTGGCGGAATTCATAATTTTTTTCTATTAATTGACCTATGATAGTGAGTTGCTCTATTGTGGATTTCCCTTTTCGGAATCCGCACTGGTATCTGCCTAAGTTTTTTTCTGCGTACGGCGTTAGTCGTTTTAATAGTATTCTCGCAAACACTTTGTAAGCTGAGTTAAGCAGTGATATTCCCTTGCCAACAAGGTTTAAATATACAAATAAATAAATAAATAAATATTAAAAACTACTTTGTACAAAATATACGGTTTTGATTGAAAAGTACAAAAAAACTTATTTTAAACTTCTAGACTTCATTGAGTAATAAGAACTTCTTACTTATAGGCAGAATGTGTTTATTCATTATAAATTTCTTTCGGGTGGAATTTTCATTTTCTGTTTTTTACCTGTAGTTCATTTGAGTGGAATTTACCATTTGTGGGTAGAATTTACATGTGCCCTTAAATAGGGAGTAAAAAAATATTTTATCTTATTAAATCAAGGAAAATAATCTTTTCCTAAATCATGTATATTTTACATTGATATCTGTGTATGAGCAATTAAATTTAAACAATTAAAGATAAAAAAAATATGTCATATTAATAATAATCGTATTGCAATTTTCGGGGCGTTGTCATAGGTGAAAATACGGTTAGGGTTAAACCATACCAAAAATGTCCACAGCCACCCAAATATTTCCCAAACGTTGCTTTAAGCTTATTCAATATTATTAAAATAATGTTTAAACCCCCACCCCAAATCGCAAACCCAATTTGCGCCTATGTTCGTTTTTATTTTTCGTTGGTTCAGGTTAGGTTACACGTATCTACTTTAAATTATTTCTGAGATTGCAATTTCAGTGTTTCATCATTTACTACGTTTAAGTAAATATATTTCATTTTGGTTATAATGTACGGTAATATAAGGTACTGTTTGTTATAATATAGTTATAAGGAAAAAAGTCCTAGATACAGATGAATAAAAATATATTGTATCATTAGCCTCTCCTTTTAACCCTTTTTGAGTGCTGTATTAATTAATTCTATGGTGTCCTCCTTGACGGAATTAATTTTTAATAATAGTTTTACCACTGACAAGATAAGATTTTTTTTGTGTCCATGGTTATTTAACAACATAATATTTGTAACGACGAAAATTTGTTTTAGATTTTTTTCAGTCATCATGAGTGTAATAATTAGATTACAAAATTTGCCTTGGGCGGCAAACGCCGCGGATATCAGACAGTATTTTCAAGGGTTGTCGATACCCGAAGGTGGTGTTCATATTGTTGGCGGTGAAAAAGGCGACGTCTTCATCTCATTCAGGTAAACTTCCGTAATAGTGTCAATATGATGTGAATAATATTATTGGCTGTGTGCAAATTTAGTCGCAGCATGGCGTTAACCTTTATAGCGTTGAATTCTTACTGTCATTTCGACAATTTTACAGTACCGACGAAGACGCTAGACAAGCTATGCTTTCGGACGGTGGATGCATCAAAGACGTTCAGATCAGACTGCTGTTGAGCTCGCGTAATGAAATGCAAAAAGTCATCGATTCCGCGAGACAACAAACCTTGTACAACGCTTACATGCAGCAGAATTTGATGCAGCAGCCACAGATCCCGATAGTTGGGACGTTGGCACCATTGACTGCTAAGGTACGTAAAAATAGTATAGATTTGCATCTGAACGAAGACAGCAACGACCCAGCTGTATGACAATAAATTAATTTTTCGCTTTTGAAAGCAGCTAATGTGAATTTTTTATCGCATAGGTCTTACCGCAGCCACAACAACAGGTAAGGCCCGACCGACTAGGTCCACAGATGTTACGCAGACCACCTGTAATGGACAATATGTCGGTACTTATGCCCCAAGACAAACAACAACAGATGCAGCAACAGCTTTTGTCTCCAAAATCGTCTGAGAGCAGAGATCGCGATGATAAGAGTCACAAACGTGGTGACCGATCTCGATCGAAATCCCGGGAGCGGCGGTCAAAGTCGTCTCGCAGTGGAGGCAGTAGACGGGACAGGTCGAGGTCTAGAGATCGGCGGCGGCGGGACAGGAGCCGAGGAAGAGACAGGTCTAGGGACAGGTATCGTGGGGGAGATGGCAGGAGCTCGTCGAGCCGAGGAAGCGGAGGCAAATCGCAAAGGTCAAGGTCACCGATTGCCAACAAAGCGATGGACGGCACACCGGCCAAGTTGGTCGGTGATCAACAGCATCAAATCAATCCTTGGTCCTGTCAATATGACAACATGCAGCCACAGCAGGTAGCTATGGCAGTGGGAGAAAACCATCAACCAGTAACGATGATGAACAACGTCATACCCGGCGGCATTGGCGGATTCACGCAATTTAGGACGCCCCCTCAGCCACCTATTATCCCCGTCATACTTCCTCCGAATTCTTTTCATCAACAACAACTACAACAACAGCAGCAGCAACAACAACAACCGCCTCCGCTGATGAATAGATGGGGGTCGAGTGGTGGAAACCGCCCACATCATCAGCAGCAGCAACAACAGCCGTACGTTCCCGACAACGATTTTCGTTACGTGGCTGGAGGCGGCGGCGGTGGTGGTGGTAGCGATGACGAGGACGATCGACAAACAGAGTTCGACAACAATTTTCAAGGCAGGTTCAATGAAAACGCCGCCCCAAATATGAGAAGAGGACCGCCCGGACAAGATTTCCGCGAGCAACAAAGGTTCGGGCAGACGCGGGGAGGGCCTTCCAGATTTCATAAACCGCAACAGGTCGTGCCACCTGTTGTGGGTCAACACAACCAAGGCGGCGTGGGAGGTCAGCGACCGTTCAACGAGTTCGGTAATGGCAACGGTGGGCCCAGGTTCAACCATCAGCAGCAGCAGCAGGAGCAACAGCAACAGCCACCTAGGTATGGCGGCCACAACATCCCCGAGAACGGCGGCAGAGGCAGACCATCCAGGTTCAGCTCAATCAACGAAAACGGTAAGCCTTCCAGGTTCAATCAAGTACCACAGCAGCAGCCGCACCAGGACAATGAGGACGGGCGATCTGCCGAATTCGACGAGTCCTGTAAGAAAATGCCCCGATACAACGACCGTTACAGGTATGACGTTCGGAACGCACAGATCCCTCACTCCGAGGGCCTATGTGTGGAGGTAAACAACATGTCCAACCCGTTCTCGTATGGCGACATCCGCAAACTGTTCGAAGGCATACACATCGACGGGTCGGCGATCAAGATCCAAAAGCACCGGCAGGGCGTGGCGTTTGTCCGGTTCGACAGCAACGTCAACAAGAATTTTGCCATGAAGGTCAACGGGACTCCTTACAAAGGCAACCATGTGGTGGTCAAACACCTGGACGACAAGGCATACGAGCGCGACAACACGGACGACCGGCCGTATCCGACAGTGACGGCGGCACTCGCCTCGAACATCGTCGATCACGTGGATTTGGTGGGCGACGACGACGACGACGAAGATGTCGCAAGTGACCAGCCGTCGACGTCGGTCGACAAAAAGAAACCAAACAAGTCTAAAACCGATGACGAAGGCAGCGACAACGACAACAACGATCTGATAGTGTGCGAGGGGGGAACCACGAACAAGGACGGGGTGTCAGCCGAAGACGGCGACGGCGAACAACGGAAGGAATCGCCGACGAAATATCTGAAACTCAAACAGCTTCCGGTGACGGTGACCGAGGAAGACGTAATGACCGAGTTCGACGGCGGCACCGACGTGCGCCGCGTGACTTTTTATCCTGACGGCGAGTTCATGGGCGCCACGCTGGAGTTCACCAGCACGGAAGCGGCCGAATCGGCGCTCAAGCGGTACGACTGCGTCCTGTTGGGCTCGACACCGGTGCCCGTGCTGCGGTGCACCTACAAAGAGTACGCGCAGATCAAGCGGAAATCCGGCGACGGAGGCAGCAAACGCTTTTCGAGCGACAACGGCAGCAGCGGCCGTCACCACCACCACAGCAGCAGTCACCATCACCACCACCACGGCAGTAGTAGTCACCACCAACAGACACACCCGTCGGCGACCGCGTCGTCTTCTTCGCCCGCGCAGGTGGCTCCGCCGCCCCCGAACGTGTCGGGCGCCGCGCCCGCCGTCCGCTCCAACTGCCTGTACGTGTACGGCCTGCCGACGACCGTCACCAACACGGACATCACTCAGTTCTTCTCAGACGCCGTGCTGCCCGACAAGATACACATCATGCTCAGCAAATTCGGCCGTCCCACCGGCGAGTCGTACTGCGAGTTCGGCACCGCGCAACAGGCGAGCGCCGCCATCGTCAAGAACCAAACCTTCATGGGGCAGAACCTCGTGTGCGTGGAGCCCATCAACCGTTCGCTCATGATCCAGGCCATCACCAAGCCGATGCAGCAGCACTGCAACAACCATCACCAGGACAATATGCCTTGGGGCGGAGGACCGCCGTCCAGGCAGCAACACCACCAAAGGCCGCCGCCCCAGTCCCAGCAGTACGGCGGACCGTACGGCGGTG
The DNA here is from genome assembly GCA_027563435.1 of Nasonovia ribisnigri. Lineage (NCBI taxonomy): Eukaryota > Metazoa > Arthropoda > Insecta > Hemiptera > Aphididae > Nasonovia > Nasonovia ribisnigri. Next base: position 92,083 of record JANEHU010000430.1, read on the forward strand.
GCGGTCGACCGCAGCAGCAACAGCAGCAGCAGCAGTTCAACATGAACAACGGCGGCGGCCGCGGCGGTTACACGCCCAGGATACGCGGCCCCGGGCCCGGCCCGAACACCGGCCCCGACGGGTTCGGACAGCCCGGATGCGTGGTGGCCCTGGACAACGTGCCGTACCGGGCCGACGTCCAGCAGATCGTGGATTTCTTCGAAGGTTTCGAACTGCACAGCCAGAACGTGATCCGGCGGTTCAACGATTTCGGCAAGCCGACCGGCGAGGCGCGCGTCAACCTCAGGAACCCGCAGGATGCCGCTCGGGCTGTCCGGGTGCTGCAGAACAAGCCCATTTTCAACAGGCCGGTGCGGCTCACTCTCCTGTAAATCCTGGAACGGTCGACGGCATTGTTGTTGTTGTTGTTCGTTGCGATTGCGTCTTCGCTGTGTAATAACAATATGCGTGTGTGACGATGTAGTATATATTTTACGCGCTTCGTATCAACCGTTTTCCCCATACTATCTCTAAATATATTTCTATTTTTTTCTATAAAAGTCAAAATAAGAGAATTACTATTGTATCGATTTTCTTTTAATTTCGATTGCTCTTTTTATTATTATAACAACTCGTATAATTTAATTTAAACATGATGTATAATTTGTATTTAATGTAATGACAATATATTATATCTTATGTTTGTATAAATAAAATGAAATTAAATATGTACCAATAATTAAAATTTATTTTTTTTCCAACTTTATTAGTTAATAAATTGTAATATAATATTTTAATAACTTGATAATATATTTTGTAAGAATGTTTAACTGACAATATCTACCTATGTAGTCTGTAATAAAAAGGTTATCTTGTAAATATTCGGGCGATTGTTAATTCCACCGATTTATAGGGATATTCGATTTTAAGGTTGAATTTATAGCATGTAAATGCCATCGGTAAGTATTTTTGACCTGAAAATCGAAAAACACCGGTACGGTGATAAAATCCACAGGTTACAACGATTTTTAGTATACATGTATTTGCTACAACACAAGTCTAATGTCGACAGTCTTATTTTTTTTATATTTAATATATTTTTATAAACTAGTGATCATTTTATGATTATTACAATTTTTGTATTTAAATATAATATATACTATACAATAAATCTCTACATAAGATAAATTATGTAGTTCCCTATTCTATTACCTGCATAATGCTAATTATTGGAACTAGGAATTTGTTGCATCTGCATGTTTTTGTTTTGAGAAATTAGATTTATTAACAGGTCACATATTAAACTAAATTTTCACTCGGTAGGGGTCACATACTACTAAACGAAGGCCGAGATCACATATTGTCACTTGAATTTTAAATTCGCTCTCGAGGCCGGCAAAATCACAAACGTGACAAGGGACAGGGCAAGGGAATAAACGAACGGCACGGCGTCAAATAAACGAAGAAGAACAAATGTTGATGGGTCCGTAACTTACTGTGCTATAAGAAATGCAATATTTTAGAGCGTGTTGATTTTAAAGTTAAAATATGGTTTTATGGTAGAATTCCATCTAATGGAAAATACTAGTGTTAGATATTATTTATGACTGTGATCATCCCATGGTCATTCTCCAACAAAAAAGAAACTAGTGATTCATTTAATTCTAAGTTAGAGTAGCAAAAAAATATAAATATAATATAAATTGTGACATAAAATAGGATAGGTATAAGGTTATACATTTTATTCAACTTGATAGGAATAAAATATTATACAACTAATAATTAGCCAGGCTACTAACATTTTAGATTACTTTAACTGTAAGTAAATAATATTATTTATAAAAAAAGAATTAGTTCTACTGACGCCCCCTAAAGTTTGGAATTTCATCTCTTACTTATCCTAAACTAATTATAAAATAATTGATACTTAATATTTATTTATTCATAACAAGATATATATACACAATATATTTTTAAGGTTTAGAATTTAATAAGAACAATATTTGTATAAATAAAATTAATTAAAAATACCAATTCACCAATGTCGATGCTGTGTTATTTTTGAAAACTTTTATTTATAAGAAACCTATCTTAAATTGTACATCTGTTTATAAATATGGTTATAAAAAAAAACGGTAAGTTTAAAAAATAAATAAATTGATTCAACTTGAACCTTAAAATCATAAAAAAAAAAAATACGATAAGTTTTTTTAAAAAGTTTGAAGAAGTACACTTGAAGTGTGCATGAACCAGCTTTATGTATAAACAGAAATAATAAATCAAACAGAAAAAAAAACTGTATCATGATGATACATCTTCAATTCCTAAAGATTGTTTTAATAATTGAGCCATAGTTTTCTTATCAGGTTCTTCATCATCTGGAAAAAAAAATAAAAAATGTTCATGTATGAAATACTTAATACATAATTATACAATTATTAAATAAACCATACCATTTCCACCTCCTGTTACTTGTTGTTCAAGATTTAATTTATCTTGTGCTACCTTGAACATGGATTCTTCTACGGAATCTTTGCTAATAAATTTGATCACTTTGACAGGTCTGAAAAAGATAAATAATATAGTAGCTGTTCATTCAGTGATGCATTTATTGACTGGATAAGTAGACGTTTAGTCTACTAGCATTAATCAGTTATTATGACTAGAAAAATATAATTGGATATTTTAATCAACACAAAAACAAAGTTATGTTAAGTTAATTAACAAAGTTTATGTATGATCTTAGATCATACACTATGAATAAAGCTAGTGCATTATAAACGTGTACTATGGATTGAAGACAACATTATTAAGGTGACTGATATCAGTGATATCTATTGCGCATGCGTAACTATTGTGCATGCGCAATCATTAAAATACTAATTAAAAATATGTATTATGATACGTGATTTTCGTTATCACTATTAAAATCAGCGGTGATTGCGGGTGAACCGTGCTCTGTGCGCAAGATTTAAATTGCGCGCATCCGCATTTGCCACAATTCACCTAAGTTATGTTGGCTTCAAATATTTAGCCAGTAGCTATATCCATAGTATAGTATATGATTTAAGAGTATGATAGATAGAAAATATATCTATTGTCACATAGATAAACAAGTCATGTCTCTAGGATAGCGCATGTGAAATATTTGGAAACATCTATTCTGGAGAGAACAGGCAATAAAATTAGTCTAGAGGTGGCACTAAATATCAAATCCAAACCTAAAATTTGTTTTAAAAACTCACTTAGTCTGTCCAACTCTGTGACACCGATCTTCTGCTTGTTTATCATTATAAGGATTGTAGTCAATATCATGTATGATGACAGTGTCAGCAGCTGTTAAATTAATTCCTAGTCCACCAGCTTTAGTTGACAACAAAAAGGCAAATAAGCTTTCGTCCATATTATACAAGTCGATCATCAGCTGTCTATTTGTCAAACATAAGTGCATTAACATCAGTTATAAATAAATATTATATTTTCGTATTTTGAAATATTGTTTCACATTACCTTTCTTGGACTTGGGTAGAACCGTCCAGCCTTAGGTAAGAATGGCCATAATGTGACATGTATATTTCTAATAAATCTAAAATTTGTAGGAACTGACTGAATATGAGCACACGGTGGCCTCTGTCTTTGAGATCGGGCAAAATTTCATTTAATATTTTGAATTTGCCTGAATCCAAAAACATTTGAATTGGAAGGTCATATCCTAGTTTGCTCAGACACTATAGGAGAGATTAAGTAAATAATAATTATCAAATAAACATTAATAATAAAAATTAAATACCCTATGGTCTGTACACAATTTGTGCAAATCAAAGTCAGACATAAATGATAAGTCCTCTGCAATGTATTGTTCATTTTTTTGTTTATATGTCGGTTCTATTGCTAATAACTTTGCCATTTTATACAATTTGTCATCCTGAAATTATAAATAAAATTTACCTTTCATAAACAGCAGCATAAACATTATCAAGCAAATTACGACTTACCTCGAAATGATATCTCAATAAAAGTGGATGATTAGTCAATTTTCTCAACATCATTAACCACATCATATGACTGTTGTCTGTTACCTCTTTGCCTCTGGTAGCTTCTTTAATCTCATCTACCAATGTGTTATAACGAGTTTTCTGATGCTCAGTCATCACAACATTGTTGACAACTAGCGTTTTTACAGGTAGAGATTTTAGTACATCTGCTTTTAAACGTCTCAACATGAATGGCTCAATGATTCGTTTAGCTTGTTCAATACGATGCATTTCATATTTTGAACCAGTATTTTTCTTTATTTGATTTATATAAAATATATTAATACATTAGACTTTAACTATTTCTATTGTAATACTTACTGTTCCTTTAGAAAATAAAAATTTTATATTATCCACTTTGCCTCGGAACAATGTTGGCATAAGAAATATTAACAGTGACATTAACTCTAACAAATTATTTTGCAGTGGTGTACCAGTTAACAATATCTTATAGTTGCCCTACAACAAAATTAATAATTTCTAAGATAAATGTTTAAAAAAAAAAAAACACTAAAATGATATCCTACATTAAAATTAGAGAAAACTTCAAAAGTCTGTGACGTCATATTCTTTAACTTATGAGCTTCGTCGTATACAATGTAATGGAATTCTTTTGTTTTAAATAACTTTTTTTCCTCAGGGGAATTTGTTGCACAACTATAACTGTAAATACAGAGTAACATTAAGAATCAATATGCATTTAAATTCAAAAAAACATAATGATTATTAAACATACGTAGTCAATATTACATCAACGTCACCAAATCCTTGTCTAATCCATTTTGTTCGCATGTATCTTCTTTCATCCATTGATCCATGATATTTTTCAACTATCATAGTTGGACACCACCTTTTAAATTCTTGGTACCAGTTGTCTAAAAATTGAGAAAAATAATATGGTAATCATAAGAAACACTAATTAATATACAAAAAAAGTACCTAAAGTTGAAGCAGGTACAACAATCAGCTGGGGTAAATCAGGATGTGTTCGACCAGTTTCTTTAAGATGAGCTAAGAATGCGATTACTTGCACAGTCTTACCCAAGCCCATTTCATCAGCTAACATCATATTGAGCTTTTGTGTGTTCATTAACATGAGCCAGTTGAGTCCTATCATCT
>JANEHU010000431.1:0-346908 GCA_027563435.1 Nasonovia ribisnigri
GAGATCTTTGTTTGCAAACACTTAAACTAGACGCATCACATTAGACTGCTCCAGGATTTGCATTCGATTGTATGTTGAAACATACTAATGTTAAACTAGCACGACTTAAACTGTATGATACTCAAATTTTTCTGGAGAATGGATTACGTGGCGGTATTTGTAATTCGATTTAAAGACATGTAGAAGCAAACAACCCTAATATCAAAAATATTAATTATGATTCGAATAAACCTGTATCGTGGTTAGTTTACCTGGACTGTGTAAATCTATATGGAAAATCTATGCTATCTGCTTTACCTTTTAACAATTTTGAGTGGTATAACGATTTATCAATAGATATAACACAAATTAAAGATGATGCTGAATATGGTTATATTTTAGAAGTAGATGTTATTTATCCAAAAGAATTACATGAAAATCATAACGATTTCCCATTTTTACCTGAAAATAAATGTCCTCCAAATTCTAAAGTGAAAAAACTATTAACAACATTAGAATCGAAATTTAATTATATTGTACATTATAGAAATTTGAAGCAGGCCATTGCTAATGGATTAAAAGTAAAAAAAGTTCATAGGATTCTTCGTTTTTCACAATCTAAATGGATGGCACCATATATCGAATTATGTACAAATATGAGGGTTAAGTCACGAAATGAGTTTGAACGTGCATTTTGGAAGTTATTAATTAACAGTGTGTATGGAAAATGTATGGAAAATGTTAGAAAAAGGATGTTAATGACACTAGTATGTAACGAGAAAAAAGCTCATCGTTTAATGTGTAAAACGACATTTAAAGATAGAACTATATATTCAAAAAATTTAATGGGAATTCATATGAACAAGGAAAAAATTAAATTTGATAAACCTATTTATGTAGGATTTGCAATATTAGATATTTCAAAATCGATAATGTATCATTTCCATTATGATGTAATGAAAAAAATGTGTGGAAATAAAATTGGAATTGTGTATTCAGATACTGATTCACTACCTAGTTTATGAAATTAGAACTTATAACTTTTCGATGATATAAAACATAAATTATTTTCTTACTTTGATACTTCAAATTATCCGAAAAATCACTATTGTTATAGTGATCTTAGAAAAAATCAACCAGGGAAGTTTAAAGACGAGTTAAAATCTGAAATTTTAATAGAATTCATTACTTTACGTTCTAAATTATATGCCTATAAAATAAATGACAAAGAAGTAAAAAGGGTGTGAAAAAGTATGTAATTAAAAAACACATGCAATTTAACGAATATTTAGCTATATTAAATGCTTATACTAACAATTTAACTAGCGATGAACAAAAAATATGTAAAACTATGAACATTATTCAGTCTAAAAACCATTTTGTATATTCAAAATCTGTAAATAAAATAGCTCTTAGTGCTAATGACGATAAAAGGATAATTATGCGTGATGGTATTAATACTATTGCATATGGTCACTATCATTTAAAAAAATAGTAAATTTATTTTAATTCTATACATGTGAATATTTAAAAAAAACCAAATTAAAATTTTAAAATTATGTAAAACGACAAACAGATTGATAACAATTGTAAAGTATTTCAACATTTAACATACAGTTATTTAATTTAATTTAAAAAAAATCAAGTCGTTTCGTTAAATTACAAATTCATGTATAATTATTTTAAAGTATCGTTTACATTTACCCACGAGTTATGACTATTGTCAAAACCTAACCATTTAACATATAATTTGTTTTTATGTTTTTTTATAACACGTTCAATAAGAAAGGTATCGGGAAAAAATGTTTTTTTTAATTCTTGTGAATAAAAATGTCCTAATATTATATTATTTAAACTATCTTTTAGTTGATACGTTAATGGATCTGTATTTAAAATTTTAGAAATAGTGAAAACTTCCGTTGTCCAATTTGGTGTATAACCTTTACTAAAATTATGTTTATACTTTGATATTCTCACTTTATCATTTATTTTAAATTTAAGTTTTTTTGATGTATTAATTTGTATTGTATTTCTTTTTATTGTAATCGGCTGGGTCCGAGCTTCGTGTGGTGTACATTTTATTGTTGAATGTTTTGTATTATTATAATTATATACTAATTTTGAAATTGAATTATACCAATTCCATGTACCTGTTGATGTAAAATGTTTGTAAATTTTATTTTTTATAGTTTTTATAACACGTTCAACCATCCCAGCCTTTATGCTACTATATGTTGAATAATGTCTTATATTATATTTTTTCATAACACTTTGAAATTCACTATTGTAAAACTCTGTACCATTATCTGTTTGTAATAAGTTTGGTCGATTTTTTTTTAATATTTTTATTATTCCTTTTGTACATTCCTTTGCTGTTTTATTTTTCAGAGGTTCAATCCAAAGATATTTCGTATATGTATCAATAACAATTAAAATGAATTTAAAACCATTATTCTTTCTAGCCTGTGTCTGCATATCAATTAAATCAGCTTGCCAAAGATCATCTTTAAATCGAGTTATTACACTACGTCTAGGAAATATTTTTCTCGCTGGTTGATGTAACTCGTCAGCTATACACTCTAATGTTGTCATTAAACAATAATATTTCTTTCACGTAATTCTTCTAAAATAGAAATAATTTCATTCTTAACACCAGTATTACCAACACTTTGTGATGATGTTAAAAGATTTAATCTAGTTACTAGTTCATTTGGATCGTCATAATAAACTAATTGTGTTTGAGGTATTACATCTTTATATAAACCAGAACCTACCTGCGGTGTTGAAGTAAAACTAAACATATTTTCAATTGGAGGATCAGTGGTCATAGAACTGTTTGCTGCAGGATGAAATTCAAATGGTTCATTTACCATGGTTGTATTATTATGAACATTACTACGTTTAGCGCTCGAACTAGATAAATGATCGTTTAATTGTGTCACGGTAAATCGTGGAGCTTTTGAGTTATTAATTTTAGCTATTTCTTCGTTTAACAATTTTTCCTCGTATTTCATTCGATCATACAGAGGTTTTACAACAGTTGACCATTTATTGAACTTTGAGGTTTTAGGTGTCCCATCTGCTTTTAAATGAACTCCAGAAGTTTTTAATATTTGGTAATATGATTCTATATCTTCTATAGTTGTATTTTTTGGATCCTTCTCACATAATAAAGACCATAGCCCTAGAGTCCACGGATAGTATGTATTAAGCAACTGTAAGTTACCATGACTAAAGGTTACAGAGTGTTTTCCTATTTTATATGAATCACTAGCTTCATCATAATGCATACCATAAGACTTATCATAACGTTTTAATTTAGGACGTTTATTAATTAAAAAATTTTCAAATGATGAATTTAATTCATTGTCATTATCTTCATCACTATTGCATACGGTTTCTGTATTTTTTAGTTGCGAGTTACATAATGTATTTTTTTCAGTTCGTGCATTCAGTGGCTCTATTATTGGTTTAAATGCTTCACGGAAATAGTTGACAGAATCTATAATACCACGTTTCATTTCCATTATTTTTCGTTTAATATTTTTTTTCGATGCTATTAAATTTGTTAACAAAACTTTTTTTTTGTCCATTGTAAAAAATAAATTCAATATAACTGTATCGAATGACTACTGATAACACTATGCAGTTAATGACAATAGTACTATGGTATTTATATATATATATATATATATATATAAAAATAATATTAAGGTTTACAATAAATTGAAACATCATCAAGTGAACAACGACAATATTACTATATGTCACATTACTAATTTATTTTATTTTTATAAACGTATGAAAACCACATCTATACCTTCCTTCATTCATTTCCCGAGTTTTATCGACAACCAAAAACCCGTAATCAATATGATTCCAGCATAAATGTGAAATTTTTCGAAATTCTGAGAAATCCATATCTGCAGACGAATGATCATTGAATATATGTCGGAAATTTGTATCATCTTGTTTTAGTATCATTAAAAAATTTGCGTTATCTCTTACTAGCTGTTTTGATATTTTAGAATATGTTTGTGCTAAATAAAATACAGAGCTAGCACCTGAATGCCTACCAGTGCTAAAATAATCTCTGATTACAGATTGCGGACCACATCATCAAAAATTATAATAGAATTTTTCTTAGTCAAGTTTGGTTTAATAACCTTATCAGCGCTTGTAAATATGAAAAAATTAGCAACTTGTATTTCATCTATTTTTTTTTTTAATAAAACATATTTTTTCTGATTAGAGGTTTTAGAGTATAAATAAATATTTTCAAATCTTAACCCGTTTTTATGTGTAATCAGGTTATACATTATATTTGTTTTTCCTGAACCACTGGGTCCAACTAGTATAGCACGTATAGTATCTGGTAATAACGAACCGTGTCTTGACGGTTTTTTCACCATCTGAACATCTACATTTACAACATCCAATTTAACTTTTTGTTCAATTAAATCCATTTTTCTTATGAATACTCTAGAATTTTTAATTTGTCATCAGTTATAGATGACGCGTTCTACTCGTAAGTGTAAATCAGACAAGACTGGTAAAGGATTTCTAAACTCCCTTATAAATAGTCTTCCATTTGAAGCACATATTTCAGGTTATCAGTATTGTGGTCCTGGTACAAAATTAAAAAAGAGACTTGATCGCGGTGACAAAGGAATAAACCCATTGGATACTGCTTGTAGAGATCACGATATTGCATATGCATCGAGTTCAAATTTAAACGATGGACATAAAGCTGATAAAGTGCTAGAAAATCGAGCTTGGGAAAGATTTAAAACAAAAAATATTCCTAGAAAAAAGAAATTAGTTGCATATGCAGTAACAAACACAATGAAAGCTAAAAGAAAAATAGGTATGGGTTGTAAAGGTAAACGGAAACATACTAAAAAAAGAAATGGTATACTAGCAGCGAGAAAAAAAAGATCTATAAAGAAAAAGAATGGTGGTAAAAGAATGATTTCATCACCAAAACAGACAGGTAGTGTAATTCCCTTAATACCTATATTTGCAGGATTGTCAGCACTTGGTAGTTTGATGTCTGGTGGTAGCAGTGTGTATAATGCAATACAAAATTCAAAAAGAAAAAAAGGTAACGGCTTATATTTAAACAATAAGGAATCAAAAAAAAAAACTGATGATCACGCTACCTGACAGACCACTTTCATCCCAAGATATTATAAAATATGTTACAATGTTAGAAATCAATCATTTCCGTGGTGTCTTCTAACGTGATAACTTAACTAAGAAACCACATGCAATTGAATGTGGTATATTAAACTTAGACATATCTTCAGGTGATGGAAGTCATTGGGTAGCGTTCCATAAAAATAAAGATAACGTTGTATATTTTGATAGCTTTGGGGATTTGCTTGCAGACATTTAATTCATTTCCGAATATTAACGAAAATAATAATAAATTCGCTATAGAAGTAGTTGACGATAATAATAATAAAAAAAAATTTTTTGATGTGTTATATTAAACTGGAAGAGGGATGTTATGAAATTGAAGATATTAAGAATCGAGTTATTGAACAAATAGATTACTATAATAAAAAATTCAATACCGAGTTAACATTTGACATTTCGGTTGATCCTAATGATTTCGGATCATATATAAAATGTAATGGGATACTACACTTTGAGATTTTACATAGTATAGCACCAGTATTAGGTTTTGAAAAACGAGAATATAAACTAGAGTTTGAAATTCTTCGATCGGAAAAAGCTGTAAATTTAAACACAATTAATTCTATAAAAGTAATGTGTAATATAACTCAAGGATCATTCAACAACCATCTTCAAAGTCATTCGATTTACGAGTTTTTCCCAAGTGCAAGGACAGGATCTAAAGTAATTCAGTCACCACAAAATTTAATATATAATTACAAATTGAATAAAACAAATATTGACTCGATAACTGTTCAGCTGCTTGATCAAGATCATAATTTGATTGATAATTTTGGTGATACATTAACAATCGTGTTGCATATTAAACGTTACGGGTCTTGAGATGGGATTGAAATTCATATAAACCCACTACTTCGGATTAGTTCAACTAGTCATACGACTAAAGTGATACCGGTAACATCAAATAAAGTAAAAAAATTGACGGCCAAAAATAAAAAACTTTTACAAGCTCTGGCGGTTATCAATTAAAGCAGAATGCCTGAAAGTGATATTTTAGATATAACTACACAGTACGAAACGGATTCTAAAATTACGAAAATTGAATATCATTCATACACACCGTATACAACATCATTTAATAATAATGACGAAATACGTAATCAATCCAGCAAACGGATGTTTATCCATATTTACACGAAAGCTTTATTTTTTTAGAAGGATCAATTACGGAAGCTGATAAAGTGAAACTGTCTAATAACGGTTACTCTTATCTCTTCGAACAAATACGATTGAAAATTAATGGGATGGAAGTAGATAGCACTCGTGTTCTTGGAATCACTAGCTCGTTGAAAGGCTACTTATCTGGTACACCAGATAACTATAATTGCTATGAAAACTCTGGCTGGAATTTTAAAAACGCAACACAATCAGCAAATGATAAAGGCGAATTTAGTGCTTGCATTCCATTAAAATATTGGTTAGGTTTGTTTGAAGACTATAAAAAAATATTGGTGAATACTAGATTAGAATTAATTTTAACTCGAAGTCATAGTGATTTAAATGCGTTGAGCTTGAAAAGTGGAATAATTAATTCTACAGCTAAAGTCGTTTTAAACAAAATAGTCTGGAAGGTACCACATATCACTGTTGATGACGAAGAAAGGTTAAAATTATTGAAACTTATAGAAAAAGAAAAAAGTTTATTTATTCCTTTTAGATCTTTTGAAACTTTTGAATATCCTGAACTAGGAACCGCTAAAAAAGTTGTATGGAATTTGAAAACTGCATCAAAATTAGAAAAACCACGATTCATTATAATTGGATTACAAAAAGGACGTAAAAATTCGTTAGCAAAAGATTGTAGTATATTTGATCATTGTCAACTGACAAATGTTAAAGTATTTCTGAACTCGGTAGCTTATCCCTATGATAATTTGAATTTAGATTTTTCAAAAAATAATTTCACCGTATTATATGATATTATGTATACATCGTTTCAAGAATGTTAGTATGAAAAAAGTATACGGAACCCGATATTGAGTCCTTCTACTTTTCTAGCAAACGCTCCAATTATAGTCATAGATACTTCAAAACAGAACGATGCAGCTACAGCCTCAGCAGTGGATGTTCAATTGGAAATTGAAGCTTCAGAATCACTTACAGGTGTAACTGCATATTGTTTATTAATTCATGATCGTATTGTAGAATATGTGCCTTTCACTAGAGAAGTAAGAAAACTTGTGTAAATAATAGATCTAAATTGATTATATTTGTTATAAAATACTATTCGTTGATTTATAAATAAACAAACAAAATTAAAATATTAAAAAAAAATATTTTATTTATTTTAGGAATATGTGTTAAAAAGGTTTTAGTTAATGATTTTTTTTGGCTATACGGTGATCGAATGTACTGCAAGGGGAACTTTTCCGCTTGATATTTTTTGATCTCCCTGTAAATTTGGAACCAGACTCCCCAACCACCTATTTGGAATTTTTAGCTATACGGTGATCGAATGTACTGCAAGCGGAACTTTTCCCCTTGAACTTTTTTTTTCTCCCTGTATATTTGGAACCAGACTCCCCAAATTCATACTGTTAGTGAGCGGGATTACAATTACGTAACCATATATCATCGGAACGTAGATACGGTTATTGTCGTATAAACAATAGCATCAACACTCCACGGTATCAGAATCCCGAGATGATAAAAAAAAAAAAAATACGACCGGCACGATACACGATCCAATTTCTATCATCAGTATCAATTATTATTATTATTCCGCATTCCAAGTTTTTTTTGTTATTTTTATTCACGTAAATTTTTATATTTTATATTGTGTATTATTTTTTTTTATATATAATACGTGCTCAAGTTCGCAATGCGTCGAATGTTGAGCTCATTACTATAATTGTTTGTTTGCTATTAGTATAGCGCCATTTATCATTGTGAAATATATTATACTGTACTGTGTATTCTGGTGGTGGCTCAAACAGAGTCATTTAAATATTTAATAAAAACGTACCGATCAGCGGTCTACAGTCAAGAACACAGCGTGTAAGTTTTTTGACTTCAATTATTTACCTACCTACTTGTATTCGTGCACAACCTTGTGTGTGCCAACTTATGGGACGTGATCATCGGACATTCGCGGACATATCAGTTTCCGGCCACGACGCGTAAGTCCGCCAGCACCGGGTGGTGTGTGAGAGGCCGCCTAGGTCGACCAGAGCATCACGGATCCAGGTACAAGTGTCAACGTTGCCTGCCTTAGTAATTAAGTTAGTTCATAAGTTGTGCTGGTATTGTGTCAAACCAGCTTGTTCCGTCCTCTCGCCGTCCTGTGTCTTATAAACTGTTTCCCATTAATTCGTCCTGTGTGTGTTGGTATTCTTGTGTGTCGGTCGCGACTCATCTCAACCATCATTCCTGAGGATGGCAATGACGAGAGTGAAGTTGACTATCCCGAGCGCCTAACGTGTTGATGAAGCTGCCTAGCCACGTCCCTTCACTAGTCTTATACTAATATAAAACAAAATATATTAATTTAACAATATTATAATAAAACGATTACTATATTATTAACAACCTCAATACAGTTTAGCGTAATCGCCCAGCGAGGCATCACATACTACTAACTATATTATATTAATTTGAACCTATGAGTAGATCTTTAGTGTATCTAACACTGTCTTGTATTAATCTAACATTTAGATTTTAAATCTAATATTAGGTAGGTACTTATAGTGTGATATATTATTTTTATTCTTATATTATACACAAACTAATATTGCATCAGAGTAATAATAACATTTAATTATTTTACATAATATTATAATTTATTCCTCTCAGAGTAGGCCTGTATAGGAATAAGGAGTACAATTTTAAAAATTATAATATTATGATTTAGTTTAAGACTTCAAAAATAAGTATAATGAGAAATAGGCATGTTAGATTTTATACAACACTTACGGCGGGTGGTTGAGTACTTATTTCACTTAAGAGGACGTCGCACCCGCATGTGTTGTCTCCGTCTTACACACGTTCGATATACACATTTTTCGTTCACTAGTTTCAATAGGGTATTGTCAGTTTTTATATTAGAATGAATTGACTTATTATAAAACTTTTAGGTAGGTAACAACATTTTATGTGTTCTCTCGTTGGATTTAACGATATTTTAATTTTTACGTGAGTTATGAGCATTTTAAAATATTAATACTTTACATACCCATATCTCACTTAAAAATTGAAATATTGTAAAAGACGAGAGAACACAGATAATGTCATTACTTCAAAGTGGTAAATTCGCTGTAATATCAAAAATGACAGCACCCTATTGAAACTAGCGAACGGATATTTGGTATGTCAAACGTGTGTAAGACGGAGACAACACATTCGGGTACCACGTCTTCTTATTTATAATAATATAATATGTTAAAATAATAATAAGTATAGAATTGAAACGGTGAGCGCATAAGAAGATACTAAAAATGTGAGCACAAACATAGATATATTGGATTAACAGATTAAATTCAACAGTTATTCCAAGTAAGAAAGTAATATTTATTTAAATGAACAACATTTTTGTTTTTAAAGTCAAATAATAATGAAATATAAAACCAATGTCAAACCCTCAAAAATATTATTTACTACAGTTTTTTACAATAGGTGATGTGATTTAATCTAATATCGCTCAAAAATCTAAAAATGGTTTTACGTGAATACATTTTCTCTATGTCACGCGTGGGTCCAAGTGAGAAAACCAATATCGTGCCGTTGACAACCTCTTAAAATTCTGTTCGATAAAGAGTTTTTTGTGATGGTAGTATGACAATGTATTTTTTTAACAAAATTCCCCTCAGTTAAAGAAAATGTATAACTACGCGACTTGTGTCAGTTGGACATTACAAAATGCTATGCCATGAGTTAAAAATACGCCTGGTACGCCGCACGTTACGCTCCGACTTGTTTGTGCCTCCCCGACGAGGAGGGTCCTGTCTTCGAGGTAAGACCGTATCATACCGTTTAGTAGCGCTGGGACCAGCTTCTCGCGGAGTGCGGCGTCTATGCGTCGCCACGGAGCGGTGTTGAATGCGTTGCGTACGTCCAGGGAGACGACCACGCACAGGTCGCGGTGCTGTACTGCGCCCAGTGCGGCTCCGTGGGCTGCGCAGATGACCCGGTCGATGGCGTCCTCCGTTGATCGACCGTGATGGAACCCGTCCTGGTTTTCGGACCTCTGTCCGGTCAGGTCGAGGTGCCTGTTCAGCCTCGTCAGCAGTAGCCGTTCTAGGAGCTTAGCTGTGGAGTTTAACATACACAGCGGCCTGTAGCTGGAGGGCTCCTGAGTAGGTTTCCCTGGTCCCTTGTGCAGGAGGACGAGCCTGGCGGACTTCCAACGTGCGGGGAACTCGGTCCGGGACAGGCAGTGGTTGAAGGTTCTCAGCAGAGCCTGAGGTGCGGATCTTGAGATGCGGAGGAGGACCTCATTAGGGATCCCGTCCGGGCCTGTGGCTTTACCAGCAGGTAGCCGAAGGCAGGCGTCCCGCAGCTCTTCCAGGGTGAAAGGATCAGCAGGCTGATGGCCGGGTTCGTCTGACAGTGGAGGCTCCCCAGTCCAGTCTGTTGCCGGTGGGGCTGGGAAGAGGTGATTAGCGATCGAGTCCTCTCTGCCGCGAGCTTCGATGCCAGGCCGCTTTCTAGCAATCTTCTTGGTGACCAGGCACGTACACAGAATAAAATTTCGGGGGGGGGGGGGGGTTTACAAAATATAGCAATACATTACCTAGGTATATTAAAATTTTAAGTATAGATAAAAGAAAAACATCAAACAATTTATATATTTTATATAAAAAAAAATCATAACCTTGTCCTACAAGAAGTTTTTTTTCAAGTCCGAATTTCTCTAGCAACTGAAGTATAGAAGTAGATAATCCTTTACCAGTCATATCATGAACAATTGAAAAGTCAAGAAAATCTTCCATAATACAGTTTGACACACCGTCAACGTATCGTACACAAAAATACATATTTTGTTCTAACCGGGATACGTCTTGTGTTTCGTCTACTAAAATAGAAAAATATTTTGCATTTCTGATATTTATTAATATATTTTCTTGTATTAAATTGCCACAAATAGTAATGGTTTCATTTTGAACATTAGGATTCGTGTAAGATGCAAAAGAAGTTGCGTTTTTTAAATGTTTGTCTAAAATAGGATCAGTCAATGATTTAAATCTTAATAAAGATCTAAAATTCCCGTCATTTGTTTCTATACTTTCATCATATATTTTTCCACTGTCATTATTACCTCTTAAAGCAATATTTTTTTTTCCACATACAATTAATGATACTCAGAGTTTGAATGACGATTAAAACGTTCAATGGCATCCTTCCATTTCGTAAAAGGTTTTATAATCAGAGCACCTAATTTTTGATGGATCCCTTTACCAACACTGTTATTGGCAAATAGTACACAGCATTTACACAGGGCACCTTGCAATTTTTCGGAGTAAACAAGCCAAGGAAAACGGTTTAACCAATCTAATTGAAATTTCAGCCGCCTTTGTTGTTCGATAGGAAATTGGTAATTTTTGGGTGGTGTCCATGGATTTTTTAATAACTCGTATTTGTTTGCATCATTTATATTATTTGAAACTGATAAAAATAATCCAATATCCAGAGAATAATTTGTTAACGATTCATTGTCTATATTTGTATCAAGTTGGGTCTACAAAGCGTTTGGTACATCAACTTCGGTTGCAATATTTTCAATATTACTCGATTCACTTTCAGTTTCTTCATTATTTTTAATTTTTTTTACACCAAAATTGAATAATGATGGTTGACCACTATTTCTTTTCATTGTAAAAAAAAAAATAATAAAATATATGATACTTAATAACCAAATGTTATTTAATCAGTTTTCATAAATTAGAACTCGCAAAAATAACCATAACACTATCGCACTCGTTACTCGTATATTATAACCGTTCAAATACCGAACACAGACTAAAACTAAACGATCGTCATCGTTTAATGATTTTATTATTGTAGTTTAGCAATTCAATAGAAATTTTGGGTGACCGATCGAGTACGGAAATAAGATAAGATAATATTATCCACAAAATATAAGTTTTCTAGGTATATCGCAAATCGCAACTATACAGTTCTCATATAGTGCGTAGTTCTCAGCTAACCTAACCTAACCGGGGTTTGAACCCCCAAAACCCCCCCTGTATACGTGCCTGTTGGTGACCACCCTGAATGGCAGGCTCCAAGGGTCGTCGTCCACGGCTCTGCACAGCTCGGCCCAGCTCCTGGCCTGTGCTGCGCGGCTCTTTGTGTTTTGCGGAGTAGGCCGCACGGTGGGCGTCCGTCAGGTCTTGGGTGTCGTGTCTCCGACCGGACCGTTGGAGCGCCCTTCGTAGCTTGACGGTTGATAGTCGGATTAGCGCCAAATCGTTGGACCACAAGTGTGCTTCTCTCCTCCTTGATCTCCGAGGGACCCTCGGGGGCATGCAGGAGTTGCAAGCCGACTTCAGGTATTCGGTGAGATCATCGGCTGCCTGAGACGCAGTGGTATCATCGTTGACCGTTGATAGAGCCGTGTTTGCAAGATGAGTGGCCAGTGCGGCCGGGTCGAGCTGCCGGTACGACCAACCTATGGGGCGGTTGTGATCGATTTCGTCCTCGTCCGGAGTCGGGTCTAGAGAGAACTCTACGTAGAAATGATCGCTGGCGGACTCGACGTCGTCTAGGACCCTCCATCCGCGTATGGTGGCAGGTGCTGCGAGTCGGGAAAATGTCACGTCGATGATTGACTCGGCATTAGTTCGCCGATAGGTGGCTGTGGTTCCTACGTTTTCGACGCTCAGATTCAGGCTCGCGGCAAGATCGGAAGTTGATCGCCTCTCCGATCGTGGCGCGCCGAGCACCACTCTTGCGACCACGAGTTAAAGTCACCGCAGATCATGAGGTGGGTTCGATCGTCGCATTCCCGAAGGATGTCGTCGAGGAAGTTCGCGAAGTTTTTGTCGGAGTCGTTGCGGGAGTTATAGCAACTGTAGATTCGTAGGCCTCGTCCCTGTATCCAAGCGAAACCGCGCCCTGTGCCGTTGGTATCTGGGACGAAGTCGGCTGCAGCGGTCAGAGCGACGGCACAGATGCCATCATTGCTACAAACCCATCTGTCATCGTTGGCAGGGAGCCAGTTCGGTTCAGACACCGTCAGAACGTGGGCTCCCCTTTCGGCCACCGTCTGCTGTAGAAGGCTCTGGGCTGTGGCGCTTCGTTGGAGATTTATCTGTAGGATGTGAATCATTTTCGGTTGCTTGGGTTCATAGCTGCTATGGCTGACCGCCGGGTGGCACAAGCCCCTGAGCCGGGCTTGTGAGGAACGCGAGGAGCCTTTATGCGGTCGCAGGCGACGCAGTGGTCGGCGTGCTCGCAGATGGCCTGCATGTGCCCGGTGAGACCGCATCTCCTGCAGGCGGTCGAGAGGTCTGGGCCTGTACACTGGCGCGTCGAGTGGCCGAATCCGTGGCACTTGTAGCACTTCGCCGGTTCGAGCCTGCGCGGCCGCACCCGGCACTGTGTCCAGCCGACGCGAACGGTGGTCAAGGTTTGGCTGACGGAGATAGGAACGGTAGCTGTGGCCATTTGGTGGCCTTCCCGAGTGGCCCATAGGCCTGTGATATTTACTTCCTCTGCCGAAGGGAGGTCGTCGCCGTTCAGGGCCTTGAGAATCGCAGCGAGCACCTCGTCCCTGGTGAAGTAAACGTGAATCTATAAGATATGATCTAAACGTCAATTATAATAAAAAAAGGTATTAGTCAAAAATATGTATACTATTTAGGACATACATATTTGAATTATCTAATAATGTTAAGAAGTATCTTAGAGTAAATAATAATATTAATATAAATAAATCTTTTTATATCTGAATTGTAAACTTAAGTAGCTAATTTATATTTTTGTAATTATTACAATATACCTAGTATATTGTATTTTTGTTATCTTTGTAATATTTAAATAGTGTGTGATCTAAAAAAAATAACTTGCTACCTTCAACTCAAGATTTGCTTAAAGAAGGTAGTTAAACCAAATTGTTTTCAGTATACTTGTACTTTTATTTGTATTATTTAATTTTAATACATTGTTTTTTTAGTAAAAGAAAAAAAAAATTATGAATTGTTCATTGAACATACATTATAATAGGTAATAATAATATAATAATTAATAGGTAATTATTAATTAGTTTAAGAAATATCTACCTCGGATGGATGAAATACTGAAGGCAGTTTTATTCCCTGCTCTTTATAAATTTGGTTCTGTTTGGGTAACCCAGAGTTACACCCTGGCACAAAACACTTTAGAGGCATAATTGATATAATAAAGAAAAATTTTAATTTCAAACAACAATTGTACAGAAATTAAAAGTAATATGTTTTTAGGTACTTAAATGAATAACTTCAGAAAGAGTACACTTGTATAATAAGATGTGAATACTGTTATTATACACACCAATTTAATAATAATATTTCTATTGAGTAATAATATTTTAGTAGTATAAATTTGTATGTTCACAGCTAGCTTTTTTTTTCACCGCGGTAATTTCACTAAGTTCAAGGGAGAATGTCTCGCTCGAGCACACTGATTTTACCGTAACACAAATCACGGGGAGATTACACACTCGTTGTCCACCTATTTGCCACTCACACAAAAAATTTTACCGTATAGAATTTTACGGGGAGATTTTTTATCCACGAATTCCTCCCTTGCGCAAAATATTTACCGTATTTTAAAATTACAGGGAGATTGTACACTCAAAATCGGTTTTGCCTCTTACTCGTAAATATTTACTGTATACATGACAAAATACTTTTTTTCATCCAACCAAACTGAAATAATGTTAACCGAATTTATATTTTTATTTTTTTTTTTTGATTATGTTGGTTAGACTGTTATATATATTTAATTAATAAATATTTATAAGTTTAAGTTATAAAACTGAAATTTTTTTATATTCAGTCACTTATAATCCGTCGTTTATTCAAGTTGTGTTTCATTTTCTCTCATTAAAGTGTTTTATAAGTTATTATTTTAATTTCAATAAAATGAATTTACTAAAATGTACAAATGATTTTCAAACATTAGTTTACCGTATACAAAGTAATCCTACCATGGTTCATCCAGAATTTTCTTCATTTTCACCAAGATTTAAAACATTCAAATTATTCCCATCAAATACTACACAAAATAAATATTCATTATCTGAATGCGGTTTAAAATATTCAGGAGTGGAAGACATCATTGAATGCTTTTGTTGTGGAATTATTCTTCATAATTGGGAAAGGCTGGACGATCCATGGATTGAACATTGCAGATTCAGCCCAAGATGTTTATATGTGTTATTAATGAAGGGTAATCAGTTTGTTCAAAACGTATTAAGTAAATATTGTAAAACCGAAAATAATTGTAATTGTGAAACTGGGTCATATGATACCGTTTGGTAATTCATGTGTTTTTATGTTATAAGAAATAAAAAAGAAATATTGATTTCCAAAACTACATATATGTATTAATATTTGATTTAATATCTCGTGAACGTATAGCCTAGTGGGTTAGAGCGGGTGGTGTTAATTTAAATGTTTTCAGGTAGCAGGTAATATTAAGTATATGTAATTCTCCCCTCCACTACATGCAGTAGCCGACTATGCTGTACGTTCACATTTTTTTTATTTTTTGCAGTTTTTTTTTATCCATCAGGCTTAGTATATAATATGTATGTAAAAGAAAATAATCTCAGTTTAAAGTTTGGTTCCCGTCGGTTATACTATATCACGTTTTTTAAAAAAAAAAAAAAAATAATTACGTTTATAGTTTAAAAGATTTTTTAAGCATTTAACAAAAAAAATAAAAAAAAATAAAACATAACCATCAAGATACTTTAATTCGTTATGAGTCCACCGATAATTGTATCAAAATCGGTTTTCGACGTACGGCCATTTGGAAAGAAAAGTGTTACAGTCGGACTATTAATTAACAAACAAATTTCGATTATTGTGTTATTAGAGTGCAAGTTAACGAAAAAAATCATTACATTAAATTTGGAACAATGGTGTACCCTCATGTCTGAATCTAATTATATTTCAATTACCGATAATTTACATATCAGATGTAGACGCGTTAAAATAACTGATAACTTTACATATTCAATTAATGTAAAGCAGAGTTCAATAACTTTACATGTAAATTATGATTATATTACTTTATCACATATAGATTTCTGTAGACTTAAACAGCTTCAACATTGTGTAGACCTTTATATCGCAGAAAAACAGAAACGTCTACCAAGTTTTCAGGCTACATTTGATGCAGCTTACGAACTAATTAAAAATGATGTCCGTGGTCTGCCCATCAGTTGCCAGAGGAACGAATTCACAAACCAATATATTCAAAACTATGACTTTAATTATTATTCTCATCTACAAAACGATGACACATCATTCTTATATGAAACATTACAATTTCATTTTAACGCAATGTCTGACATGATATTACAAGATCTAATAGTATAAAATAATCAAATGCATATGTTTAATTATTGTTTTTTTTTATTTAAATAACAAATTATATTTTTTTTATACAATATTTAAATTGTTGTTTTACTTTTGATGGTGCGACGCGCAGGATCGGTCAACACTGTATCAAATATAACTTGCATTGTTTTGTTCAGGCTGGAATGTATTGCCTGGTCCTTTGTTTTATCTGAAGTATTCAATCTTATAGTAGCTTCAGAATACTTCCACCTAAAACATAAATTCATTATTTATAATAGAGTCATATATTATCTGTTACCTATTTCAGTATAAACATTAAACATATCTTATCTAACTCAGTCTATAAATTTAAGTATAGAATAAAAAAACGAAAAAAAAATTATAAAAAATGTTTTTTTATGAATATAAAACAGAGTTAAACTATTTTTTGATATATCAATAATTTTTTTTTTCAATTTTTTAAAAAAAACTAAATGTTTAGTACTTACCGATCTTTCGTAGCCACGTTTGCGATGGTTGCGCTTTTGAAATGACTTAACGTCCAATAGTCAGTAGGTGTTTCTTCAAATGGAGTTTTTATGGTAATAACTCCATCACCATGCCGGAAAGTTAAAGAATTCTCAATTTCCTCCTCAAATTCTTCCGATCTCAAAAGATCACCCACACTCTCTCTATACGACATATTCTATACAAAAATAATTAATAGTTTATATTATTATTATACATTTTTTATTTATATTACTATTTTCGCTGGCTTTTTCTTATTTTTTTTATCAAGTGCTACCTTGTCTGCTCCTCGTTTCAAACTATTCTTATTTTTGGACGTCGTCGGCTTATTTTTACTACCAGCTGATAATTCATCGAAATGTTCTTCCTAACAAAACATAAACTTTTGGAGCATAACTTTTTTTAATGGTTTTTAAAGTATGTGTGGTTTACACTCAATCTTCAAAAAAAAAATAAATAAATAAATAATAAGTGACATCACAGTCATACTCTAAATATTATTAATATATTCATACGTGTGATGTTACAATCAGCCACGAATTATAACCATAGCGTTGAGTAGTTTTACGACTGACCTCCAATTTGCTTTAGTTATTTAAAGTAAATGTATGTACTAACCTCCGATCCGGAATCTACTATTGAAGTACGGTACGACATAATATTTGATGTTGAATTGCTGTGTTTTTTTTTTGAACTGGATCGTTTCTGGATGCAGACTGTAATAATATCATCAATACGCTAGGTTTTTATAGTAAAATGTTTCCACTACCATAAGAACTTTGTAATAGCAGTTTTATTTTAGCGAACGGATAAAATATAACTTTTAGCACACCCTTCACTTGCCTCTCACCAGTTTCATTTAGTCAATGTCTAAAATACAATCTCTAATTAGTTGTATTCGGCCAAAATATAACATTTAGCACGCCCTTCACTGGTTTTTTATAATAGCAGTTTTATTTTAGCAAACGGTCAAAATATAAATTTTAGCACACCCTTCACTTACCTCTCACCAGTTTCATTTAGCCAATTTCTAAAATACAATCTCTAACCAGTTGTTTTCGGCCAACGAGCTATATTTAACCTTTAACAAGTTTTATTTGGCAAACATCCAATATTTAACCTCATTCATTTAACGTGTATAATAGCTATTTTTTTTAAAAAAATGAATGTTCCGACAACGTTCTAAACCAGTACATACCTTTCTCTAAATATCGATAATGTTATTACTAAAAAATAACTTAGCTGTTTTTCAAATCGATATTCCATTAGCATGTTACTCGACTTTGCTTGAGTAGGAAAGTAGGAGAACATTCTCGACTATATAACACAGAATTCTTCAGTCAAACGGTATCAGTTCAGCTTATGTTTTCTACCAGCAACAACAAGCAGCAGTCATCAACCATCAAAACGTACGATATCAGTTCAGCTCTCACATCAACAACAAGCATTCACTATCAATCATTTTAAAAAAACCTAAACAGTACAGCTATCTATGTAAGTAGGTACCTATCTATTTCATTTATTTTATAAATAAAATAATTCGAAAAAATAATCTTACTGGTACTAAAAATTAATATATTAATAGTTTTTTAAAAACAAATAATAATAATAAATAACAGTTACAAACATAGCGTATTATAAGCGTTTAGGTATGCGATACGGATAATAAAAATAAAATGTATTCAGTTTTGTAATTTATTTTTTAAAACTTATACTATATTATAGTTACTGGTTGTCCATATACATTGTTATAACACTACTGTTATTGACCATAGTGCATATTAGTTATTACTCTATATACATGTTAACCTAATATTATTTATTAAGTACTTCAAACAGAATATTTTGAAAGTTTGACAAAATCGTTAAAAAAAAAAAAAAAAAAAATAACTAAGTTTTTAACATAAGTTATCATAAACCAAAATCATTATAACAGAGAATCAATATGCAATACACCTTTAATACCAAATGGCTAATTGAAATATTTACCAAGGATTTTAAAAGTATGAATTATTTTAATGACTTAGCTGTTTTTTTTTCAAAATCGATGTCTCATTTAAAAAATAATAATAATACATAGTAGTAAAAAAGTATTATAAACGTTTAGGTATGTGATACGAATAATAAAAATAAAATGTATTCAGTTTTGTAATTTATTTTTAAAACTTATACTATATTATGGTTACTGGTTGCCCATATACATTGTTAGAACACTATACTGTTATTAACCATAGTGCATATTAGTTATTACTCTATATACATGTTAACCTAATATTATTTATTATGTAGGTACTTCAAACAGAATATTTTGAAAGTTTGACAAAATCGTTAAAAAAAAATAATTTCAATTATGAATTTTCAATTACTAAGTTTTTAACATAAGGTGTCATAAACCAAAATCATTATTATAACAGAGAATCAATTTGTAATAAACCTTTTATACCAAATGGCTAATTGAAATATTTACCAAGGATTTTAAAAGTATGAATTATTTTAATGACTTAGCTGTTTTTTTCAAAATCGATATCTCATTTAAATAATAATAATAATACATAGTAGTAAAAAAAGTATTATAAACGTTTAGGCATGTGATACGAATAATAATTATATGGAAAAAATAAAATAAAATGTATTCAGTTTTTATAATTTATTTTTTCAAACCTTTTTTTAATTCAGAAAGTTGGTTAACTAAAATATTTTATTATTATTATCATGTTTCATCATAATGTATATTATATAGCTGAAAAACATGGTTTTTAAATGGTCAGTATTATCATAAAAAATGTTAGCTTATATAAAATCTTTTTTTTTAATTAATAGACCTTTGAAAAAAATCTTTCTATAATATATTTGAATAATATGTATTAGCTCTAATAGTAAAACATTTTCAGACAATGAATTCATATAACCATATTTTAAATCAAATTCAATATT
The DNA here is from genome assembly GCA_027563435.1 of Nasonovia ribisnigri. Classification (NCBI taxonomy): domain Eukaryota; kingdom Metazoa; phylum Arthropoda; class Insecta; order Hemiptera; family Aphididae; genus Nasonovia; species Nasonovia ribisnigri. The sequence goes on from JANEHU010000431.1 coordinate 20,130, forward strand.
ATAAAAACATGATTGAATCTTACACAGAATCAGATTTAAGAAGTCATGTTGATAGGAGATGGAAACTAAAACAGAATAAAAAAAATGTTAAAAACATAAAATATGAATTGTTTTTAATTAGAATAAGTACTTCTCCAAATAAAATTAATGTTAATGAGTTAAAAGATAAATTGCTTTTTTAAAAGAAGAAAAAGAAAAAATTCTTAGATTTTATCGGTGTAGCTGTACAGACTACTGGAAATGTTTAAATAATTTTCATATGCACATTGAATCGTTAAATGAACAGTTACAGAACTTATGTACAGTCGATTAAAATCAAAGCCAGATTTTTTTAAAAAAAGTGTTTATATAGTATTATGCATATGTTTAAATATTAATTACTAATTACATTTATGTCATTTAATAATAGGTTATATATATATATAGTTATCCATATGTATTTTATCATAATTGTTATATTTTTTCATCTAATATTATATTTATACATTTTTATCTAATTAAATTAACTATCTGTTTTTTTTTTAAAATCCAGCTTTATACGCTTTATGGAATAAATTATTATTTTTAATGACGGTACGCATTATTTTATTACTACCAGTTAGTATACAAGTGTTATGCATTTTACAGATTTAAAAAAAAAACAAAAAAAATGGAATCAAAATTATTTATCGTCAGTGAAATTAAGAAAATTAAACGGCAATCAATAGACAACGAGAGAGCACAAGATCTAGCAGAAAAAGAATTTCTCAAAACAATGAAAACTATTAATATAAAAATAAAAAAAGCTTGTTTAAAAGAAACGAGAAACAAATTAATTAAAGAAAAAAATGAAATTATAGATAATCATATGTTCGAACACGGACGTGTTTTCGCGCCACCCGTAGTTTCGGCATACTCCATGAAAGCTCGGACGCAGAGGTTTCCGCGGGGGTTTGCCCCCTCCTCGGCCGTCCGCTGCCATATGTGCTGTGCTGAGTGTGCCGCCAGCTTTGTTTGTACTTTGTTGTCTTGCTCAAGCGGTCGAACGGGACGCAACGTCGCGTCCACTCGCCTTCCTGCTGAGCTCCATGTCCCCAGCACCCCCACCTCAACATTTTGAAATTCAAAATGGGCCATTCGTTTGTGCTTCGTTTGTGCTTGTTTGTGCTCTTTGTCCCGACGTTTGTGCTTTCGCCGTTCCCGAGATATCGAGCTTTCCGAGTGGGGGTGCCGGGGACATGCTCAGCACCCCCACCTCGACATTTTGAAATTCAAAATGGGCCATTCGTTTGTGCTTCGTTTGTGCTTGTTTGTGCTCTTTGTCCCGACGTTTGTGCTTTCGCCGTTCCCGAGATATCGAGCTTTCCGAGTGGGGGTGCCGGGGACATGCTCAGCACCCCCACCTCGACATTTTGAAATTCAAAATGGGCCATTCGTTTGTGCTTCGTTTGTGCTTGTTTGTGCTCTTTGTCCCGACGTTTGTGCTTTCGCCGTTCCCGAGATATCGAGCTTTCCAAGTGGGGGTGCTGGAGACATCCCAGCGACCTTACCCCCCATTTCAAATTTAGGGTTAATGCGCCATTTCGATACAAAAAAATATAATTTTCATCAAAACATAGATTTTTTAATGAATTTAAATTTTTTTATTGAAGATAGATTGTATATTGAATATAGATTTTTTATCAAATACAGATTTTTTATTGAATAAATATTTTTATAAAATATTGATTCTTAATTGAATTTAGTTTTTTATCTAATATAGATTTTTTATTGAATATACATTTTTTATCAAATACAGATTTTTTATTGAATAAATATTTTTATAAAATATTGATTTTTTATCTAATATAGATTTTTTATTGAATTTAGATTTTTTTATTGAATAAATATTTTTATAAAATATTGATTTTCATTCATAGATTTTTTTTTCATGATTTTTTATCTTTATTTAGATTTTATTTCACTAAGCTTTTTACTCAAATTATATTTTTAATTCTAATTAGATATTTTTAAACATGGTTTTTTATTCATATAAAATACATGTGAACGCCAAGACACCTGACGTAACACATTCCCGAAGGACCACTCGGGGAACGCCCGAGAACTAATATATGATTGTGGTGGGCCAATGCCACCACTAGCGCCGAAGATTTGGGTGGGTAGGCAACTATAAGTGCTCTCGCCTGATGATTGGTGGGTAGGCAATTCTACGCACGACGACGACGACGACGAGGATAGGAAAGACCTACTTGACGGAGTGAGGATGGTGCAGGCTAGTTATGGGGAGGGGGGTCTCTGTGGTCGATTCGGTCTGGTGCAATGACCACAGAGCTCACAACAAACAGGAACAGGACTTAAATTTAACTTAAACTAGTCGAAGTCTTGTGCTGTGGTTGAGCTGGACCGACGGTGATCTGGACGACCTGGGTGGCCTCTCACACAACGATCGTTGCTGGCGGACTTACGCGGACCTGGAAATCGCGATGATGACCTGGGCGGCCTCCCACACACCACGGCGAGTGCTGGCGGACTTACGCGGGAGTAGGTGGCATTTGATAACGGTGAGGCGCACAACGTACGTACAAGCCGCCGGATCAGGTCACCCACGGATGACAATAGTATAGTGCAATAATAGAAATTAATAACTCACGGTTGGAATAATAACAAGTGGATGTTTATTATAAACAATAACGATGATGCCGTTGCAGTAACGATTACCAATAGTGACGCACGTACCGCAATGAGAATAAGTTTAAAATGGTGTATACCAAAAATACGTACACATATAATAATTTATGATTGGTGTGTACCAATAAATACGTACACCCGACAAAGATTGTAAAAAAGACACGAAAAACAAGAAAAAACGCTGCAATAGCGGAACACTAAAAAAAATGATTTAACGACTAGGATAGAGCAACAACAAATTTTTGTGTTTTAGAACGAGCGATACAATTAAAATAAACGTGTCGACTCCTCCAATGAAGAGGGAAGTAACTCGAATTTTATCATTTTTCAGTAGAGCTATTTTAAGGTTTAACTTAAATTACTATTAATTATAATTTTTTAACGATTTTTTTTTAAATTTTTATTTATGTACTCTTGTTGTATGTTTGAATATAATATTATCACCATAATTCTGTTGTTTTTTAACCTCCACAGTAGATGTTTGATGGAGAATAAGTGTAAGTTACTTCTTTTTTCAGGGGGAAAAAAGTTTTTCAGGGAGTAACTCGAGTTACTTCTTTTTTTCTGGGAAAAATCATTTATTATAAAGAAGTAACTCGAGTTACTTCTTTAATCTTGGGTAAATATTTTACGAGTTTAATTCGATTATGAATCGTATTATTATTTAATATTTTATGTTGTTACTTAGCTGATAACAATACTATAATCAATGCTATCATTAAAAACTATAAATAAAAATATATGCATTCAAATAATTAACAATAAATTATTGTATTTAAAATACAAAAATGAGTTACTTCCATTATTTCGGGGAATGTTGATTTAAAAATAGAAGTAACTTAAGATACGTCCTTTTTCACCGGAAATGTTATCATGTGAGATTATAAATATATTTTAATATTATGAATTCTAACCTCTCTGGAATAGTAAAGTTACTGCCGTTTTCGTAGGAGATAGAGAAAAAAATCCGTTATCAGATTTCATCAAAAAGTGAAAAATGATAAAATTCGAGTTACTTCCCTTTTCATTGGAGGAGTCGGTGTGTGTGTGTAACAAAAAAAAAACAAAAGGGCGTTGACCGCAATAATAAGATAACACGAAAGACAAACCAAAACATTGATAATCGCGAGGCCAACGACCTAGCAATAATTATCCCATATAGACAAAACAAAAAACATATGGTAAATAACAATTACAATAAATCACGGTAGGAGGAGGGACGATGTCGCCGTCGAGCAGATTAGCGTATTATCATATTTGATAATTTTCAGCGCCAACAATACATTTTTTATTCAATAAGTAGATACCTATATAGATTATTTTTTTAAATAATAAATATAGATTAATCAAATTCAAGCGAATTCCAAAACCCACCTAGTAGGATATGCTAGGATGCAACATCCAACCTAGCAATCTATTGATTTACTAGCAATTTGTCGATACCACATTAAAACTGATAGGAAATTTGCTGGTGTTTTGCAAGTTGGCACCGGCATATTTGAATTTTGATTTATACTTAATTAATATACTAACAAATTCTTATTATTAAATGTAATTATATAAATGTATAATATGTAAATACATACTATGTAAATGTATATTATATTGTATTAATATTATTGGTGATGAATTGATGTGCTAAGCTTTTGATATAAAACTCTGAACTCATTCTCAAATGTAGAGATACGTTTATATAAAAAGATACAAAAGTTACAATAGCTATCTGCACATAGTGAATAAATATTTGTATTTTATATCTTATATATAATACTATATATATTATTAAATATATAAGTGCTATACGTCTTGAGTTTTTTTTATGCTGCCCCCCCCCCCCGTAATTTTTTTAAAAATCCACCACTGATCTGAGTAACTAGTAACATAAGTACTTAATTAGTTCTGTATAAGTTCTGAATATATAGAATAAAATATGATGTGAAACAGTGAATACTATTTTTCATTACTGCGTGATGTTACCTAATTATTAGAAAACCATAAAATAACATAGGTGCAATATACAAAGTGTCATGTAGTGTAATATTTTTAAAATACTTGATGCAAAGAACATATTAATGTTCTAAAATGCAATAAGCATTTATTTAATAAACAAACCAAATAAAACGAGAATATATACCGACATTAATATTGAAATAATAATAATTGAATAAAAAATGTGTTTTATATGAATAAAAAACCATGTTTAAAAAAATATAATTAGAATTAAAAATATAATTTGTGTAAAAAGCTTAGTGAAATAAAATCTAAATAAAGATAAAAAATCGTGAAAAAAATCTATGTATGAATATAAATATTTTATAAAAATAACACAACACCGGAAAATTTCCTATCGGTTTAAATATGGTATCGAAAAATTGCTAGTGAATCAATAAATTTTGCTAAGTGGTTTTTGGAATTCGCTAGATAGAATTTGATTAATCTATATTTATCATTTAAAATCTGTCGTGCAAATTCATGCTAATCACGTAAATAAATATTGGCACAAATAGTTTTTTGATTTTCACAAAATTTCCATTTTGGGCGGTGCTGGCGAGACGCGTGAAATAGACGAACGGGGTTCGCTCGCGAACCAGACACGTGCAAATATCGGGATCTGTCGTGCAAATTTGTAATTTTTCATTAATCGCGTGCAACATTTTGGTATATCGAATTTGTTATTATTTTTAATTTTACATGTTGGGTGGTGCTGGCGAGACGTCTCATCTCCAGCACCGCACATCATTTTTTGTCATACAGTTGTAAATTTTGTCGTGCAAATTTTGGCGATAGTCATGTAAATGCATGCTAATTACATGCTTATTCCCTGTAAAAAAAAATTGTAAAATTGTTGAATGGGTGGTGCTGGCGAGACGGTCGTCACATTTTTGACAGTTATAACTAAGGGTGGATTTATATGCTTTAAAAACCTTGGAAATATACATTTATGCTTTTATTTTGTTGAAATATACCCTTTAAAATATACCTAAATATGCATCAAATATGTATTTTATTTACTTTTAACATTATTTTTAAAGTACCTACATAATATTATGATTGATTTTCAATATTATCACAATTAAAAATCACAAATAAAAAATTAAAACTTGTAGCCATAAGGTATTCAAAATTAACGTTAAAAAAACAATACCTACTACAGTTTTATATTATACCTACATACCTACCTACAATTGATATTTTGTCTTTTTACATAAAGACATTTTATTAAACTTAAGTACCTATTTTAATACTTTAATAGCTAATAATATACAATTATGTTTTTGTTTTGTAATATTTCCCCTCTACTTTATTATTATACTTAAAAGATATTATATTTATATATTATATAATATATATATATATATATATATATATATATATAATAGGTACCTATTTAAATATTATTATTATACCTAAAATTGACATCTTATAGATCTGAAATGTTTACTGGGTTATGCATAGTGCAGCATTATATATTGTTCCATATAAAATATATATACCTACTTAATATATTGAATATAATTTATTTTTTTAATTACTCTATTATACTATTTTATTATAATATTCTATAGCATTAATTAATTAATTAGCATTAATTAGCAATGTACAATTTTACATCACTTAACTAATTTTTAAATTGTATAGTATGTATAGGTAAGTATATTCCAAGGATATTTTGTCCTTGGATATTTTGACCGATTACCATAATACTTAGGTGTAGTTATTCATATGCATTTTTGTAATTATTTTACTACATTATAATATTATATCTTTAAGTTTAATAAAAGTGTATAATAATATATGATTGACTTTATCAAAGTATAACTTTAACAAGCATTTTATTTATAAATTATTTTAAGTAGCTTCCTATCTATTTCTATAGGTAATTAAAAGAAATTAAATTTTATTTTGTTAGAAATGTTACCTAGTTAAACTTGATAATTTAAAGATTTTAGAGATTTTAAAGATTAAATATTAATTTAAATTATTACAATAAGTACCTATAATTTAAATTATAAAATATCATAAATGTGTTGTTAAAAAACTTAAGTAAAAAATTTGAAAAAATTTTAATTTTTAAATAAATTTTCAATAAAGTGCATTTGTTTCAATTTATTTTATGATAAAACTTTATTTAAAAAATATATTTTTACTATAGATAATAATATTATAATTTTATATTATAGTAAAATATAATATTTACCTTTCAGCCATGAACGTATAAAATATGATCTTGCGGCCCAAAACAGCGTAGAAAAATCTGTTTTTTTTTTTCAGTTGTATCTATGTTATACAAATAGGAAATCATAATAATTAAATAATATAAACACTTATTCAAATAATATAAAATATTAATCGATGGGATAGGTACTTACTTGTTTCAATAAACTATGAGAAAAATATAAGCTTTAGAAAATATATTGATGTACGATGTATCTACTATAGTAAACAAATTGAAGAAACACTAGGTGTTAACTATAACGACACAAAATCACAAATGACAAATTATATAAAAACGTTTTTTTACAATGCATAGAATTTTGAGACGTTTCGACGTTGGATGCCGATTTATCATATAGACTTTATTCTATTAGAACACACCTGCACCCCTATACTACAAGCGTAAGGTATGGTGAAGATAAACTGTTTTCTAGGAATCATTATTTTTTACCGGGGCATCGTCGCCGATTAGAAAAACTGTATTAGGAGTACAATCCGTGCGTATATCAAAGGTCACCAAATAGCGGCCCTCTGAAGGACAATGTATTATATAAAATAACAAATATCATCCCAAATATTCATCCCATTATGTCACATGTTGAATGGCTCAGGTTTAGGTAACATAATTTAGATTACAATGATTTAAGATTAAGATATTATATACCTACCTAATAAGTAGTATTTAAGTTTTACATAATATACAGTAGTTTTTACAGACGCGCGACGGGTACAGATTATTCTAGTAACCATATCCTATACTGTAGGTATGCCTATTGAGTTTTGATTGATCACGAAAAGTTTCTAATTTTCTAATGTGGGTTTGTAGCTCTTCAAAAATATTAATTGTTGATCCCTGCCGTATAGGTACAGTTATACTAAAATTACAGATATTTCGCAGACAAAAATTTAAAAAGTTAAATAATATCTATGTAAATTATGTTAAAAATTCGAGCGACAAAAAGTCAGGTTAAATTTTTTATTGTTGGACAAAAAGTCCGGGCTTCAAGGAATAGTAATCAAATTTAATTATTATAATATATAAATATAGTAAATACTAGGTAAATACAAATATAAATAATAATTAAGTACCTACATTTTTCTAATGAATATTAATATTATTAGGTATATAAGTACACAACTCCTACCTGATATATATATCATATAATATTATATTAAAATATAAATTAAAATTGAATAGAATATTTTGTGTTTTCCGACTTTTTGACCGATTTCTTATACTTACCTACAGTTTACTATAATAACCATTTAAAATACCTATTTATTGTTAATATTCATATTCATTATTACAAATTGTGTTGTACTATTGGGCTCATAGCCCGTTCATAAATAAATAAATAAATAAAAAAAATATATGTATAGTAAATAACAAACTTCTGATCACTCCACAATAATAACAATAATTTAATATAAATAACGTTTTGAAACGATGACATAATATTATGTGATTTAAAAATTCTTCTATTATCAACTCATTATTACTGACTATTTTTATGTTAGCTAATGGTCCACAACGACCACAACTTTACTCTACTAAATTAAAATACCAAATTAATTATTATAATATTAAAATTAAATACATTTTTTAAATGAATATTAATTATACATAGGTACTAATTATTAATATATATAGTACCAGTACCTATATAAATAACCAGTATAGGTACCTGAATAAATTATAAATGAAAACCTAATAGAATACTTTGTATTTTCAGACTTTTTGTCCCCGGACTTTACGTGTGGGATTCGTAAATTATATTTTTTATACATTTTATTATTTTAAGCACAATTCATAATATATGCAAGAAGAGAATTATTCTATACAATTTATATACGCGTCCTAACACTTAATGGGTTAAGCAGTGGTTAAAAGGCAGATTGTACACAACCATCCCCCACACACACTCTTGAAAAGTTTGATATTTTGAGAACGGTTTTCGACTTTACACTTTTTACATACGACACATATATAGGTATTTGTCGTATGTGACGGCACGTCATAACGCTCTATCCGCCGCAGATGGATTGATAATTCATCTTTGACCGGTGATGACTGACTTGCTCAAACATAGATTTCGAATTTAAAAAAATGTTTTACTTACAAAAAAGCAGAGGAGGACCGTGTCATTCGATTGCCGATTTACATGGACCAGGTTAGATTTCTAGACACTCAAACTCTACTTTCAAACATTCCCGCCTTCGAAACAAGAAAAGTCTAAAAAATCAGATGCACACCGTGACCGGTGGACCCGACTTTTCGGAATATCGACACTAAAATTCAAACTAATTCCGGCGCGCCGGTCAGACCTCTCGCCGCGTGCTGGGGGTTATTCCGATTTCTGGGCAGCCTTGGTGGACCCCGGCCACTCTTGAACCCTAACATTTCCTCCCAAATATATCTTACCCTTAGATTAACTTCAGTCACCACAAAAAACCTACCCCTACCCGAATTTTTTTCATCAAATAATTAATTATCCTTCAAAAACCGCTTGAAAAACCAAACCCCAACCCAAACTTTTTTCATCACCTCTCCTCAACCTCTCCTCACCTCACCTGACCAGAAGTATAAACTTAAATCTAACTGGTGGGAGAGGGTGCTGAGCATGTCCCCGGCAACCCCACTCGGAAAGCTCGATATCTCGGGTTAGGTAAATAAAGATAAAAAATCATGAAAAAAAAAATCTATGAATGAAAATCAATATTTTATAAAAATATTTATTCAATAAAAAAATCTAAATTCAATAAAAAATCTATATTAGATAAAAAATCAATATTTTATAAAAATATTTATTCAATAAAAAATCTGTATTTGATAAAAAATGTATATTCAATAAAAAATCTATATTAGATAAAAAACTAAATTCAATTAAGAATCAATATTTTATAAAAATATTTATTCAATAAAAAATCTGTATTTGATAAAAAATCTATATTCAATATACAATCTATCTTCAATAAAAAAATTTAAATTCATTAAAAAATCTATGTTTTGATGAAAATTATATTTTTTTGTATCGAAATGGCGCATTAACCCTAAATTTGAAATGGGGGGTAAGGTCGCTGGGATGTCTCCAGCACCCCCACTTGGAAAGCTCGATATCTCGGGAACGGCGAAAGCACAAACGTCGGGACAAAGAGCACAAACAAGCACAAACGAAGCACAAACGAATGGCCCATTTTGAATTTCAAAATGTCGAGGTGGGGGTGCTGAGCATGTCCCCGGCACCCCCACTCGGAAAGCTCGATATCTCGGGAACGGCGAAAGCACAAACGTCGGGACAAAGAGCACAAACAAGCACAAACGAAGCACAAACGAATGGCCCATTTTGAATTTCAAAATGTCGAGGTGGGGGTGCTGAGCATGTCCCCGGCACCCCCACTCGGAAAGCTCGATATCTCGGGAACGGCGAAAGCACAAACGTCGGGACAAAGAGCACAAACAAGCACAAACGAAGCACAAACGAATGGCCCATTTTGAATTTCAAAATGTTGAGGTGGGGGTGCTGGGGACATGGAGCTGATTAAATTTGAATGCAATGATACGTATCATTGTATACGAAAAACGATTCTGAACGAAGATGATTTGTCAGTTTAGGATATATTATATTTAAATATTGTCATATATTCTATTTTGAAACAAATAGTAAGTTACTATATGTTACTATAGTTACTTTATAGTATCTGTTTATTAATAAAAAAAGTATTTGGCCAACATACGCATAATGAGCGCATGAAATTTAATTTAAATTTTGACATATTTCGTATAAATTCGAACTTTAAGCACTTATAAAAAAAAATTGTGACTAACGATTTCGGATTTTTTTTTATCACTTATAAGAAATCTTGTATTAAATTTTCAAGATTTTCTGGCCACCCAAAAATTTTTTATCGGCATTTGAAGAAAAAAAACTTAGAAAAGTCGAAAATTTCAATTGTCTATAAGTAGCTTGAAAATGGTCAAAATATTTTGAAAATTTAACTGTAAAGAGATAACCATAATATAAACATTTGGTGAAAATTTCAAGTATTTATAATGATTTGTTTTTGAGTTACAGCAAAATCAAAAAATCGATTTTGTCGAAAAGTAGTTTTTCGTAAAATTGCCGTTTTTCTGTCACTTTTTTTTTTGTTTTTCTCGATTTTTTTGAAAACTATTTGAAAATGTTTACTTTTGACCCCCAGTAGGGGTATCAGTAAGTACTAACTAGATGAATTTTCCTATTCAAAGAGGGGCTGAAGTAAAAAATCGGAGCATTATTACCGCTCCAAATGTTGTCGTCAGACACAAAAAAAAAAAAACACACATCATTGTAAAAGCAATACATTCTTCACTTCGTTCAGAATCTAAAATGTAATTTCCTACAAATTCACAGTCCTAATTATAAATAAAAGTTGAACGATATTTCGTTATTTATTTTATAGATATCTCGCCACTGGAATTGCGTTTAGACAAATTGCGATGAGCTTTAGAGTATCAAAAACAAGTGTTAGTTATATTGTTATTGAAGTTTGTCAGGCAATTTGGACTACACTACGTGACGTACATATGCGAAAACCAACTATTAAAGATTTTGAAAATACTGCAGATGCATTTTACAATAAGTGGAATTTTCCAAACTGCATAGGTAGCATTGATGGAAAGCATATACGAGTTAAATGTCCAAACAACTCTGGCAGTATGTATTATAATTACAAACATTTTTTTTCAATCGTTTTATTGGCTATTGTTGATGCCAACTACCGATTTGTGTTGATCGATATTGGAGCATACGGTAAGGACAGTGATAGTGGTGTTTTGAATAATTCAAAAATATACCATCGTATTGAAAAAGGAACATTGAAAGTGCCTAACACGAAATTACTTCCGAATACAACAAATATGGCACCTTTTGTATTTATTGGAGATGAAGCTTTTCCTCTGCGAGAACATTTGTTAAGACCCTTTCCAAAAAAACAATTAAGTGACGAGGACAAATCGTATTATAATTATAGGTTATCCAGAGCTAGAATGACGGTCGAATGCGCATTTGGCATAGCGGCATCAAAATTTCGTATATTACAAAAATCAATAGAAACTAAAATCGAAAATGCTGACCATATCGTTCAAGCAATTTGTATTTTGCATAATGTGATTATTAATCTTGAAAAAAATCAGTCAGATCTTAAAATGATAGAAAATGAAAATGGGATTTCCAGTAAAAATTATTTGGATAGTATTCGAGGTGGCAGATATACTAATAGAACATCTCAACGCGTTCTAGACATAAGAAATATATTTGTAAAATATTTTAAGGATAACAAAATATAATTTCATATTATACTTTTATTATTATATAATGTTATGTTATTTTACTCACTTATTTATTACGTATAACCTAATTGAAAATTGTTTAATGCATACATAAGATTTTAGTTTATAATATTGCCTATTATTTATAGCCATAAATATTACTAATTTTAAAACCTACTTATAACTTATATAACCAGTAATTTTACTATATATTTACCTAATTATTATTTGTTTTTTATTAACTAAATTGTATTTCAAAAAACTACAGTAAATTAAGTTTGAGAAAAGTTCAATAAAGTTATATACTATAGTTATATTATACTTACCAGTTATTCCTGTGACTTTTGAAACCTCTGCCCAGTGCCCATGCTTTAGCTCCTATAAGCCTATCTTTGTATTTTTTGTGACTCTTGTTCCATAAAACATTATGTTTTTGGATTTTAGAAATCAACAATTCCGTTTTTTCAAAATCTGTATACGGCATTGTGTATAAAAATGTAATTAACAAATAAAAATAAATAAAAAATTCCTTTTTTCATCCACTCTCAGTTGCGATGACGCATATGACGTGAGACGAAAAACAAACTATTTTGTATTTCAAACCTGCGAGTGCGTTGCGTTATCGTGAATTGAACGCATGCGTCGGTAACCAGGACAGTCCGATCTATTACTGGACGTTTGTTATTATTAGAAATCGCATGCGTTGCACGCATGACGATTTGCGGTGCGTGCACGCACCAGCTAGGACATAGCGTTACGCTGTGTCCTAACTGAATCCGTGCGTTGCGTGTATTGCGGGCGATGCGTGCACGCAAATAAAACCAACTGCAACAAAGTACGGACATGTCCTAACTGGCCGTAACATGCGTGCGATGCGTTTTAACGCACCGCACAAAATAGAGCATGTTCTATTTTCCAACGCAAAGTTGTGCGGTGAAGACACGCTGTCGATAATATCAATCAATTTTTTTTTGTATTTCAAAAATGGATCTTCTTATATCCGAAGTCCAAAAAAGATCAGGACTTTGGAATAAATGGGATCCAAAAATTAAAGATCGGGTAATGGCAGACAAGCATTGGGATTCTGTATCCAAAGAACTTGGAATGTCAAGTAAATTAATTTAAAATTATATACTGAATATACTAGCTAAAGAAATATATTATTATTTTATTACAATATTACAATATTATTATTTATTATATATAATATATTAATATTTTATGGAATAAAATAATAATAGTAATAATATAATTAGTTCCTATGAACTATACAAATTGGAAAATTTGGCAGGTTAAAGTTTTATATCGTGGTAATTTATACGTTCCTTAAAATTTAGCAAAAAAATCATTTTTATAGGTAATAATATAAAACAATATTTCTTAAAATGTACTACAATTTATTATTGGAAAAAAAAATGCTTAAATTACTTCTTATATTCTCTGCTGCTCTGGATGTTATGTTATTTCTCACACTTACTGCTAAATCGCTGGATAAATTATTCATTTGGTTTGATATATCTGAGTCCATAAAATTTGCTGTTACTCCTTTTTTTTCCAAATCTATAATCACATTGTGCAGCATACATATTGCTTTTACAACATGATCAGCATTGTCTACCTTTGTCTCTATAGACTTCTGCAAAATTCTAAATTTTACTACTGCTATACCGAAAGCACATTCTATTGTCATTCGGGCTCTGGATAGTCTATAATTAAAGTAACTTTTATTTTCATCATTTAGTAACCTTCTTGGGTATGGTCGCATCATATATGTTCGCAAAGGAAATGCTTCATCGGCAATGAAAGTATATGGACCAATTATGTTCGAATTTGGTAGTTTTTTAGGATAAGGCAGCTTCAAAGTTCTATTTTCAAGACGTTTTAAAATATTTGAATTTGATAATATACCTCCATCGCGACATGTGACCCATCACGTCACGAACGCGACGTTAACTTGCTCCGCCGCCCGCCGTTCCCGATCGTTAGTGCGAGTGCGTCCGAACGTTGCCGACGCCCGATCACGCGAATGCGTCCGTGAAGTCAACCGCGATATAAACGACGGTCACCGCTACCGGTTTGCTGACAACCTGATATCCCGCACGATATCGGCTTATCACCGACACGTGATAGCGTCGTTTTTTTTTTGTTAATTGTTGTCGCCGTGCCGACATAGGCTTCGAACATGAGCAACGATACCCCGCCGACGAACCCGCAGAACTTACAAGCCCCGACATATATCGAATTGTTTAACCTGACTGAGTCGCTGAAGTCGCGGTTAGAGCTATTGGAAAAGAATTCGGGGAAAGTTGATACGATGCAGCCCCCGATACAGTCAACCGAGAACCCCGTAACACACATGTACAGCGATTACCGACTGTTGCCCGATCTGAATCGGACTGTGCCCGTATTCATCGGCCATGAATCAAGCTGCACAGCCGAAGACTGGTTGAGCACTGACGATGCTCTAGCTGGTATCAATAATTGTCCAGTACCATATCGACTACAATTTGTGAAATCGAACATGACTAACGCGGCCCGTAGCTGGTATCTCACGGAGGTATTCATGGATTGGTCCGATTTCAAGGCGAAGTTCCGTTCCGCCTTTGTTCGAACCCTACGTATGACGGACCGTTGGAAGGCGCTGAGTGAACGCCGGCAAGGTGAAAATGATCATATAGCCGACTACTTTTATGACAAGCTTCGTCTGTGCCAAGTTTTGCAGCTCAACTACACCGAAACGCGAACCACGTCGTCATGGGTATTCGATCACAAGAATTGGCAGTGTACGCCATGAGCAGGGGCCACAACACTACCACTGCACTGCTGGCCGACCTGCAAGAATGGCAACGTTTGTATGAGCTGCGACGGACGAAGTTCCCGACGATGGTTGAGCCGCGCGTAGTGCCTACCACGAAGACTACGAAGTATGATCAGCGAAACGCCAATACTCACCGTGCTGCTGATAAAACGCCGTCGACATCAACGACCTTAAGTGTTGGTGCGACGACAGCATCTGTAATACCGAAGACGTCTATGGTACGATGCTTGTAGTACCGATGCTGTATCAAGATGATAGAAATGTACGAAATTATCGTGCTAAAAAAATAGACCAACAACTTCAAAATAATCTCTATGCGATATTAACACTCTCCCCGGCACCGTTAACAAATGCTGAACGTGCAAAAAATTACCGTGAAAGACAAAAACAAAACTTGGAGACTGAATCTAATAATTTCAATATTGCTGATTGTTTAGCAGCAAATCTCGAAAATAATTTAGATACAACCGATAACAACGGATCTCAAAATAATCTGTCTTCGGAGAACAATTCTTTCAACAGAATTTCATCTACTAATGATTATGATGACGATGACGTAGAATCTTGGCCATACCCTGATTATGGTCGTCTCAAACGAACTCACCAACGTGTAAAAATTTCATTTTTTGATAATTCTTTTGGACATGCTTGTTCAGTGTGCGACAGATTGTGGTTCCAGCGAGATCTAAAATCTCTCTCTTCAAAATATCAAACGATTTTAAATTCAATTATACCAAATATCCCAACAATTAATATATTGTTATGTAGTACATGCAGGTCATCATTGTCTCGAAATAACATACCAACTATGTCTACATATAATGGCTTTAAATATTCAGACATGCCTAATCATCTGCCACCACTAGACTTGATTTCAGAAAGACTAATTTCTCCTCTGCCATTCGTGGCAATTTGAAGATTAAGACACTGTAATGGCCAATATGGAATTTATGGACAAATCATTAATGTACCTGTTTCTGTTGACACGATGGTCCATCATCTACCAAGAGATATTGATGACGACCATTCTATAAACGTACATATCAAACGCCGAACAACACACAAGTCTAGTTATTATAGACAAGTCTAGTTATTATCATATACTACATGGTTTGGTCAAAAAAGGACCATCAAGGTTTGGTTGGATTATTTGATTCCATCTCCACTTTATAGAACTTATAATATTACAGTTAATCGTTCTTTTTTCGATGATCAACAACAGAGTGATATTGACATTAATCTCGATGATATTAGTGAACACATTCCAATTGAAGAGAGTCTTATTGCACAACAGCAGACATTGATGTGGAATGAAGATGAGTATCTCTGTTTGGCACCAGGTCAAGCTCAGCTTCCTCAAAGTTTGATATTTGATGAACATGCTGAGGAGCTTTCTTTTCCAGCAATTTATCTTGGTGAATTTCGGAATTTTAGAGAAGGAGTCCAGGTAAAGCCTTTTACAATGGCTTCAAGTAAGTTACGACGTTCTGATCGACGAGGCGTTAAACCACAACATTTGTTGTATATGACGATGAAAATTATGAGGTTAAGGATACGTGATAGCCTTACGATTGCTTTCAAACACGTTGGCAAGGATACCAATATTACAAAAAAACAAATAGAAGAGGACGAATATATCAATAATTGTATTGATACAAATCTTGCTTTTTTACGATCCATCCCCAACTCAGCTTGGTACTGGGCTCACCGCAAAAAGGACTTGTTTGCAATGATTTGACAGTTGGGCAAACCAACAATATTTCTTACTGTCAGCGCCAATGAAATTGGATGAACCAATTTACTTCATACAATATATAAATTGAAGAATAATGGTGTCTCAATTTCGGAAGAATTGATTGAACAGTTACATTATAATGAAAAAGCAATGCTTATTAACGAAGATTCGGTTACTTGTGCTCTTTATTTTAACAAACTAGTTGATACATTGATGAATAGAATATCTTGTCATCACTAAAATTTAGCCCTTTTGGTTGACATTATGTTATTCATTATTTTAAAAGGATCGAATTCCAACACAGAGGAAGTCCTCATGCACATACATTACTATGGTTAGCAGAGGCTCCTGATTATGTCATTGGTAGAGAGTCTTCAAGTCTCATCGAATTAATTGATCGAGTTATTTCTGTATCAGATAATTATGCATCGGGTCATATAAATCTACAAAAACATCATCATACGTTCACATGTTATAAACACATTATCGGTAACAGGAAAGAATGTCGATTCGAAGCTCCATCCATGCCAAGTCGATCAATAATTATACTATCTCCCATGCAAAAAGAAGAGGACGGATTTTCTGGTTATTTTAAACATTACAAAAACATCAAAAGTAATCTTGAAAACACGGATTATCCTGATATTGACACATTCTACTTTCAAAATAATGTTTTATCAGACGATCACTATCATCACATACTTCGAGCAGGTATTAAAAGGCCTAGAGTTTTTTTGAGGCGCCAACCATCTGAAAAATGGCATAACCCATTTAATCCGTTTATTTTAAATATTATGAAATCAAACATGGATATACAATTTATTACGGACATATATTCTTGCGCTAATTATGTATCTGAATATGTCAATAAAAGCAACCGAGGTATCAGTAACCTCCAAAGAGAAATTATAAAAACAATAGATGAACATCCAGAATTTGACATTGTCGAAATTACACGAAACCTTGGTATAAAAATGCTTAATAGTGTTGAAATGCCAAATCAAGAAGCTGCCTGGTATCTTTTAAGAGCTCCAATGTCAAAAAGTTCTGCCGTCATTGTATCTATTCCAACAGTATGGCCATCAGAGCGAGAAAGAATAAAAAAAACAAACAAAGAATTGGAAAAAATGCAAATTGGTGATGATTCAACTGATATTTGGAAACAAAATTGGTTCGATAAGTATGGACAAAGACATGAAGATTTGGAAAATATCAATTTAGCAAAATTCGTTGCAAACTATACACCTTGCCCAAATGGTACTTACATAAAAATAAAATAATCACGAGTAATCTGTTACAGAAATTACGATATGGGAGATGACTTGAATGAATATAAAAGGGAAATGGTGACTTTGTATTGTCCTTTTCGAAACGAAGATATGGAAATCCTCGCTGAATCAAAATACATTGAAATATACGACACCAATGAAGACTTGATACTACGTAACCGTCAGGAATTTGAAGCCAATTTGGATATTCAGAAAGTCATTGAAATTTGTAGAAATTTATGCCGGGAAGACGGAGGGTCTTTTGGAGATGATGAATCACATGAAGTTGGCAACGTATTGGAGGAGCCCAATCCATTCGAGGCGTTATATAACAATCCTAGTGATGATATGAATAATGACTTGCGTCTGGCTGTTCTCAATAAACTAGGTCCAATTGCAAAGAAACGAGAAAACCTGATGGACCGTAATCAGTTCTATGTCAAAGTAATCATCATTGAGAAAATAAGCATGATAAGTGCTGAATTATTATCTAAAATTAACACGCGATTACAACAAATAACTGGTGATTTTAAAACATCTTTTGGATCACTAGATGTAATTTTTATTGGTGATTTACGGCAACTACCGCCTGTTCGAGCTACTGCAATTTATTTACCTATCGAAAGGACAATAGTTGGGCCAATATTATGGCGAGAACTCAAATTTTATGAGTTAGATCAAGTTATGAGATAAGCAAATGTTCAATTCGCTACAATTTTAATGAAAATTGGCAACGGAAACCAACTTGAAAATGATGAAATCACTATTTTGGAATCCAGATTTTTTACGAAGTCGCAAGCGGATGCACTATGCCCAAGTGGAATTCGCTTATTTCATACAAACAAAGCTGTCCAAGAATACAATAATTGTCTTTTAAATCGTGCTGAAGTTAAAATCGTATCTACAGCAAAAGATGTTTTTGTGGGTTGTGCTTCAACAAACCAAGAGAATCTCTTACGAGCAAAACTTCATAAAATGTCAATCGTTGATACAGGAGGGTTGCCATATGAGACAATATTTGTTAAAAATGTACATTACATGATAACAACAAATATAAATGTATCTGATGGTTTGGCAAACGGTGCTGTAGGTAAATTGGTTCATATTGACCTCAATGAAGCAAGAGAAGTTACTGCTGTGTGGTTAGAATTTCCTATGGACATTGGCAAAAAAATTAGGAAAAAAGTCTCTGGATACGTTGCAGCAAATTCCCTCAGCCGATCTGCTGTTCCAATAGGAAGGCGATCATCCACCATTCACCTCAATACAAGTAAAACCATCTGCGCCAGGCGTAGTCATATACCAGTAGTTTGCTCGTCAGCCATGACAATTCATAAATCTCAAGGCAGCACATATACTGATGTCGTTTATGAGTACAACAAAACACATGCGCAATCATTATTGTACGTAGCCTTGTCGAGAGTAACGGATATCCAGGGATTGTATCTTATATAAACCACTCATGATTTGAAATTGTATCATGGACGAAGAGCTACTGATACCACCAAGCGTCTCCGAGATGAATTTGCAAGGCTCGCTAATAATCGTTTGGAAACGATTGACAAACGGATAGTCAATTTTATGCAACAAAACAAAGGTACAAAGGTATATCAATATATTCGTTCAATTGCCAAAGCCTTCGGGCTCATTCTAAGGATATCTTGGACATGGTACTAAAAAATGCTTCAGTACTTATGTTTTTTGAAACTTGGGACCAAGGAACGAATGATATTGAAATCCCGAATTTTCGTTGTGCTATAAAATACAAACGACCAGCGGTTCGAGCAGCAGGAGTTGCAATTCACAATAACAGTGATTTAGTGAATATTGTCACTCCATCGATAGAAATGACAGTTGGGCAGTCACAATACAATAAATCAGGAGCAACGTCAGTCGGTGAATATTGCATTGCTGAATGCTTGTTATCAAATAAAAATATTATAATAATGGTTGCAATCTACATCTCCCCAAATCAGAAAATGGCTGATATCATCAAATTTATTCATAAAGCATTTTTAGTGTATAGTCATGAAGTTGCAGCTCTTTATGGTGGTGACGAAGATACACGTGCAATGGTCATGAGCGGGGATTTCAATGTTAATTTTGCATCTTCTGATTCAGCACCTCTCGTAACTTTATTGCGAGACAAATTCAGTTTGTAACTGAATAATGATTCAACAATATCGACTACTAAATCAGGCACAACAATCGATGCATTTTTACGCGATATATGGATAATGTTCAGTCGCAAATATACGTTTCGTATTTCAGTTATCATATGCCAATCATAACTACAATATCGATTGAGCAAAATGAAGATCAATCATTAGCCTAAAAAATAATTTTAAAAAAAAATATAAAAAAATAATTTACATTGTTTCTTTTCTTTCTTTATTATCCTCATTACTCCAGGCTATCCATGGCTTTCTTTTTCACTCACTCACGTGTACCGTTCAAAAGAAGTTTAACTTCCCGCGCGCGTACTGATAACACACACACTGGTTTTTTTTTTATTGTTATTACAAAACTGTAATATTTAGCCATGTTGTTATAATTTATTGAATGGCAAGTTTATAATATATTTTATTGTGATTCATGAACTGTTGTACATCAGCCCATACTATAGTCTTGTTATAATTTATTGTTAATTTCTAATCTGTTGTACACCAGGCATACCTATCAATTATTATTTTGTCTATATGCAAATCACTTGTAAATTAAACCACATTATTATTGTAAAAAACCCAAGTAGTATATTAAATTGTAATAAAACACAAAGAGTTAATTTACCAAGTCTTCCTATTTAGTTACTATACATTTATAAATAAGTAATTACGGGACAAATACGAAAATCTACACATAACTTAGACAGTCGGGACCGTATCACATGGTTATTTATTTATAAGTATACAATTTTCAACTTAAATCAATATTATAGGTAGGTAGGTACAATAAAAATATCACATAAAATATGATATGGAATATCATATAGAATATGGTCAGATTGATTGTTACTTTTAAATAAATAATATGATATTATAACCTTGGCCGTGTCCATGTCCCACTTGAGCTAAAAACTCTTCAAGCTCGGAGTTATGAATTCGCTTGCATAATGTTTCAAGCCTGATGTTTTTTTGATTCATTTTTGATTTTTTCATGGTTTGTCCTGTATTGCTTAGTGCTATTTTTGCCCTATCGGCTCCAATCTCTAACTTGATTTTTTTATTAGCACCCATATTGTTGGATGACTATGACCTACCAAGTGTGTGAAGCGGCTGTTCCATGCTTCACATATATTGTTAGTTTTGTGTTCACTATTTAATGTGGCTTCAAAGACATTCCACGTTTTTGATAGGAATAAGGGATTAGTTTTTCCTAATTTTATGTTCATACCAGCATTGGCTCTCCTATATGAACCATTAACATATGTGGTGTCAAAGTAACACAATAATTCATGCGCTTCAGAAATGCTTGTTTGTTTTAAAAAATCCATTCCTCCGTGCACCCGTTCAAGGGGTAGGAATGCCAAACTAAAAATAAAACTAACAAAAATGACTAAATTTGTCATCATTCATATAAATGTTTTGTAAACTTAAATCCCGGATTTTGAGAAATGTATTCTGGCGTAGATGATAAAAGCACCCTCTAATTTCTAATTCCGAACCAAAAATATTACTAGCCGCTGTAATTACTGCTTTTTCAAAATCGACATGCAGAAACCTGGGATCAGGAAACAAATTTTGCTCTTCACATTTTTCAATAATTATTTTAAACATTGTTTCATAAATTGAAGTTGTCTTACGTTCTAACAAACAATATACAGCAGTAATAAAAAAATCATTTTTTGGGACTCTTATAACGTATAATTGCATAAAATGCTCAGGACTGAGATTAAAATTTCCGTCACAATACCAAGTACTTGCCTCTGCTAAAATACGGAGTCCTTCATCCACAGCGAAAATGATAACGCTTTCGTGGTTTAAATCCATGTTATCGGATAATAAAAATAGTTTTTCTTCATATAATGACCAATCGCCTAAAATACAAATTAAATAATATCATTAATATTTCAAATGATTTATATTATAATTATAGGTACATAATACTGTTCATACTACATAAAATACTATTTATTACGTAATACATTTTAAATGTAACGTAATATCGCTTTAATAATATAAAAATAAAATTGTGTCTATAATATGTATTTTACATTTATACACTTATGTACAAATGTGTTTTAAAAAACTTAAAAAATGATAAGAATAAAAAATATTTAAAAATATAATTGTTCAATGAAAACATTGGTTTTTTAACAACTTGAAACTATGTAGAAAAATATTTTCAAAAACATTAATTTTTGAAATAATGAGTGTTCATTGATAAAATAATCACCCGATATAAAAAAAGTTTAAAATATTTACCTTCAATTTTCAAATCTTCTAAGCAAGTAGGTTTAGGAGGATTAAAATTGCTACGTTGCTTTTGAATAACACGCTTAACAGAATTTTCATTAGGTATATTCATTAAAATTTCATCCGAAAGACCACTAACCGCCTCGGCAAAAATCTGACATGGTTTATCGTATGATAATTTAGCATGATTTTTTATGTTGCATTTGAACCGTTCTACTTCCAATATATTCTTATCGCTTGCATGATTGTGTTGTTTTATTAATTTTGGATTAGAAATGTCGTTTGATGTACATAACACTGCATCACACTTGCATTTCATTTTCATGCTACATTTCCATCTTAAATTATTTCTTTGTTTATGTTGTATTGTGTACGAGAATCTCCCGTACACTATTTTATTTATATTATCATCTTTTGTTTTTAATTTAAATATTTCACTCATTTTCACAAGATTTGGATTTAAAAACACTAATAAAAACGTTGAATTTCACAAAATGTACGGTTACAGCGTTTACGATACAAAGTATCGACTGAACATTTGGTAAAATAACCAGGGTAAGTAAAGATAATGTGTAATACATATTTTGTTATGTATTATGACTTTCCATTTAAAGCGATTATCCATAACATATAGATAAAAAAGATTAGATTAATATAGTAAGAAAGATAATAGTATTAGGTGACCCAACGTAATAAAGTCGCCAACAAACGATAAACTAAACCGATAATAAATAAACTGGACTTTTGTTCGCCGGACTTTTATTACATCGGACTTTTTTTCGCGTGTCTTTTTTTACCGGACTTTTAGGTAGAATACCACTGACCGCTTGTATTTGTATACATACATTTTGTAGACGTTTTTCTACGGTCCGAATTTGTCCTATTTTTTTTATTACTTCTCGAATCTCCTATAACATATAAAGCTAATTTTGCTTCATCTGTGGCAATTTCCATTTTAATTTTTCCAAATAGTTGAATGCCTTTGTCCACAGAGTTTTGAAAATCGGTTATTCCACCCTTCAGTCACAAATATAGGTGAAATTTTACGAAAATGCAAGATAGAAGCTGAACTTACACGCCTATAGGTACCATTTACATAATTTGAATCGAAATAAGTTAAAAGGTCTTTTGCATCTGGGGGCATTATTTCTTTTAGACATGTGATTCCTTCGAATCCCTTATTCTGTGGTAGGAAAGCTTATCCATCAAACATGCCACAATATTTTCGAAGATTATTATCTTCTTTATAAATTCCCGACAAACCAAGTTTCTGAATTTTTCTATGTGTCGATTGACACAAATTATAAGAACAAGTATTTCGGTAAATTGTTCTCAATACTTTTTTTACGGGTTACAATAGTAATTATGGTAGATAACAAATATATGTACAAGCATTTTATGCATTATACATTAAAATACAAAGCACAACTGTAAAAGAATAAGTATTTTGGTAAAGTGTTCACTAAACTTTTTTTCCGATTACCGTATAAAACATACACATTTTTATATTTTAGTGAAGGAAATTTCAAACTTTTTACTATTAAAAAAAAAATCATAGTTAATATAATAAGACTCAAGAAAAATTAACATAATGATGTTAATTAATGAATAATATTATATTCAATTTCTAGGCAATTATAATACATGGTAGTGCTACTTCACTGTCTAAATCACAACTTTCAACCAGTATAAAGTGGAACCAATGAAATAAAATACTTGTAATAATATACAGAAGAAACTATGGGCGGTCGGTATCGGGCTACATTTTATTTACCTGCTTCGTATAAAATATTTGTTTACTACCCGGAGATTGGGATACAAATAAATTTGTAACAACAAAAAAATGTTGTAACCAATCGATGCCCCGGCAAACGTCGACCAAAGTTCCGGGTGCCAGGGTAGAGCTATGTAAAAAAAATGTTGTAATGTTTTAGTTATTTACATATACACTATATAAAATGTATCAACTAAAAGACCACTTTCGCCAATGATGTTATAATATAAGTTACTAAAAAAATCTATGTATGTTTAGCAACTCCGTCTTCGCCCTTTACTCATAATAATTATGATATCAGTTTATTTAGCAACAAAATACTTTCACGACATTAAATTTACGACATTATTTCATTATTAATATTATCGAACCAAAAGAAGACTAGATTTTATTTTGTAAATTTTGAATTCTAGGTCTACATAAAATATATTATATACATAAATACAAATAAAATAATACATTTGTTTTTATAAAAATAAAAATAATACATTTGAAATACATATAATTTTTGAAGACCCTGACTCCCAGAAAAGTTTTGAAAATCCGCCACTGGAAGGTTCCTATAAATTTCACTAAACTTCCCACAAATATCCTTATGGGTTTTGTTATGTATGTACATTGTACGGTGTGTCCGATACTCCGATATTATCTGTAACGATAAATAAATATATATAACATTATGTGATTATTATGTGTATTTCCGCCGTCGTGCGTAATGATAAATAAAGCAGTCGTACTTTGTCAATGCTCGTGTGTGTACCTCCGTCTGTCATATATAAAATACGTAATATTTGGCGACGAAGATGAAAATTTGGTGAAAATATTTATTTAATTTTCTTGTTGTGATTATAATGTCGAATATTTCGCAATACATACCGGGTTCCGAATCATTCAGTAATTATTTAGATCGATTAAACGCGCAGTTGACCGTTCTAAAAGTTAAAGATGCTGATAAAAAGTCCTATTTAATCGCATACATTGGTTCGGAAGCATATAGCCAATTAAAAGATGCTTGTTTGCCGGAGGAACCACAATTAAAGTCGTACGACGAGTCAGTGTCCAAATTGGAAGAAATATATTCACCACGTCGTTTTGTAGTGAGTGAAAGATTTTTTTTAACCAACGTACACAGAACCAGGGTGAGTCAACTCGGGAGTACATAACAGTGTAGTAAACCCAATACACTTGTATTATGTTAACTCATTATTTAGTGTAGAATATGCATTAATTTAACCTTTTTACTTACTCATTATTTCTACGTATTAAACAGTAGGCCAAAAGCCAAGGCTTTCTGCTGAATGATAGTTTTTACCACACTCAGCGGAAACAACATGTTATATTTTCATAAATATGTAGATTATTGTAATAACATCACACCACTCCAAATCAAGCCTGATTATAATTATTAATAGTACTAGTCCCCTATCTGTCATTGAGAACCCATATAAATACGTGTAGAGCACCTAGCAAAAGCAGAGTAAGTCCAACTCCCAGTACAATACTTATGTTGGTCGCGGACATTGTAACTGCCGCATTGCCGCCATCATAAGTATCGATAACTACTCTCCGGTAGAATACTTGTTATTCTGTCGAAACCTTTTTGATTGTTTAAACTTAATAGTTTTGATATTTTAACTTTAATTATTAAAAGTGTTTTAATATATTATCAAATGGTAAACTAAAAGTGTTTAGTTATTTTTACCTATTTTCCTCAACACACATCTCAAGACAACAACGAACGTGCTACATCGTTTAAATAATTATTGTGGTACCGATCGTCGTGTCCTGCACAGCGATCACTACAACAGCATTAAAACAATTATCAAGTTTTTGTGTATTTGGTTCGTTTTTAAACGATGCGCTGCGAGATCGGCTTATTGTAGGGATAAGTGATGAATCGTGTCAACGAAAATTACTTGGTATAGATTCCCTAACGTTTGAAGAAGCATGTAAAATTGCTTTGGATTCGGAGTTGGTTTGTAATCAAACACAACAAATGAACAATAAATCACAAGTAAATTTTGTCAATAATGGGAAAAATGTGTCTCGTCAAACACATTCGTCATCGAAGTTGGAACTCAAGTGGAACGAAAATTCTGGTGGAAAACCGTGGTCTGGGAAGGCGGCAAAACCTGGTCAAAAAAATGGTCAGTCAATTCAGCAGGGCAGTCAAAGTTCACGAAGTCTTAAGCTTGGTCAATGCTATAGATGTGGAAGGAAGCACGATGTCCGTACGTGTCCAGCCAGAGAGTGGGAATGTTTTTCATGTAAATTAAAAGGTCATACGTCGAAAATGTGTAAGACAAAAATTAAAAATAATTTAGAGTCTATTGATTTAGTAAATAATGTGTTTCAGAATAGTGGGGGAAATCCACTTGTGATTAAAATCAAAGTTAATAATAAGCTTATTAGATAGTGGAGCGTCGGTTACAGTTATGCCGATTAAATATTTTAATATGTATTTTAATAATTCATGTAAATTAGAAAAAAACATATTCAATTAAGTTCTGTAAATTGTGAACCAGTCAAGGTTTTAGGTCAAACACTTGTAAATGTCGAGATGTCAAATCAAAAAAATATTTAAACTCTAGTTTTAGTAGGTCGATCTTGGTTAGATAAGTTGTATTCGAACTGGAGATCGAATATTTGTCTAAATTGTATAAGTAGTAACGTAGATTGCAAAATCGGGAAAAATATTATGAATTCTGTAAATAATAATAATTGTGTTTTAAGTGAAATAGATGTAATTAAAAATATTAAACTCAAGTTTCCCGGGGTGGTTAAAATAAATGATAAACCTGCTGATTATATAAAAGATCACGAGGTCAATTTATCTTTAAAAGAAAATAGCGTACCAGTTTTCCATAGAGCATATCAAGTACCATATGCACTAAAGTCTGCTGTAGAAATTGAGTTAAATAGATTAGAAGTTGAAGGAGTTGTAAGTAAGGTTTCAATTAGTGACTGGGCATCGCCTATTGCAGTAGTACCAAAAAAAAAATAAAATTAGAATATGTGTAGATTTAAAAACTACCTTAAATCCAAAATTACAAATTGAACAACACCCATAACCAAGAGTCGATGATGTGTTTAATGAGTTATCCGGGGGAAGTGTGTTCACTGTTTTGGATTTAGCAGAAGCGTATTTACAATTACAGGCTGCACCTGAAAGTCGTAAGTTCCAGACAATTAATACTCATAAAGGGTTGTACTGTTTTAATCGTTTATGTTATGGGGTAGCGTCAGCGCCAAGTATATTTAAGTCAGTCATGGAAAATATTTTACGAGGTGTTTCTAGAGTACAAGTATATTTAGATGACATAATAATCTGCGGCTCGTCAAGGTCAGAGTGTGAAGAAAATGTTAATGCGGTGTTAGAACGTTTAAATGAGTATAGAGTTAAAGTAAATTTTGAGAAATTTCAGTTTTATTGTTCAAGTGTACAATTTCTAGGTCATAAAATAGATTGTCAAGGCGTACATCCCGATGGAAATAAAATGGATGCGATAAGGAACGCACCGTGCCCTAATGATGTAGTACAATTAAAATCATTTCTTGGTCTCATAAACTATTATCAACGTTTTATTCCAATGTCGTCATCTATATTAGCTCCTTTGTACAATTTAACAAAAAATAAAATACCTTGGAATTGGTCTGACGAATGTTGATCAGCGTTTGAAAATATAAAACAGGTATTAATAAAAAGTCAATTATTAGTCACGTATAATCCAGATTTACCTCTAGTAGTTACGTGTGACAGTTCTAGCTATGGTGTCGATGCAGTTCTTAGTCATTTGATAGATGGGGAGGAGAAGCCAATTTTATTCGCGTCTAGCACCTTATCAGCGGCAGAAAAAAATTATGCACAAATTGAGCGTGAAGGGTTAGCAATAATCTTTGAAATAAAAAAATTCCATAAATATTTGTTAGCACGCAAATTTATTTTAGTAACTGATCATTTGCCGTTAAAATCAATTTTTAATCCGTCAAGGAATATACCCAGTGGCGTGTTGACCGTGATTTTGAAGGGCAGATGCCCGATCATTTTTAAGGGGTGGGTGCTGGGTTGGTGGGTACTGGATTTAGTAAGAAATATTATTATACAAGACTACCTGACTACATCATCTGAATTAATTTGTTATTTAATAAGAATAATAACTTCAGTCTTCAATAGTTAAAATTATGCTAAGAAAAGCTATCTAATAGTATACCTACATATTATTAATTACACATTATACTACAGTGTACATTCTATGAATAAACAATAAATTAAAATAAGAAATTATAGTATTATGCTAGTGACTATGAGGGCATCGGCATAGGCATTTTGAGAATATTATATTATTGCGATATAATCTATTTTTAGAATCATAAACTCGGAAATATTCAGGTTTCAGCTGTTCGTTACCAATGAACGATGATAATGATTGTAATTTGTATTGTACTATTGTCGTCATTATCGACCGTCGTAGTCTCGTAGACGACGTAGACTGTAGTATTTTATCTACTAAATTTTTGTTGTAAACATAGTGTCATAGTCTAAAATTATAGCAGTGAAAACTAAATAGTACATAACTAAAATTTTTTTTTCATAATAACTGTCGATTATATTTATTATGTCTAAAAGAGGTGTATGTCACTGTGGTAAAAATATTTTATTAATGAAATCGTGATTTACATTTGCGTTCATGCAAGAAGAGAAAGAATTGTGTAGGTATCAAATGTTCCTATTCAAAATTTTTTTATCGTTAGTGGATCTAAGGATAATTTGACAAAAAACCAGCACTGACCGAAAAATCTTTCATCAGTATTAATAACAGTAAGTATTTATTTTTGTATTTAATATTTTATGGTTGTATCTTGTATAATATGTTTATATTACATTGTTACAACTTACAATATACAGTGAAACTTCCATATAACGAAGTCGAATAAGCAGCAAAAAAAATTCGTTATATAGAGGAATTCGTTAAATAGAATTACGTATTTTTTTCAACTTTTTTTTATTATTTTTTTATTATGTATATTGTATGTATGTAAAAACAACATCAAACATCATATGTATTACAGTTTAATTTAATTTTTAACCTTAAATATAATTTAAAAGAAATAAATATAAAAATATAGTTTAATTTAATTTTTAACCTTAAATATAATTTAAAAGAAATAATCAGTAAGTTTTGTTTGTTTATTATTTTTGAAAATTGTCCTTCTTTCGTAAAAAGTTTCTATATCGTCAAGTTTTAAAAAAATTTAACGAAAGAATGTATACTCGTTTGCACCAATATTGGAACTGAAGTGTACTACAGTAAAATTAATCAGTTTGCCTACCTTCGGTGTCTTATCTTTGTCGGGTTCAATGTACAAATGTACGGGTTCATGTACAATTTTAGACCTACTATGACATAAACTATCAATTTGATAGTGACAACATTTACAAAAACTGGTTTTTATCGAATAATTATTTCGTTATATAGAAACATCAGATTCGTTATTTGGAGATAAATTTACGTGTAATTAACAATGAAGGTCATAGTTCTTAAAAATATTTCGTTAAACAGAAAATTTCGTTAAATGGAAGTTCGTTATATGGAAGTTTCACTGTAATAATAGTAATAACATTTTATAATAATATGTATCAATTATGTTTACCTACCTATTAATTTTTATATACTCAACTACATTATCCAAACATATTTATTTAAAATCTAAATATTTGTATGATTATTTATTAAAATATATTAATTATTTCTTCACATTCAATTTCAATATATCAGGCAAGGATACCATAGCATTGGATACTATTGAAGCCTTACAGAATGTGGTAGATGACATACCTTCTTGCTCTTTTTCTACTGAAAGTGTTTTACCAGGTAATTATTTAAAATCTAAATATTTGTATGATTATTTATTAAAATATATTAATTATTTCTTCATATTCAATTTCAATAAATCAGGCATTGATACCATAGCATTAAATATTATGATAAGTTATAAGTTAATAACGCCTGCTACAATATAAAAATAAATGGTTCAGCATAAGCTGTAATAATATGCAAGTGTAAAGTGTGTACCTATCTGTATTGTCATATTGTCCTTAATAATTGTTTTTAATGGTCTTATTAATTATTATCTAGTATTTTATATTTATATTATTATTGAGATTAAGATTAACTGAATTTGACCACTAAATAGTTTAAACTAATTTAAAGGTTTTTAATTTACTTCTTAGTAACAAACTACTCTATTACTCTTATAATAACTTATCTATTTTAGTAAATTATTAAATTATATAAATTAATTAATTTGAAAATCACATATTGATTTAAATGTGGCATGTGCAAAAAAATGCAACAATTTTTGACTTTAAGGTGTATTTTATCAAGTTTGAATTAAATTTAAAATAATAAAAATAATTATAATATGTACTTACCTAGTTTATTTTTATAACATCATATTTCAATTGATTATTTATCATTAGGTATTTTGTTTTTAAATTATTTTATTAAATCGTAGTTAGAAAAGATAGTTGTTAATCTTATTATTATTCACTGAATTTTATTTATCTAGGTGATTCTAATGGCTCATCAATAATAAACATACACAATGAAGTTACGGCTAATTTTGAAAGATACCCAAATGATCCAGCTTTGGTCAACAGTTCTGAAATAACCAGTGAATATTTATCGTATATGATTTCTATTGGCCCATGCCAACCTTTAGCTTCAAATATTCCCGGTAAATCATTCCCTAAAAGGAAGCAAAACAATATTTTTCGATCATTTCATGATACTTATTATTACAAAATGTTACCTGATAAATCAACTGTTAAAAGAACTTGGGTCTCCTATTCACCTTCAATCGATAGAGTTTATTGTATTGTCTGTAAACTATTTGGAACAACTAAAGGAAAAACTAATTCTTTATCAAGAGAAGGGACAAATGATTGGCAACATATTTCTACTAGACTTAATGAACATGAATCGTCTATAGATCATTTAAACTCGGTAATAAGGTATTCCATGTATGTTAAGAATAATCGAGTAGATGTAAATGATCATAGACTAACTTCAAACACAAAAGTAGCCGAAAATAGAGAAACAGTAAAAGTTATAATTGAAATAATTATTTATCTTGCAAGACAAAATATTCCATTCAGAGGACATGATGAAAGTGTTAATTCGTTGAACCGAGGAAACTTTTTGCAACTCGTTAAGTTATTATCCCATCATCATCCTATACTCTCTCATAATATGGCAAATATAGACAATTCTATAAAAATAAATCGATTAACTTTCTTATCAAATGTTAGTCAGAATACATTGATTCATATCCTTGGTGAAATCGTACGGAAAAATATATTAACAAGTGTTGCAAAAGCGGGTAAGTTTTCCGTTATCATTGATACAACCACTGATGTGGCTTGTTTAGAACAGTTTTCCATGATTTTACGTTTTGTTGATGAAAGTGGTCATATTAAAGAAAGACTTGTAGCTCTTGAAGTAGTTGATGACTCATCAGGTCGTGGAATGTTTAATTTATTTTGTAATATTTGTAGCAAGTATGGATTAAATTGGAAATCAAATCTGAATGCCCAATCATATGACGGTGCTGCTTCCACGCAGGGGCAGTACTCTGGTGTTCGCACATTGGTACAACAACAAAACCCAAGAGCGATTTATGTATGGTGTTTTTCTCACGTATTGAATTTAGTTGTTGTTGATACATGTGATAGTTGTAAAGAAACACGTAATTTTTTGGAATTATTCAATCCTTAAAAGAATTTATGAGAGCCCGTAAACGTACTGCACTATTTTTAGAGTACCAAAAAAAATTCTACCCTGACAAAAGACCGTTGAGAATGAAAACATTTTCTACCACTCACTGGACTTCACATCATCGGTCGCTGTTTGTAATATTTGAAAAGCTCAAGGCTATTGTTGCAACTCTCGAAGATTTCTCAGAATCAATTGATCGACTGTGTAGTTCAACTGCTAATAATTTACTAAAGAACATCACTTCTTTTAGTTTTGTTACTGTTATGTTTTTAATGAATAAAATATTTGATATTACTACTCCAATATCGACATATTTACAAACCCCATCAAATGATTACATTCAAGCATTAACAATGGTTGATATTGCTGATCAAAGATTATCAAAATTGAGGATACAAGAGTCAGTTGATACTATTTTACAAGAATCAAAAGAGTTTTCAGTTAAAAATGAACTTGATGAAATTGAATTTCCTAAAATTAGGCAAAGGAAACGAAAAAGAATGGACGATGAGAATAATTCTGATGAAATCACAAATAGTCCAGTGGACTACTTTAGAACAAATGTTTATTTTTTATGTATCGACAAAATTAAAGTTTCTTTAACAGTACGGTTTAAAGATGCTAGAAATATTATGAACGATTTATCATTTTTATCATACGAGAGATTAATGAAAGTAAGCAATGGAGATGTAGTGCCAAAAGATACCTTTGATTCCCTTAAAATCTGGATTCCTGAAATAGATAAAGATTCAATTGGAATGGAATATAGAAATTTTGCTATGAGTTTTCAGAAATTACAATCAGGTATATGTCCAGAACAGTTACATGATGAAGATGTTTTAATTAGTGAGAACACAAGTGACGAAGATGATTCTATAATAAATAGCGAAATGGATGACGAAGACATAGTACATAACAGTTCAAAAAAAATGGTATCTCCCACACAAATATTTGAACTTTTGAACTCATTTAAGTTAGCCTCAGCATTTCCTAACTTATATATTGCTTACAAATCACTATGCACAATACCAGCTACTTCAGTTTCCAGTGAACGTTCCTTTTCAAAAGTTAAACTCGTTAAGACCCGTTTACGTTCAACTATTGGTCAAGGTAGATTGGAAGGTTTACTGCTTCTATCTTGTGAAAAAGATCTATCTGACAAAATTAATATTCAAGAAGTTATCGATACGTTAGCAAACATATCAACTATATTAAAAAAAGCTTTGATGTTTAAATAATATTTGTTATATCTAATAATAAAAATAAGCAATTTTATATAAATACTATTCATAATTCATGTAAACATTTTCATCTTTTTATATTGTTATGTTTATATAACTATTACAGTTAGAAACTAATATATTAAGTTTACAAAGTTGTTTATGATAAGTATTATTTATTTTTTAGTTACTTTTACATGAACTTAATATTAATTACTAAGTGTACGGTGGACTACATAGTAATTAATACTTCAATTATAGCATTCAAAATAAAGTGATAGGCACTTTTTTGTTGTATATAGTATGGCACATGGGTCATGGGTAGTGGGTACTGCGTAAGAATTAAGGGGTGGTAGGTTATTCAAAAAATGAATTGCCCGATAAAATATTTCACTTCGCCACGCCACTGAATATACCTGTTGTAGCATCATCTAGATTACAAAGATGGGCAGTTATATTGTCTAGTTATCAGTATGAGATTCAACATAGGAAGGGGGTAGACATAAGTAACGCAGACGCGTTATTAAGATTACCTCAAAGTAGTAATACTGGGGAAAATGCTTGTTCAATTTTATTATTAGAAAATTTACCTTTAACGTATAAGGAAGTGAGCAAAAAAACGAGTACAGACGAAGTATTAAAAGAAATAAGTCAGTATACGAAAGTAGGTTGGCCGGGGGTAAAGTCGTTAAAATCAGAGTGCCACCAATATTATATATACCAATATTATTATACTCATACTATGTCCACTCCACCTAGACGACTTTTAAAAAGGCCCTTTTCAAGGCCATCTCTGACGATAACCTCATGTAATATTGAGGGGATTAACTCAAACAAAGAGGACCTACTCGCGGTAATGTGTAAAGATACTAAGTGTGACGTCCTATGTATACAAGAAACTCATAGGACCGAAGTAATGAAAAGTCCGAAAATAATTGGAATGAAACTTGTAAACATCAGACCCCATAAAAAGTATGGGAGTGCAATATTTGTACGACCTACTATTCAGGTAACGTCAGCTTACTTTACAGAAGAAAACGACATCGAAATACTTACTATAGAAATGGACAAATGTACAGTGACTTCTATATACAAACCCCCAAATGCCCAGTTCACATTTAAAAAACCCCCTAACTTTAACGCACAAAAAATAAATTTTGTCATAGGAGATTTTAATAGTCACCACACTAGTTGGGAATATGAAGAAACTGACGGAAACGGACACGAGGTTGAACTATGGGCAGAGACTAATAAACTAGTACTAGTCCACGATCAGAAGCTTCCCACGTCTTTTAATAGTGGTAGATGGAGAAGAGGGTACAACCCTGATATAATTTTTGCAAGCGACATAATAGAATCACAATGTACTAAGGAGATTGGAAACCCTATACCACACACTCAACATCGTCCTATAGTGCTTAAAATAATGGCAATGGTTAAACCACATGAAATTCCATTTAGAAGAAGATATAACTTTAAAAAGGCGAACTGGAATGGTTTCTCAAAAGATCTAGATAATATGATATACAGTATAGAACCAATGCCCGAGAATTACGACGCATTTAATGAATTAGTAAAATCTATATCTTGGAGAAACATACCAAGAGGCTGCCGAACGCGATACATACCAGCGCTAACACCAGAATTAACGGATACATTGAATAAATACACGGGAATGTTTGAAGCAAACCCATTTGATGAAGAAACTATTGAAGAGGGAGATAAATTATTGAAACTACTTACAGACGAGAAAAGGAAGAGATGGTGTGATCTTTTAGCAGAACTAGATATGAAACGAAGCAGCAAGAAAGCCTGGGACCTTATCAAGCGATTGAACAATGACCCCACACAAAAACCCAATATACCTATAGTTACACCTAATCAAATAGCCCACAACTTACTCATAAATGGCAAAATTAAGGTGAAGAAACCGAGAATGCCTAAACCAAAGATCAATAGACGTAAGGAAAACGAAAATATGGATTTAGGAGGTACCTTTTTAGACATAGAACTGGAAGCTGCCATAAAGACGCTAAAAAACGGGAAAGCGGCTGGTATAGATGACATGTGTACGGAACAAATTCGGCACTTTGGAAACAGGACAAAAAGATGGCTATTAGACCTCTTTAAAAATATCAGAGATACGCTAAAACTACCTAAAGTGTGGAGAAAATCAAAAATAATAGCCTTACTAAAGCCTGGAAAGAATCCTGACCTACCATCCAGCTATCGACCAGTTTCTCTGCTATGCCACACTTATAAACTGTACGAACGGATTTTACTGATTAGGTCCAGCCATAGATGAAAAATTAATAAAAGAACAAGTTGGCTTCCGCCCAGGTAAGTCCTGCACAGGACAAATACTTAACCTTACCCAACACATTGAGGACGGTTTTGAAAGAAAACAAATAACCGGCGTGGCTTTCATAGACCTCTCGGCGGCCTATGACACGGTCAACCACGGCTTACAGTTAAAAAAAATATACAAACTTACACAGGATTTTAAGCTAACGCAAATTATTGAGTCTCTGATGAGTAACAGACGATTCTTTGTCACTCTAGC
This sequence comes from Nasonovia ribisnigri, assembly GCA_027563435.1. NCBI lineage: Eukaryota > Metazoa > Arthropoda > Insecta > Hemiptera > Aphididae > Nasonovia > Nasonovia ribisnigri. The sequence continues at coordinate 55,891 of JANEHU010000431.1, forward strand.
AGGGAAACACAGCAGATGGAGAAACTCGAAAAACAGACTACCGCAAGGTAGTGTTCTTGCTCCAACACTTTTTAACATCTATACAAATGACCAATATATATCAAATGACGATAAAATTAAACATTTTATATATGCAGACGACGCAGCAATAGCTGTGCAGAATAACAATTTTGAGACAATTGAAGAAAAGCTCACTAACGTCTTGGAACACACGAGCAAATATTATACAAGTAACCACCTCAAACCAAACCCGAATAAGACACTTCTTTGCGCATTTCATCTGAGAAACAGGGAAGCCAACCGTAAATTGGAAATCACATGGGAAGGTGAGGCTCTACTACACTGCGATACACCAGTATATTTAGGAGTTACTCTTGACAGAACTTTAACGTACAAATATCACTGCGAAAAGACAAGTAAAAAGATAAACACACGCAACGGTTTACTCCGAAAACTGATTGGATCAAAATGGGAAGCACAACCCCACACCCTACGGGTATCTGCAATGTCCCTCTGTTTTTCAGTCGGGGAATACGCATGTGAAGTATGGGGAAGATCAACTCATGTAAAAAAATAGATACTGCTCTAAATGATGCATGTCGTATTGTAACAGGATGCCTCAAAAACACACCTATTGAAAAAGTATACTTATTGGCAGGCATAGCTCCACCATCAATAAGACGACTAATCTCCACTAACTTGGAAAGACAAAAACAGGCCAACGACCCGAGACATCCTATGTACGGACAGACGACTACAATCTCTCGACTAAAGTCGAGGAAAAGCTTTCTCCGAGTCTCTAGTGCCTTAGAAAATGACCCCTCCCAGAGTAGAATAAATGCATGGAAAGATAAAACAGAGGACATTAGAGGCTGGATTGAACCTGCGGAACACCTACCTCCAGGGCACGAACTACAATGGCATGTGTGGAAGACATTAAATCGACTGAGAGTGGGAGTAGGAAGATCTAAGGATAACATGCTGAAATGGGGATACCTCAATGATCAGGAGACATCTTGCCATTGTGGAACAATTCAGACGATGGCACATTTATTGGTATGCCCATTGGCACCAGGACCTTGCACGCTAGAAGACTTAACTAATGCCAATCAGAAAGCAATGGACGTGGCCCAGTACTGGGCAAATGAAAACATCTAGTCGAAACACTTACTCTACCAAATTTTATTTTATTTTATTTTATTGTATATTATCTACTTATGTATGTTTTAAATTGTAAACCAGTTATATAAAATAGTCTAGATTACTAACTTATAATGCCTGATACGAAAAAAAAAAAAAACCAATATTATAAAAGACGAGAAGAATTATCGTTAGTAAATGACTCTGTTTGATATTAGGTAATCGCGTAGTAATTCCAAAGTCATTAAGAGAAGACGTATTAATGTTATTACATAAATACCATCCGGGTATTGTTCGTTCGAAAATGCTCGCAAGGTCGTATGTATGGTGGCCTAATATCGATATTGATATAGATAAGTTTATTAAGACGTGTACGGAATGCCAATGTAATCAAAACGATAAGAATGTTAGTGAGAAAGTGTATATTCTGTGGGGAAATCCATCAGATTCTTGGAAAAATCATTGTTGACAGTTTTAGCAAATGGATTGAGTGTTTTGCAATGGGAAGTACAACGGCTTCAAAAGTAATCGAAGTTTTAGAAAAATGTTTTTGTCGTTTTGGTTCCCCAGAGATAATGGTAACCGCTAATGGTCCACCTTTTGGCGCAAATGAATTTAAAGCATATTGTGAGACAAATTGTATAAAACTAGTACATTCGCCGCCATACAATCCAGTCTAATGGGTTGGCAGAGCGAGGAGTGCAAACGATAAAACAATTATTAATAAAGAGTTTGTGTGTAGAGAGAGATGTAAAAAGAATACAATCAAAAATTAATAATATTTTAGTATCATATCGTAACACACCAACAACAAGCACAGGTTGTAGTCCGTCAGATTTAATATATAATTTTAAACCAAAAAATCGTCTGTCCATATTAAAACCACCAAATATTGTAGAAAAGAATAAAAATATTAATGTTACTAAGTACGAAATTAATGATAAAGTTCTTGTCGAAATAATTCAAAAGGGCAGAAATGGTTAACTGGACGTATAATGAAAATGTTGGGAACATGTAGTTATTTAGTCCGGGTTGGTGATAAAATCAGATTAATGCATGTAAACAAATTGAAAAAGAGTTATTTAAATGATGAGGTACATCCAAGCGAACTTGAATAATAAAAAAATATATTGTTTTATCCATTTAAATTTTTAAGTTATATATATTATGTATTGTGTAAAATTGTAAATGTTAGGTAAATTATTATTATTTTCTAAATTGTATGAATTTCGTATAAGTTAATTTATTGTACTAAAATTATATAGAAGGGAAAGATGTTATGTATGTACATTGTAAGGTGTGTCCGATACTCCGATATGTTATCTGTAACGATAAATATATATATATATAACATTATGTGATTATTATGTGTGTCTCCGCCGTCGTGCGTAATAATAAAAATGTAAGTGCGTAATGAATAGGCAAATATTCTGAAATTTCAACTTTTCTTTTAGAAGTAATTACTAACCGATAATATTTGTATATTCTTTCTCCCTAACGTCTAACATTGTTACACAATGATGCAAACTCTGATATGAATAAAGTGGACAAGTTGTATATTTTCAATATTGTTTCTAATAGTTTCATTATTGCGTTAAATATAAATAGGTAGGTACCTTATATTATAATACTCCATAATCTCAATTTTTGAATCTGTTAATGGATTTGAATTGATAATTAGTTTTACAAGGTTATACAGTATGAGTTGTCAACTACGACGACCTATAGGTACAGCTTTTGCTGGCCCTATCGATCACGGTTAAGATCCTAGTACCTACCTAACTCATAACCATGGGCGTCCCTAGACAGTTTTCAAGGGGGGGGACCTATTTTTTAAATCGATATATTATACCTACGGTAATAATAATAATAATAATAAATAAATAAATACAATTATATAATGAAATATTATATTATACATAATAATAATAATAATAAATAAGTACAGTAAATATTATAAAATAAAATCTATTTTTCGTTTGTTTTTTCCAAACCGGTTAATTATATTATTTATGTCTACATCTATATTTCTATGCACATGCATTATTGCCAGTCCAGTCAATCTGCTGTGTCCCATTTGGCTCCTTAACCATGTTTTTAATCTAAAAATCATGAAATAAATAGCAAGCAATTAGGTGAAAGCAAACTAATGACTACCGCATTATGGCATTATTCAAATAAATTTATAGTGTAAGCAAACGCAAAGTAAGCAAAATTAAAGCTTAAAATATAACATAAGCATAAGCATTGTTTCTAAAACAAAAGATCAATGGTATTGCTGTGAAATAAAATGTTATTAAAATTGTAATACTAATTTATAATATACAACCTGCGAAGTGTTGAAAAGCTCCTCTCTGCAGAAGTGACACTTACAGGAAGTGTTCCTAATATTAATAAAAGCTCTCTTATAAGCGGAAAAATTAAAGTATGGCATTGTTCAATAGACTGAAAAACGTCTTTCGGAGGATTTTCACCTACAGAAATAAAATTGTGATTTGAGTAACTATTTAAATTTACAATTAAAAAAAATAGTTGACTATAGTACTTGAAACCCATTTTGATTTCCACAGCTCTAACTCTCCTTTGAACGCGATTTGATTTATTTCCAAAAATGAAAAGTTTTCAGTTATTGAATTTATTAATTTATCACACATCTCTGGAGACATGTTGATAATTGAAATAGGTACTAATTTCATGAGCAAAAGTATTGTACTATTTTTTTTACTGCGGAATCTCATGCGTAGATCATCCAGGACATTGTCAAGGATAGGTATATATAAAACTCTTCTATAGTACTCCACAGGATTACTAGCTGGAGTGTTGGATCGATGAGTTTGACGTTTAGCTGTGCGTGGTACTGTTATATTAATTTCCAATTTTGTCATAATAATCTTACATTTTTCAAATAATTCTATAAAATTTGATTCACTATTTAACCGTTTGTCTTCTAAATTTTTTATAATTAAATCTATGCAGTTTTCAGCACTAAAAATATCTTGTGTTGTCCCTTTAATATTTTACTTGCTGCTGCTGTTACACTTAGTATTTCTGTCATTGTATACAAAGTTAATACAAAGTCACAGGTACAAATTGATAAGAGTAGAGTTTTTGCTTTTGATGATGACAACACATCATTCCATTCAGAAATACATACTAAACTATCAATTATTTCAACCAGATTTATTTGAAATTCAAAAATACTTTCATGTCACTCAACCCACCTAGTGTCGCATAACCCAGTTATAGAGCGCTTACATCCTTTGAGGTTTTTTTTTAAAATAAAATTTCTTTTTGACGACATATTAAAAAATGACAATATTTCTCTTATTATACTCATATTATTTCTGACTAACTGGACATTTGATGATTTAGAAATACTTAAATTTAAGGCATGGTTGGAACATGGACTAAAAATTGCATTTTCACAACTGGTTTGGACGCATTGGACAGCTCCGTGAACAACTGATGTCATGACTGAACACCCATCTGTTCCAATGCCAACACATTTACTTAAATCTAGTGACATACTTTGCATAGCAGATATAACAATGTTTCCTAAGACTTCGCCTGTTAATTTTGGCTCTATGTATGATTTTTCATGTTCAGCTGTATCTAATTCTACAATATTTTTTTCATTATGAAATGCATAATCGTGACAATTTATAAAACCTACAAATTTTTCATGGACATTGTTTTTATTGTCTATATATCTCAATATTAAACTTAACTGAGAAACATGAGAAACGTCAGTAGTTTCATCAAAAACTACACTATAGTATTTAACATGTTTTACATCATTTAAAATTCTAGTCAATATCTCATCTTTAATGCAATCAATAATATTTTCCTGAGTTGTGTGTGAAATATATGTCGCTTTTGAGTTACATGTTTTTAAATGTTTTTCTAAAATAGTATCACCCGATGCTACACGAAATTTTAATAATTCTCTGAAATTACCCTCATTAATAACAGATGAACTTGTAGTAGAAATATTTAATACGCCTTGGTCTCTATGCCCTCTTAAAGCTATATTTTGACGCCAAAGAAATAAAATGGACTCAATAATGGGTCTGAGACGTTCACGGTTTTCAGTCACTGTTTTCATTCTATTAGAGTTCAAAATATTTACTATCTCATTTTGTGGGTTTTTAAGTGTATTCAAAAATTCAATTGCAACTTGTACAGCATTTTTGTGATACAAATTATTACTGTGTACACTAAAATCTCCATCTACACCCATAATTTTAGCAAACTTAGTCAGAGGCGAGTTGACAAATTTATTTAATGTAACATTTTTATCTCTTCCACCTTTAACAGCGAACAACACACAATACTTACAAAATAATCCACCTTTAGATGGAAAATATAGCAACCAAGAACAATTTTAAAAATGAGATTTTTTTAAGTAACGTTTCTCTTCTTTTCCCTTTTTTAAATGGACACTAAAAGGATACACAAATTCATTGGAAGGAATATTATTCATTTCGAGTAATTTAACTTTAATATAATCAGACGTATTTGATCCATGTAAATAATTTGCAATGTCTGTACTAAAATCATGACAATTTAAATTTGACTGACTTGAATCACTAGTTGAGGTTGAAGCTATAGACGTTTTCACAGGTTCTCTATATTTTGCAATTGAATCGACAATCGTAGTATGAGTAATAGTTATACTAGTTGTAGTAGTTGTAGCAGAAGTTATCGGTTCATTATTTTGTAATTTTGGACGTTTATTAGTAAGCCATGAAGTAAGCATATTATTAGAAATAACTTTTTGATGTTTGTTAGAATTTGGAATTTCTTTATTTGAGCCGCTCATATTTTTAAACAAAAATAAAAATATATTTATAAGAAAAGTGAAAACGCAAGCACACAAGTACACAACGCACAAATTGCCTGACTATTAATGATATGATGAATGATAACAATTAACATTCCGCGCAGAATAATAATATTGATAATTAGATAATAAACTACGTTATCACACAGATAAGTCCGCACCATATACCTTAACGAGCGTCTAGAGACAGCACAAGAGCAAATATCTTATCAATTATCATATCGTATTTCTTATCAATTATCATATAATATAATCGTTGAAAATTTTCAAATCACAAAACGTTTTTCTTTTTCAGTCTTTTGAAATTTTAAATAATTTAAATTTTGATTTATTCAAATATGTTTGAGTGCGCACATTGTAATCGTCAATTTGGTACAAAGTACAATTTAATTAGGCACATAAAATTACACATGGAGGGACGCACCATTAAATCGTCAAGACCATTGATAGATGCAGAAAATGAATTGGATATAATTAATATGAGTTTTGTTTCGTTTCAGGGTAAATATACTAGTTGAATTTTTCACTATCTAACTTATTTATGAATTCAATATTTTGATTTTTCATAATTATTTATAGAGTTTGAAGAATGGAAATCCATTGAAGAGGTAAGTTCTTCGTCGCGATTTGTTAAACAAAGGGGGACAAGATTTAACAAAGATAAAACTGTAGCCACAAGCGTTTATTATTGCCATCGTTCTGGAATGTTTTCAAGCAAGGCTACTGGAAAACGTGCCATGAAAATTATTGGTTCATGTAAAATAGGCAAGTGTCAAAATCAGTAATATACATTAATCAATTACTGAAATTTGTAATTATGTTTTTCTGTTGTATATATTCGTGACATTGTGATTTTTTTATTGTTTCATGTGTTGCTTGCTGTTAATTGATCTTCAAGTCAAGTCGTTGGTGGTTATGGAATTATTATGTACCTAAAAAATATTTAAAAATTATTATTGTTTGTACAGACTTGTTTTCATTATATTATTCAAGATGACAAATCCCATCTATTGTCTATTCCTCTAATAACTAATTAATTTTAATCCTATTTATTGTCGATTTCTCTGATAACTAATTAATTTATATTATGTTTTGTATATAATTTTGGTTTTAATGAATACTAAATATTGAATGTACATTTAAATAAAATGTAGGTTTAGAATAATATTTAAATATATAAATATAAATGTTTTACTATAAATAAAACTTAAGTACCTAATAATAAATATTAGTATTTTATTTTATTATGATTATGATTTTTGTCTGGCTTAATAATTAAATTTATGTTGAATAGGTAACTTAATTAATTTCTAATTATGATCTGTGAACTGAATGTTAACACTATGTCTGTTTTCCTCTAGTCAAAATTGTGTTTAATAATAATTTTAGATACATTCTGTCCGTCGTACATACGAGTAGTAGTTAAAGGATGTGGAAATGTAGAAATCAAATATTGTAAGACACATAGAGGGCATTACAACGAAGTAAAATATCTTCCCATTCCTAAGAAAGTCCAAGAAACAATTGCTGGTAAATAGTGTTTTTTATTTATATATTAAATAATACATTTAACATATCAACTATATTATTTATCCAGACAAAGTAAAAAGTGGAGTACCTCCAAATGTAATTATTGACCAACTCCGTGATGATTTCGATAATAATGTTGAAAAGAAAAATATAATAACTCGAAAAGATGTTTATAATATTTCTTCCAAGTGTGGATTACTTCATAAATATAAGCTCCATGACGTTGATGCTTTAAGTGTCGATCTTCAGATTAAAAAATTTCAAGAAAATTCTTCCAATCCTATAATTTTGTACAAAACCCAAGGAACTGAGTATTTTCCATTAGACATCAATGATTTTATGTTAATTATATTGACTGAAACACAAAAAGAAGTCCTTAAAAAATTTGCTAGCGGAAAATTATGTATTGATTCAACGCATGGTACTAATCAATATAATTTCAATCTTACCACAATTGTAGTAATCGATGAATTTGGTGAAGGATATCCGGCAGCTTTTTGTATAAGTACAAAAATAGATGAAAGGCATATGACAGTTTTTTTTTCAAAAATAAAGGAGGCAATTGGTTGCCTTGCACCAAATGTGTTTATGAGCGATGATGCTCCAGCATTTTGGAATGCATGGATTAAGACAATGTATCCAATTCCTAAATTCCATTTGTTATGTAAGTGGCATATAGATAATAATTGGCGGAAAAATCTTAAAAAGATTGCTGGAACACAAACCATGAAAGCTTATGTTTACAAAGCTCTCAGAGTTTTACTCGAAGAACCAAATGAAACACAGTTTGAGAGGCTTCTCAATTCTTTTATGTGTAAATTAGAAGAGGAACCGGCTTTGCATGACTTTAAAGCATATTTTGTGAGTCACTATGTTAATAGAAAAAAATTATGGGCTGCATGTTATAGACAGCAAGTTATGCTTAACACCAATATGGTTTTGGAAGCATTCCATAAAACACTGAAATATGTTTATTTAAAGGGGAAAAAAAATCAACGACTTGATGTATTACTCTGGCATTTGCTAAAATCAGTAAGAGACAAGAATTTTGAGAGACTTGTAAAGCTGTGCAATGGTGGAAAAGTTACACATTATGTTAACGCCATTAACAATCGTCATCGTTCTGCAGCACAAATTCATAGTTCCAATATTAATAAAACGTCAGCAATTACTTGGACTGTGAAATCAGAATCATTAGAAGAAGAATATTTAGTTAAGAAATGTGAACCATGTGCATGTAAGGTTATTTGTGTCGCATGTAAAATCTGTGTACATTTGTTCTCATGTACATGTTATGATTATACAATTAAAAATAATATGTGTAAGCATATCCATTCCGTAAAAATTAATACAAATGATGACCATGAAGACCAAATTAACGTCCAAACTTGTATTAATAACCCAATGGAAACTGATGAAATTTGCATGAAAATGTCAAGCGTACAGCAAATTACTGCCCCATCGACAGAAAGTATTGCAAACAAAATTCAACAACTTTACAGCATGTTTGTGTCACAGGGGGGTAAATTGAACAATGAACAGCTGAAAAAAATAAATTCATCATTAGACACAAATTTAAAAATATTATATGAACAGGAGAGCAATGCTGCAATTTCATTAAATGAAAATCGTGAACCAGCCAATAAAAATGTCGAAAAGCAGTTACGATTTTTTTCAACAAAAAAACTAAGATTAAAAATACCTGAGGAACAGCGATTAAACAAGCCAACATTGAACGTAAGACAGCAAATAATAGATGACTTAAACGGCAAAGAAGAGTCTCCTTATGTTCATATAGATCCACATTTTGACCACGCATATGAATAAGTCATTAACTTGACTAATTTAATAACTTTTACATGTTTATTATTTTTAAATTATTTTATTATTATTATAATTTTTATTAACTACACTTACCTATATATTTATTTTAACTATTTGTATACGAATAATTATAAGACAACAATACCTATATTATACTGTATAATTATATACAGTCTAACAATTATTTTATATTAGCTTTTAAAATTAAGGACTAAGGTTAACAATTATGAATTAAACCACATTTAACCACAGAAAATTAAAATTATTATGGTAGTTTTATGACGATTATAATATTATGATAATTGATAAGAAAATAAGAAATACGATATGATAATTGATAAGATATTTGCTCTTGTGCTGTCTCTAGACGCTCGTATGTTGTACAGCGTCGCTACCTTAGATCATATACCATGGATGGAGCCATGCCCATATCGGCTGTGTAAACAATTTGAAGCACATATAACCGACGAGTCTCTGACATTGATGTTTGATGTGCGCATGCGCGCGAAGATAGCCGCCGCCTATTGGCCGCCTATTTTTATTATCAATCAGCAATCAACATATTCTGACTATGCGACCGCGACCGGTATCCTTACGCATGCGCACATCAAACATCAATGTCAGAGACTCGTCGCTTATATGTGCTTCAATATATCGAGGCATGGCTCCATCCATGGTATATGATCTAAGGTCGCTACCGTGAAGACGTCTCTTTGACGGTCAGCGAATAATAATAATACGTACAATCATAACAAAATAATGATAATATGTCTTTATGACATATATGAATTGTAAAAAATACAAAACAATAATAATAAATAACGATACCACGACGGCGGCGATGGCGGTGATAGTCGTTGATATGTTACCACAGAATAGATTAAATATCTCTTATTTTTTACCTATATTCTTCCTGTATCTTTCTCCAATATTCAAGCTTGCCTTCAAACAATTGTGATCTATTAGTTTTCATAACTACATAAGTTGCATTTTAGCTTCTAATAAATACAATATATATTTGATTTCATAAAACGTGTATTTTTTTCCACTATGTATTTAATATGAATACCTACTCAAATCATATATTTGATTTATACTAATCTTATGCAGTTGCTAATTTTTAAATTAAGCATTTTAAATTATTAGTAAGTAATTTGAAAAAAACTAGTTTGATCTATACATTTTTGGAAAAAAATTGTATTTAACATTTTGTTTTTCTGATATGGTTACACTGTTTAGCCAACGGGAACATGGCCGCCACGTTTTTGAGTATTGGGTATCTTTACCATGTTAATTTTTATCAGTGTCCAGGCCCTGATGTTACGACGATGATAACGTCGGCGGCGGCGGCAGATGATAGGACGGTGACCCCAGCTGTTGACGGCGGCGGTGACGAGTACTTATTTGATTTTGTAACGGATCACGTTCAAAACTTTAGCACCATCAAACCGACACGGTATACGCACCCGAATACCTTCCGGCACAGTCGCACAGGCCGACTCACCAAAGATGACAATAATTGTCCCGCGAGCGGTGATCTAGTCGCGTCGCAGCACGCGGTCGCCGGATTGTGTCACAATAATATTCTGTACCCGGGATACAGCCCGACAAACGACTCAAATCGTCCACGATGATACTAACACGCACAATAGTATACCGACTTGAACGATGCGACTGTAAAACGTACCACGTGGAACCAACAATATGCCACGGCAGTCACGAGTGTAACGCGAACAAAAAACACACACGGGCCGTTGTACCTCGGCACCGTTAAAACGCAGACTCGTAGCCCGTAGGCGTCACGGAGACGACGTCCGAGTCGTCCAGATTGTGGAGTCTAAAGTCCGGGAACCGCCGTGCCATCGTGCGGTATCACGCGCACCGGTGGTGACATCCAAATATAAAAAGGCGGCAGTTTGAACAATGTTAGAATACCTAAGTACCAAAAGAGAAAACAAAATATGAAAAGCGTGGTAAATTATATAGCATATTGGGTATGCGTAAAAAACGCAAAATTGCGAAATTCCAAAGGCCATAACTTTGAAACTATGTCCGACCGGAAAATTCTGATTGCACCATTATTCTAAAATAGTTAATATAAGTAAGTACCAAAAAAAAAAATATCGAAAAATTTTCATGGGGTGGTAAAGTGCATTTGTTCCTAGACAGTTATTATTATACCGTTTATATTTTTTTGCTACTTAGCATTATTACTATATGTATAAAAAATAAAATAATATACAAACTACCTCATATAAGTATTTATAGGGCATAATATATTAGTCTTGTTCACTGGCTCTCATCAATGAAATTATTTAAAAAGATTGTATAAAAGTATAATGACAATAAGACGATACACTTGTTATAAAAAATAGATGAAATGATCAAATTGTAAAAGGGTGAATCAACAACAAGAATACAGGAAATTAAAAAACGACATTTAACAATTATTGAAATTAATTTAAAAATTGTCAAGAATCATTCTATATAGCTGCTAATTGCTATTATGCTAATAGTCGGAATGTAGATAATGAACACCAAAATGATCATTGATAAGAGTTTTCAATATATGATATTGTACCACCGCATGCACGGTCTTAGAAGATATCTTCTAAGACCGTGACCGCATGTGTAAAATGTTCACGGTTCAGTCCATAGATAATAATATATAATCTATGGTTCAGTTCTGTCGTTCTGTGTTTAGACTCTTCTCAAATAGTCGTGTGTCGAGTTATTACTGATTAGGTTCGTTCAGTATAGCAATTAGCGAATAGTAACTTGTGAGTTGTCTCTTTTCGTTTCGATTCGCCTTCTGGAAAGGACTTCCTGGTTGGACGTGAAAATAGCTTCTGCGATTACACCATGGAAAACAGAATAGTTTGTGTGCCGGGTAAGTTTTTAATGATATGTACCTATAAATTATTAAACTTGGGTATTGTCGTCAAATTACAATTTTTAAATTAGTTAGTAGTTTTTATTTTAATTTGTAATAAAATTACATTTTTATCTAATTACGTGTGAAGCTTAATTCTTTGAAGTAACTATTTATATTATGTTGATCTTTTGTAGATTTTTCTTGTAGAAGATTATTGATTTTAATTTTAAAAAATTAACTTGAATTCCATTCAATAATATAATACTATTGTTATTTAATAAACACCAATACTATTCTGGATATACTTACCATATTTCTAATTTAGAAAAAAAACTAGCTCTCACTTTTTCAGTTTTATATTGCACCTATGGTAGAATATCTGAGTACTATCGTACATTTTGTGAGTACTAACACTAAAAAAGTATTAACTAATGAGTTTACACCGTATACCTCAATATACCACTGTGGTATTACACTTATAATTTTTCAAACATCTTTATTTAAATTTCTCCTTTAATCCCCTGCATTGTTATTACATTAGGTGATACTCAAAATTCAAATTTTTACGTAAACATTGTTTTTGTTGAGATTTATATTGGGTTGTGTGATTCTGAGATGTTAGTTATTTCAAATTTCAAATATTTATAATTTTATAATTGACTTCAACTTTGCAAACATACTGTTCAAAATTTATTTTATTTTAAAATTCAAAGTTCCCAGTACAATAAAAGTGTCATAACTACTCCATAGTAATAATTTTTTTTTTTTTATTATGTCTAATCCATTTTTGCTATTAAAACAAATTAATAATTGCATGTAGGTACTTATTTGTACCCATTTATATTTTGATTTAAAGTGTATTATTACCTATAGGTACTATTTTAAAGTATATATATTTATATATATATATGTTGTTGTAATGTTATGCAAATTTAAATTAGCTTTTATTATTTATTAACTTTTAATTGTGTACCCATTGACATATGTTAGAAGGTGCTTAGTTGTTTCATTAAAATAGTTTTTTTACTCAAATGATGTTTATGTTTAGGACAACGGCTTTGTAGACTAGATTCGACACACACTTTAGGTAAAGGGACATACAAGAGACAAGATTACATTTATTCTAGTTTGGCTGGAATCGTGAATGTAGATAACACAAGCAATACGGTACATAAAAGTTTATGAAATTATAAAAAAAAAGTAAAAATAGTATTAAAACTAATAATTTTTTTAGATATCTGTAGTGGAAGTTATAAGTAAAGATCAGACTATTGTTCCGGCACCTGGAGACATTGTAACAGCAATGGTAATATAACTTTAATTTACGACTTTTTGTATAAATAATTTATAATAATAAATATAATATAATAATTAGTGCTAGGAAGTTCTAAAAGCTTAAAAGCCAACATATTCACAAAAAAATTGAAAAATATGCAAAAAAGTCTATTTATTTTAATTCTTTAACAAATTTTTTTATTTGTGAAATTTTTGGCATATTATATTTTTTTATAACACAGGTAGATTTTACAGAGCACGAACAAATGTATAACACATGAAAGTTCACACACAACTGTCAACTGGTGGGGAAAAATATACTTGCCCACATAATTCAATCATACACCTAAAAATATACTATTATGTAGAATAAATTAGTTGTTAATCTAATAGCGATTAATGATAACGCCGATAACATAGTTATCGTGTTTAAACAATTAGTTGTGTACAAAAGAATATTATCTTTTGTAAAATACCTAATATTATAGTGTTAGACGTTGCAATAAAGATAAATAAGCTATGTTAAATAATTAATAGTCAATATAGCGACTTTATGGTGCATTAAATGATAAAACCATAATTAAAATTAGTAGAAAACATCAATTTTGTATAAAATATTAAACAAGAATAAAAAGCCCACGGAACTTCAGGAAAATGCAATTATTTTCTAAAATTGACAAAATATGCAAAAAAAAACTCGTCATTGTATAAAACCGATTTCTACCTTGGTCTGCTATAAATTGAAAGCATACAAAAAAATATGCAACTCCTACAACTTCCAAGCCCTTATAATAATATAATAATGCATTTTTTTTGTTAGGTTACAACATTGAACCAAGATATGTGCAAGTGTCTTATTACAAGCGTCTGTGGACACGAGCTGAATGAAACGTATAGAAGTAGCCTAAGAAGACAAGACGTACGCATGAAAGAAATTGACAAAATTGATATGTTACAGTGTTTTAGACCAGGAGATATAATATTGGCTAGAATAGTAAGTGACACACATTGGGCGTCTCATTCCCATGGATTTCACACTCCAAGCCACCATTAAAATGTTTGAATTACATTTAATTTTCAGTTGCCAATGACCGAAGCTCATACCTTTAAACTAACCACTGCTGAAAATGAACTTGGTGTAGTTATTGCATGCAGTGAATATGGTAGGTGTTTACCAGTTGTGTAAAAAATACTTTTGAAAAAGTATTAAGATACTAATACTAGTATTCTAAAGAAATAGTATTCAAAATACTATTAGAAAAGTGTATTTTACAAATTCTCCCAAATTATTTTTTTTTAAAGTTTATACCATATGATATTTTATATTTAGGTATACTTATATTATTTTATTAGTTTGCTACTAACCATAGATTTAACAAGTTGAAATAACAAATTAACAATATAGAATAAAGCAAAATAATATCTAAAAAAAAAAAATCAAAATAAGTCTTTACAAAATTTTGAATTCTTTTTAATAACATTGTTTTTTTTCAAATATACTATTAAAATCAATTGTTTTTTCAATATAATTTTTATTGATGTCAAATTGTTGTGAAAAATAATAAAACAGACTTTATGGTATTTAAATACAAGTATTTTCATTTTGTTCAAAATACTTTTAAACAGTATTCAGAATACTTAAAAAATACTTTGAAAAAATTGTATTTAGAACTATTTACTGAGCTAGTTTTAATTTAATTTTAAAACTCATATTGTGTAATTTTTAGGACATCCAATGACTCCAATTAGTTGGACTGAAATGAAATGTACAAAAACAAGTGTGGTAGAATACCGAAAAGTAGCCAAAATTGTTCAAGACAATGCTGAAGAAAACACTTAAAGATATACACTATTTTTTTTTTGAATATACACATTATTTTTTTTTATCAATGATTTGTTTTTTTTAAGGTTCATATTTTGTTGTAAAATAAAACAAAACAACTTAAAAAGAGAAAAATTATAACAGTATTTATTAAATTTTTATTCCAACACTATAAGATGAAATAAAATAAAAAACCTATGTCAAGAGACTTGAGAAGACTTAATTTTATTTAACTTTTTAATTTGAGCAAGCTTATAAAATTCTTGCAACTCTTCTTCAAAAGACACTTTTTCAGGAGTTTGTGCTTTCACTACTGGTACTAAAGGTTGTTTGTATCCATACCAGTCGGTTAACCATTCATCATCTAAACAACAATTTTTAATTACATTAAAATATAGCTATTGTTTTTTTTTTTAGTAGTGCAAACAACATATTACTTACCTAAATCATAGTAAGGAGTTTGAGTTTGTTTTCGTTCGCCAAATCTAATATCCAATTGAACTAGACTTTCGTCGTCATTTCCATGAGTGATAGCACGATCAGCCTCTGAATTTTCCGAATATGTTACAAATGCATAATAAACACGAAAGCTATAAAATATAAAAAAAGTTATAAAAAATATGTAAAAATAAATTAAATTAGTTATAATAGGTAATTATCTATATGTACTCTGGTTTTTTATGAAGTGTTAAAGATTGTATTGTACCAAATTCCTTGAACCGATTGTATAAATAACGTTTTCCAAGTTTGATTGGTATCTGTCCAACATAAACCACCCTTTTCTGTTCTTTGGGCCTAGATAATTTAATTTGTACAGTAACAAGATGTTTTGAATACACTTTCTAGTATAATTAAAAAATAATGCGAATTTGCATTACCTTTGAAGAGTGGTTCGTGCATTTTGATTATATTGTGATCCTTGTGAAGGAGCATCAGTTCTGTTACGATTATAATAATCATCTGGATTGGATGATGTTGATGATGAGCGACTTTTATTATTATAATCAGACCTAAAAAGTCAATAGATAAAATATTAATTATTAATATATATATTGCTAATAAGTTGTAATAATTTATAACTCTAACCTTGATGAATTACGGTGAGACGAATTCACTTTAGTTTGGTGGCCTTTTTTTAGGGACTTATCATGTGTGTTTGAATATTTTCCTTGTGTTTTATCATTGGACAACATCGAATCATCGGAAGTACTTTCATTATCTAATAACAAAAATGATTTAATAAATATTATTAAGGATATAATTTAGAGAAAAAAATTCACCATTTTCTTCTACTAAACTGCCCTTCATCAAACTCGAGGTCTTTGCTATTTCTGATGCTAAAAAAACAAAACAGTTTATTAGTAAGGGCTGCCATTCTACAATATGATAAAAAAAAAAGCCAATAGTGTCACAAAAATAAAATAGATAACCTACTACATAATAATTTTAAAAAAAATTTGGTAAAATTTAACTTTTTAAACTAATAGTCTTTTAGTTTAATAGATCTATTATACAATATTACCAAAAGATGATGGTAGGAGTTTTTTAATGTATTCAATTTTCATCCGCTTTTTTTGCAGTTCTTCTTCTTCATTGTTTATTTCTTTAGCAGAAGTATTTTGTTCTTCTTTATTTTCAATCTTTCTTTTTTGGCCAGTGAAATGTTCAGCTGTGTTTCGATCAAACTCTTCTTTCATTGCTTTCATTTTAACATTATCTGTAGCAACAATGTCTATTACAGGCTCTTCTTTAATTTCTAAAACAAAATTACATACAATTCAAAATTATGATATTCAATTTAGTATGTTTTATTAGTATACACAAATATTACCTGAAATATTTATCAAACCCATTTTTTCTCTTTTTGCTCTAAATTCTTCCCACGAAATTTTTTTTTTATCAGTTTGAGAATCTATATCTTCAGTTTTTATCGAAGATACAATTGTTTCCATGTTCTTTATGGCAACTTCTTGAATTTCTGCATTTCCATTATTTAAATCAGCAGAGTGAATTTTATTTGGGTCAACACATTTTGTTTCTTTTTCAGATTTTAGGTTAATTTTGAAGTTTGGATGTATAGTGCTATTATCATTTTCAGGTTCACATTTTATAGTGGGTATTTTTTTTTTCACAGAAGTAAGATGATCACCCAGATCTTTTGGTGTGTATATGGAGTGGTTTTTAGAATTGTTAGTTGTTTTTATAGAATTGGCGGTAGCGCCTTGATGTTGAGAAGCAAAACCTTTTGTAGATGAAACAATTTGATAATTTTTTACTAAATTACTATTTGCAGCAGAACTTTGTGTACCATAAAAAGAAGAATAGGATGGATTTATCACCATTTCAATATTTTCTTTACTAGTGTCATTGTAATCTTCAGATTCACGTTTTATAACAGGTATTGCAAGTTTCACTGAAATTTGATCATTGGTAATTTGTTTTGGTTCAAAATGAATGTTATGGTCAATGTGTTTAACACCACCATTTTCAGTAGCTTTTATAGACTTTTTATTATTGGCACGACGCTTACCTACAGAATTTTTTAATAATGAAGATAATCTAATTTCATCTTTTACAACATTGCGGTTCTTTGATGTACAGTTCAAACCGTCAGCAGAATGACAAGGTTTCACTTCTTTATTAACAATGGGTTTTTCAATAAAGTCATGGACATTTTCAGGTTCAATTTTCACAGCAGGTGTTTGAAGTTTAACATAGATTTGATTAGTACTTAAATGTTTTGATTTATTGTACATGGGCTGCTCAGCATTATTGGTAGATTTTAAAGATATTTTATTAATACCCTGACACTTAGAAGTTGATTTATTTAATAACAAAGGAGTTACATTATCTATAACTTTAACCACATTATGACTATTATTCATTCTTTGTGAACCATATTTACTGACACTATTCTTCATTTTCACCATATTGTGACTATTTGATATAGTTTGTGAATCATCAGCAGAATTATGAAGGCCAACAATGGTTTCTTCAATAGTTTCATTTTCATCAATAGGTTCAGATTTAATAATTGGTGTTTGAACTTTAACTGGAATTTGATAATTGACTAAATCTTTTGGTTCACAAAAAGGATTAATAAGATGTTTAATGCCAGTATTATCAGGAGTTTTAATAGAAATTCTGTTAATTCCTTGACTCTTTGGAGTAGAACTTTTTAATAACGAAGACGAAACAATATGTTCTTCGCTTTTTTCAAAACCTACGTTATTTTGTAAATTATCAACAGAATAATATGGATTTAATTCCATTTTAACCAAGTTTTCTTCAACATTATCATTAACATCTTCAGCTTCACATTTTACAATAGATGAGTTAATATACCCCAACATTTGATTATTAACCTGTTCTGTTTCACAAAAAGGATTATGTATGAGATGCTTGACATCAGAAGTTGTTTTTATAGAAGTTCTATTAATACCTCGCTTTGGGGTAAAACTTTTTGATAATGATGAAGAAGGAATATTTTCTTCTACTTTTACAAAACTAAGACTATCAGCAGTATCGATAGAATTATCAGCAGAATAACATTCATTTAACGGTTCTTCTTTTTCAATTTTAATTGTGATTTGACAGTCTTTATTTTCTGAAACAGAATTATATATAATATATTAATATTTATTAAAATAATGATTATGTTAGACATATTTACCATGAGTACTAAACAGTTCTTGATCAAATAGTTCTGAAAAACTCATATTTTTACAATCTTCTGGAAGTTCAAAACCTGTATTATATCTTGATACCCTATAACATAAAAATGATAATTATAGATAACCACATTAAAATTGCAATGCTTAGAGGTCAATTAAACTTAAATTAAAAAAATTATCTATATATATCCCTGATTAAAAAAATAGAGAAGTAGGTAACTGCTCTGCTACAAAGTAGGTGTCTAGTGTACCCCATCATTAAGTAAAACACTGTAATCTAGTGTTCTATCTGAATTTAATAATGAAACCTTTGCATATAAAAAATAATTCTTAGCAATGAAGGTCTGCTGTCAGCATATAGTACTTATACTTAATGATATATTTAACATTGTTATTAAAGTAATTTATTTTATTATCCATCAGTAAAACAGTAGGATGAATCCATTATTGGCAAAAAAATTGCATTTATAATAGTTATTAACTTTTGAGTCAATATAAACTTACCGTACATCGGTGTGAATAGGTTTATAGTATAAATATGCAATAGCATAAAATCAATCTAAATGTTTTGAAAATGTCATTGTGTATATAAAATATAATATATAAGCTAAAGTTTCAAGTCTTCTTCAATAATATTTTTGATTTACAGTAAAATAGGTAATTAAAAATGTTGTTCTTTTTTTAAATATTTAAAATCATCTAAATTTGAACTTAAAATGTTAAAAAAAAAACCGTGTTTATAATGTTTATATACAGGGTTATTCAAAATAATTCATACAGGTTAGGTCAGTATGTAAATTATTTTGAATAACCCTGTATTTTTAGGTTTTTTGGTTTCGATATAACAACTTATGAGGAACCTTATATTAAATTTTCAAGCCAATTTTAAATAGTTTTTCAAAAAATTTCTCGTTATCCGGCTATCTTGAAAAGTACTGTGATTTTTTTACTTTTAACTTATCTTAAGTACCGCCTAGATCCAATTCCTACCAAATCACCACTATCAAGGTTGAAAATTTAAGCATTTTTACTGATCCAAAAGGACAGACCCAAAAAATAAAAACCACATATTTGTTAAATTGATATATCTATGCATTCGCTCAGAATCTAAAATTCCTAAACTAATTGAAACCCTCATTTATAATCTTAATAATTTCTTTTATTTTTGGACTTTTTATTCTTTACATAATATTTTTTTCTAGTAATATAAGTATTGAAAAACTGTAGTATAGCCAATAATAATAGATAAGTGAATGAATTATATCAAATAGATTTAGATATGTTCATATCAGTGGCGGATCCAGGATTTAATTTGGGGGGGGGGCCCATAGTCCAAAAATTTTTAGATTTGCATTTTCTTCAATAGCAAATGCGATATCATATTGACTGTTAAAATCGACTACACACGAATCAGAAAATGTAGCTGGCTCTGACTCTGGTGGTAACACGCTTACATTTTCTATACCTTCACTTGGAGATGGATTATTTTCATCGACAACAGCACGAAATACAAATTACACACGAGTAACACGACGACTGTAAAATTACTAACATTTTAAAACGATAATAGCACTATAGAAATGGATTAGTGAGAATCGTGTGACAAATAAAATAAGATAAGATAGCGATGGCCACTAGGAACGTTTCATGGCAAAAATAGCCGGTCTGCCGTCTACGTTAAGGCGAAATGCCTTTAATAGTAATATGTTTGGGAGAATTTCTTATATAATGATAATATAATAATAATATAAATATATAATGATAATATTTCTTAAATTATAATATAATGTGTTTGAGCGAAACAATATAAAAGATAAAATTATAAAAATTAATAAAACCTAACTTATGCCAAGGGGGGGGGGGCGGCGAGGACCTTCGCCCCCCCCTTAAATCCGCCACTGGTTCATATGGTGGTTTAAATCTAAACTACACTAGATGTATAATTTGTATTGTATAATAATTTTAAGAATGGCTAACTGTATCCAGTAAATTTATTTGCTAAATGGTCAAAACAATATATAAATTTTGTTTCTAGAAAAAAATCAACTACATGTTTCACTCATGTGAGTTTCAGAAAAACAAAAGTGCTTAGAAAATTATAATTGTTTAGCTAAAATATATGATAAGATTCAAAGTAGTCTTTCTTCTAATATATATCTCTGAATGATCAGTCTCGATAATTGATGAGTTAAAATCGTACAATTCAACCCGGAAACTTTTTATTAACAATCTCAACTCAGTTGTCAGCCACAACCACATATTAAATGTAAATGCAATTTTCTATATTCTAGGACTTTCCAAGTGCGAATTGGTCAATCCTTTTCACAAATTGATGGAGTCCCTCAGAGTTTAACAATTCCAGTAACTTAATTCTATATTTCCATAATTTGTAACAATCCAATCAACTTCAATATACATTGCAGCGGTAAAAGCATAACAACTTAAAAAACGCAATTATAGGTTTCCTTCTCTCCCAGAAAAAAGTACCTGTAACCACCACAAAGAAACGCAAACACAACCCTATAAATAAAAAAATTGTTGTACAACTTGTACAAAAGTAGCAGCAACATAATTAAAATGTTTGAAAAAAAATGATAATGAACACAACATATCAAACATCTAAAAAGTGTTATTATTACATAACATTACTTAAGTTCTGTCACATTCCACACAGGGCTCTAAAACCCATATTCTAACACAGGTCTATAAATCTTTTTTTCTATCAAAAATGGATTATGGCACTTTTACTTGGTCAAATGCTAATAAATCTGGTCTTGGAATGTCCATCAACACTTATCGCTCAAGTTCAATTTCAAGTAATCACAATCTAACCGGCATCCCTTCCCCTTAATATAGGAAGAGTTAAATTTTCATTAAACCAGGTATTTAGACTAATATGGTACTAGAAGTACCATATCATCACTTAATTTTACTCGTAACTCGAAAGAATACACTAATCACTTAAAAAAAAAACAATAATCAATCCCCTTATCCACATGGATGAACGCTTTTGATACAAACATTTAAATCTCAACAAACCCAGAAATTCATACTTAATCTAGATAATCACAGTGCAAAACTATATTATACTGATTCTAAAATTCCTGGCTTTTGTCGGTGTTAAAGTTCTCTGAAACAGCTCTGAATTCATGTATAACCTGTCAAATTATTGTTGAATATACATTGTGAATGGTACTAAAAAATCATAACCTCAGCCAAAATAATTTTTATACTTTCTCAATGCAATAAACAATATTAAAGATGTCCTCAACCCTTGGATATCAGCCTTCATATTCAAAATAGTATTTATTATTTTAAAAATAACAACTTCAAAAACAAATAATTCTGAATCCCCTGCCAATCCAGCATCATCGGAAACAAATGAGCCAATTAATCCAGAAAATGTTTTATCACTTTCTAACATCGTCTCACTAAGTGATATATTAGCCTTAATTAAAAACATGCACACATACACTTACCAACAGTGTTCGTCTTAATCCACCAAACTACATGAAATAAAATAAAATATATAACATTGACCTCTCCATCTCAAATTACAAAAACCACATTGATTGTTTTCTTTCTCTGGCTCATAATCGAAACGCATTCATGCAAAATCATTTTTTTTTTTGTATTTTTGAGTAATATTGAGTAAAATTACCCATCATAAAATTGATGAAAAATTGTATTTTAAAGACTTATCGATTTGTCTAAATATTAATTCAAAACATTTAATATCCATTTAAGTTTACAAAATATATTTTTTTTATTTTTATAGTCAAATAGGTAGTAAAAATATATAACACCGACATGTCAAACCCTCAAAAATACTATAATCCATAATTTTTGTAATAGGTGATTTTACTAGACAATTCATCAAAAATAAAAAAAAAATATTTGAATGCATATCTATGATATTATTCTGACATCCTCTTAATGGTCAATGAGAACGCTCTAATATGCACTGTTTATTTATTTGTTTGGGTCCATACTGACCTCCAACATAGTTTCACTGAATGCGGTCTGTAGGCTCAGGACAGAGAAAAATCTATGCTTATGGAATCATATGTTGCATTACTTAACCAGGACCCCACTCAATTTCAACTAAATTCACCATTGCCGCCAATCTGCTTATCAAGATATAACTCCTTAGTATATAAAGCATTTAGTGTTTAAGAAGTATTTTTATTATAATTTGTGTTTTGTTATTCTTCTATGTTGTCTATATGTAATTTAATCTTGTTAGTATCATCCAATGGCCACCGTTTTCAAGGGTACCTTAGAAGTTAATTAAAATAAATATTTAAAAATAATATGTAAATATGCAATTGCTTGCATGGATACCTGTTATATATATTTATTAAAAGATTAATTACTAGAGCCTACAAATATATTGTATAATGATTAATAACAGTTTTATAAATATATCAACCGAATCTAGATTTGATCAAGTTAAGAACCAATTTCAAAGAACGCCAATCAGGCCGCATTAGTTCAACAACCACCCCACCATTGAATCTACTATCTGTATGCCTAATTTGTAGTGAAGCCGCACACTGTGCACAAATTGACTGCCGGTTTTTAAATTTAATAAACTACAGAATGTTGCTGTATTTTAGTAATAATTAGATTATATTACATTGATAAACAAGAAATTAAAAAATAATGATTAAAATATATTTAAAACAATTAAATATGAAATAAGTTTGTAAATTATTAAAAAGACATCTCAGGCACTGTGTTTTTACGACTTTTAATCAACAATCAATTAAAACAATATTTTATGAAAGAAATGTATGTTTTTCATTGTTTATTTAATATTAAATTTTAATGGAATTTAATTCACCTTATCAATATGATTGAAATTAAAAATGAGATCCTAAATTTTAGTAAGTGAAACCCTATTATCTATTATCTTATCTTAAAAACTAAATAAATATTTTTTTTAAGTTTTCATTGGCTTTAATTGTTGGGTTCATGAAATATTCTATACTTTGAAGTGTTATTAAAATATAACATAATATAACCTTGAAAAAAAATGTTCAAGATAACTTAAATAATTTTAAAAAGGTCAATTTAAATTATAATAATTACATATTTTAATACATATAATATTTATATTAAACATTTTATAAATTTTCTACTAAGAATATTTGATCTAATTACCTAACTCAATGATTTATATATATTTATAGGTTCCTTGCAAATTTAAATATTTATCTCTTACTAGTCTCATATACTTTCTTATTTATTCTTACATGAGGCGTAACTACTTCTTGAATAATAGAATGAATACAGTTTCTTAATCATAAACATACAAGTTTCCCACATAAACAAGTAGGTACAGTGCACATAATTAATTATATATAAAATATAATAATAATAAAATAACTTACGACGAATAATATGAATCAAAAATATAATCCAAATTGGCTTGATTACTAATCTCATTCACCTATAACAAATAAAAAGTTTAATGTAAAACAATACCTAACATTTTCCAACCATGTAAAAAAAAAAAAAACTATAAAAATAATCTGTACCTCGGCCATGTCATAAGGTGTAGACTGATCATTGAAAGAGAAGCAGTCCTTTGATGGTGACCTACAACATGAAATAAATATTAATATGGACAAAAGAACGATGCAAATCTGAAACTCACTCTATCACGTCTGAATACATAACTGCCAATTGAAAACTAAGCGGTATGGTAAAACTTGCAAAGTGTTGTCTTTATTAGTGTTAACGCATAAAATATTAGATAGGTAACTATATAAATCTATTACGGCACAACAAAAACAACTACAAGTACAAGAAATACTCAAACATCGTAGCAAGGATAATTTACCTAAAACAAAAAAATAACAGAATAAAATAAAATTGTTTGAAAACATTAAAAATCAAAAACCATGCAAGGTGGTGAAAAACAAGCAATAACAACTGGTAGTGGCATTGTCTTTCAACGTCTGTAGCTACTATTTTACAACTACGGACTTACCTAACCTATAAGACTTGAAAAACGTACAGTGCCCCTCAGAATTAGGAATAATATAGTACCTACACTATACTATAGTAGTAGTAGTAGTAGTAGTAGTAGTAGTAATAGCAGCAACTAGCAACTAGCAATTGTAGACGGTTGTGTAGTAGTACTATATAGGTGGCAACTGACTAGTACGAGTACCAAGTAATTGATTAATAAAAGGTATTATAGCAACAGCGGCAATGACGATGGTACTATGGCAATTATCGGAGTAGCGGCTGGAACAACGGCGAACGACGACGAATTTGACGAAACCTCGTTCAAAGGATCACGCACTTGTCCGAGGAAAAATAATCTGCCGCTGCAGTCGGGCCGACGTCGTTTGTTGTTTAGGAACTATTATTATTAATAACACACCGAAAAGGATCAGCGCTATTATGTTATTCTATTGTAATTTTATACAACGTAAAACGATAACACGAAACAAAAAACATAAATAATAACGTGCCGTGCGCGCGCGAGTGTGGCGTGTGTGCGTACGACGTACAACTGTACAAGTGCGTTTACCGTTCACGCCAAGCCGTTTGGCGACGACGATATTAAGGATGTCGACGTTTTAACTGTTTATCGACGTCGACTTGCCTCACGCAGTCACACCGCTCCCGAATTTATTATTTATAACTAAAAAATATAATATCTTATTATAATGGACCGCGTTTTCCTCGTCTAAACTCTAAAATCTACTGGGTAGTCAGTACTCGTCTTTGTACAATCGGACTTCGACATTGGACAACCTCACGTGGTCACATGCTCTGTTATCACATGACGGCCGCGATAGAGATACGATAGCCCGGCAGCCGTGGAAGAAGACGTCACGACGTCGTCGCAGTCGTTGTACCATAGAGTAACTCTATGCGTTGTACTACCGGCCATTATAGAAAAGAGATTAAGCTACCGGCTCGCTCGCGTAGTACCACGGCTATAGATAACAGTATACTATAATTATAGTTGAATAATAATCTAAGACCGTGGTTGTTGTTATCTATATCAACAGACTATATTTCATATAGTATGTACTATATCCGTGCGTTGTTATATTTGTTATATTCTGTGGTTGTAGTATCCTCCACGACACCACCTAACCAGTCCGTGGTACCCACAGGCGGGCCACAACACAATTACCTAAAATATACTCAAAATATATATAAAGATTTAAGATAATACACCTATGAATATGATTACCATTTACCAATAAGCTTAAAAATTTAAAATAAACCAAAAATGCAAATACCGAGAATACAATTTCACAGAGACGCAAAATATATTAAAATTGTTTAGAAAAAGTTTTAAAAATGCTTATTAAAATATATTTAGTTTTAAGTAAGTATCTACAACGAAAAACAATAATCGATATTGTTAAAAGTTAAAACGTGATTTTGCAAAATGATGAATGTACCTACCTATTGCTATTGTTAGTAATGTAATATAATTATATAAGTATTAAATATGTAGGTAGGTATATATGATGAGTTTTTTTAAAAAAAACAATTTATTGGAGCAGTGAAAATACTTAGAATAAGTACTTTCTATTTTAAATCGTCAATAATAGATATAATCTAACTTAAAATGCTTATAAAAAAATTGTGCCAGTGTATTTTTAATATTTTTCAACTGCCATTGTAACAATATATCAAGTGCCTTCTATTACGTTTTCAAGCTTTTTGACCCAACGTATGAAATTTAATTGACATTTATAGAAAAAAAAAGGGGGTCAAGTGGATGTTGTACAGTAGGTTACAGTAGATCACTGTATAATGGATGGTTTTAAATTTGAATTCAATGATATAAATCATTGTATACGAAAAACGATTCTGAGCGGAGACGGTATGTCAGTCTAGGATATTTTAAATTATATTGATATTGTTATTATACGGTAGCTGCTAAGTTGAATTAATATTATTCATATTATTTAATTATTAACCTAAAATTATCAGTGATGCTGGACAAATATTATAATATAGACTTTTACTCGGTAAAATTGATTTTAATATGTAATTTTGTCCAAATTTGAACTTAAAATTTCTGTAAAAAATAACTGTCTATATATTATTTAGATTTTTTTGTTTACAGTATGACGTACTATTTATTAGAATCTTTATTTAAAATTTTCAATCTTTAGTTATAAAAACTGACTATTTTATAATTGTTTAGTTACAATGATTGATAATTTTCGAGATTTTGATGAATTTTGTCAAAATTCGAACTTTAAATGCTTATAAAAAAAATGTGTGCCTATGTATTTTAATATTTTTCAATTGCTATTGTAACAATATATCAGGAGCCTTGTATTACATTTTCATTATTTTTGGCCCAACAAATAAAAATTTATTGATATTTATATAAAAAAAAACTAAAAAAATTGAAAATTTAAATGATCCATAAAAAGCTCAAAAACAGTCAAAACATATTCAAAATTAGATGGTGTATAGAAAATGCTTATATAAACATTCAGTGAAATTTTCATGCATGTACAGTTATTAGTTTTTAAATTGCAACAAAATAAGAAAATCGTTACATGAGAAATCGAATGAATAGGTATCTAATCTTGTAAAAATTTGAACTTAAAATGCTCATAAAAATTTATTTTGACTTGCTTATAAACATTTTTTTATTGATAAAATTAGGCAAACTTATGAGGAATCTTGTATTACATTTTTAAATCTTAGATTTCAAAAGAAAAATTTTTATGAATTTCTAACTCAAAATAAATTGCACATTTTCGTCATTTTTACGTATTTTGTCAAAATTTGAACTTTGATTACCTATAAAAAAAAATTGTAAGAACGGATTTTTAATATTTTGAATTTGACTTTGAAACTATATATTAGAAGCCTACTATTAAATTTTCAAGATTTTTTACCCAACAAATTAAATTTTATTGACATTTATAGAAAAAAAACTAAAAAAATTGGAAACTGAAAATGTCCTTAACAGCTCAAAATATTTTGAAAATGCTATAGTGTGTAGAAAATGCTTTAGAAAAAGAAAAAAACACACATCATTGTAAAATCAATACATTCATCGCTCCGCACAGAATCTAAAAAAACTAAAAATATTGAAAATGGAATATGGCCTTGAACAGTTCAAAATATTTTGAAAATTTTATCCTGTATAGAAAATGCTTATATAAACATTCAGTGAAAATGTCATATACAAATAATATGAATTTAATATATATTTCATATATTCATATCTACAATCATTTCTTTTTGAATTACACTAAAAACCAAAATCGTATTTATCTAAAACTGATTTTGCATAAAATTCCCATTTTTCCTTATATTTTTCTATATTTATCCCAGCCCTTTTGAAAACTACTGGGAATTCTTACTTTTGACCCCCCAAAGTACCAAATTGATAAAATAAACCACCCTCAAAGTTTAAAATAAAATAACTTTTAATGCTCCAATAAGTAATGACGGACAAAAATTGTTCATATCCAGATGGAAGGAATTTATTATTTAAATCAAGTATTATTCAAATTTAAAAATAATGCATATCATAAAATAGTGTCTATGGTACATATCCTAAAGTACCATAGAACTATGCTATTATATAAACAAATTATACATAAATAATCATCAATAATCAATAATGATAAATAAAAATAAAATTGTATAAAAATAGTTAACTTGAGTTTAGGAATCAAAAATATAAAAATATGTTAAACGTAATAAATGCAGTTATAACTAAAAAATTGCTTGTGATCCACATTCCTGCAGATGATATACCTGAAACAAATAATTAATCATTCAACATATACCAAAATTCAATTATTGAACATATCAAATTTACTTGAAGCTAATTTTTTGTTGTACACGGGACATCCTTGATATGGAATTTTTAATTTAACATTAGTAGGATAGTAACCACTTATTTTTAGTGTTTGAGCAGGCAAATGTCCAATTGCTAATAGTTTACTAAAATCAGACTCCAATTCATTAGCAAGGGCACCTAATTAAAATAAATAAATTAATAACATGTCATTGTTAAAATAAATATTTTTTTTTTCAAGTTAATATTGATACCAAGAAATGTAACACAACTTCTATCAAATCTTGTATTGTTAATAATTAAGGGGATTGGAAGCGGTAATTTTCTGTCTTTGCTAACACACGTGAAACAGGAATTTAGACGTCTTTTCATTCTAACGTACCAATTAATCTAATGAAGCGATAAGAATTTTAAAAACAAATTTGAAATTATCGTTATGTCTACTTGAGATCAACTTTCCCACATTTTTGATTTATTGCCCTAAATCATGAAAAAATTTGTACTTAAAAATGGTCTATTTAAATTTTTGGAGAAAATAAAATTAAAAAATTAAAAGAGTGGAAAAATCAATCTCAAGTAGACATAACGATAATTTCAAATTTGTTTTTAGAATTCTTATCGCTTCATTAGATTAATTGGTACGTTAGAATGAAAAAACGTCTAAATTCCTATGTTCCACATGTGTTAGGCAAAGATAGAAAATTACCACTTCCAATACCCTTAAACTATTATGATAAATAAGAATAATCTTTAATAAAATATACCTTTAAAATGGACCAAATATTGAATACAAGCGCCATTATGTAATATTTTCGTTTTTCTACTGTCTACAGTTATCATCCAATCAGGAACCCCCATTGCATTTCTCACAGCTTCAAAAAAATGTGTCGTTTCATACTTGGTAGTTTTTCTAACATTCACATATTTAATGATATCTTTATCATATTCAATGTTGGCACATCCTAATTTTTCATATCCATTTTTTGAAAATACGATAATTGATCTACCAATTGCTGAAATGTCTCCTTCTGAAATTGTATATTAATTTTAAGGACCTTTTACTTTTGTATACACATACTAACTACTGTTACCTAAAGGTAAATTTGGATCAGAAAATACCATTGAATGTGAACCAACGTCAATATTACCCAAACGACCTGATATATCTCCAACATAACACCTTAAAGGTTGGTCGGGCCCACATTCATCTTCATACAGCTTTACCTATTACATTTGAATGAAATTTACTATTTATTGAAACTTAAATAACATAATCTGTTAAAATGAAACTTTTTACATTCCAAACAGTTTTAAAATAAATTTTCTACATATACATGTACTTTACATTCAATGGGTCAGCAAGTTGTGTGTAGTATGGGTTCCAAATGTACCCAGCTGCAGTGCATCGAGTTCCATGGTCTTTAACAGTGGCATCAATACCAACTGGGTTAACATAAATTGCCCATTTATGATTTTTAGTCTACAGTTAAATTATATTAATTATTTATACATTATTTATTCAAATTTAAATCTGTGTAACATTTACCATATTTTTATTATATAAACCTGGGTAATGCAAATTAATTTCAATTACAGTATCACTTTTACTTCCATCATTATAAACTAGTTGAGTCTAAAATGTACACAAAATAATGTTCATAACTACATTACAAAATATCGGTTATATCAACTAAATACAGACCATTCGTATATAACCATAAAGAAAACCATTAGGGTTATGAAATGAAGCCATCGCTCTGATTTCTCGAGCTTCAGAAGGTGCATATCCTCTTTCTATTGTAGAACATACCAATCTATTAACATTATACATACAAAAGATATGAATTGTGTACATAATCAAAGTTATCATTAAATATAAATTTATTTAACTATGATAAAATATATTCACCTTTTTTTAGAAGGCATGCCATGTATCATAACTGATCGACCTAAAAATACCAATTGACCAAATAACTGAGCATGGGTATCATTTCCTATTGCAGACACAGTTCTAGCACCATGTATTGAGCCAAATCTCAAACTCCAATCACCATATCGTAAACCTCCAATCTCTTTATTATTCCATGGATCCCAAATTTCATATAAATTTGAACTTTCACATGGTAAATCTAAACTACCGTCAACTGCATTCTAGTATAGAATAAATATTAAATCACATTTTATAAACTTAATATTGTACAAATTAATTTATCATAGACTTACTGAATAAACATAATAATCATAACCGCCCTGTACACCTTGGAGGTTGATCTCAAAATCAACTGGATCATACTCAGAAAGTTGAAATAATTCGATTTTACCAGAAACAGAATTTATATCAGTATCGCTGTACCAGTCCTTTACTACAGCTTTTCGATGCCATACCTTTTCTATTCTAAAATTAGTATTTAACAATTTGAATTAAACTTACGATACATATTACATACATTATATATATATACATTTTAACCAATTCCTTAATTATTTTATTATTTATTCATATTATTTACAGCAAACTGGAAAAATGGAATATTAATGCAGTCAAAATTATTGACAACGGAACCCTCACCATAAATTATACCAAAATATTTCATTAAATTCAGTTACAAAAGTTGGATATTATGTGTGAACACAATAAAGTATAAAAAAATTTAAATAAATAACAAAACTATATTTATTAGTTGATTTTTACTGTATTCATAATTCATAATTTAATTGCCAGGCATTTTGAAATACATATCATTTATTCTTTGAATATTATTTTTTGAACTATAAATTATTTCTTAGTTAGCATATTTTATTTTAAATTAAAAACATGCAAATTGTAAAATGTTTCAACTCAATAAGTGTCAAGTCCCATTTACCTAACTAATTATAAATTATGGTTTAAGATGATCGTGCAAGATTTGTTAATTATTAAATACATCCACCATATTATTTTCAATTATAATATTACTTTGAACAAGCTAATCGATCCCCACGAGCTTCTGGACCATGGTCACCATAAATCACCAATGATTTACCAATAATTGAATTTATTCCAAATAATGACATATATTCATCCACAAACATATGTCTACTCACACCTATTGCGTTTAATTTATTACCGGCTATCGACAAACTATTCAAACGAGAAGATAAATCACCTACACTGCAGTATTTAAGGGACTTACTGCATAAAGATGTCATATTATTTTTCACAACCTATTTTTGAAAGTTAATAATTACACAGAAAACAAATTAGAATTTTATAATCATATAAATTAATAATACCTTGTGAGGATCATAAATAGGACCGGCACTTTTACATCGATCCATCCAATTATAAAAATCTTTTCCTGGTGGTTGTACATTTATAGACCACCTATGTTCGTCTGAATCTTTAAGTGTTGTACCATCAGCATGAACTAAACTTTCAACTATTATTACAGTTTCAGTTGCTCCAATGTCAATAGGTTGTCGAAATACAATTCTGCCAACTAGAGGATAGCGAAAAATTGCTTCTGATGTTAAGTAAGCTACTTTAGTTTGAGAACTTGGACCAGTAAATGGTATCAATGTAGTGCAAGTCAATATTTCTTTATTTCTAAAATAAAAAAAATTACATTAATTTCTAAATTGAGTAAAATTTGTTGTATTTATTTACATGTATAAAACTAATGATCTGTGAATAACACTATTGCTTCCAAATAGAGGTAAATATGTATCCCAACTAGAACTATCATAATTATATTTTCCACTTAAGTCACCAATAGCATATTTGTCTTGAGTTAGTCTTTCAGCTTCAGCGGGAAATAATTTACCAGTTGGATTAAAAATGTTACCAATACCCAAACAACTGTTATTTATATTTGATGGTGTCTTATATGTTTTTGGAATTAATGGCATTTCATGTAGTCTTAAAGTTATATCATTTTGGATTGAATCAGCTTTGCTATAAACATTAGTAATTTCAAATTTTGATTTTTGCCATAATGTCAATTCAAGTTTTATTTTTGTTTCATTAACAAATCCCCTATAAAACAATAATACATAGTTATGCATTTATATGTATTATGCTAATTTAATAATTTGAAATAAAAATAAATACTTGAGTGTAATGCTTTTTTTTAGATTTATCTGCGCACAATCTAAAATATTATCAGTACGTTCACTATCAAACAGAACCATGTATAAAGCTCTACTATCATATTCAATATCAAATGTTGCTAGATTAGTATCTCGTATTAATGACTTTTTCCCAATTTGAACTGGCCCAAGTCTACCACCTAAATCACCTAAGCCATTAGATTCAGGATCATATAAAATCTGAAGAGCATCACAATTCAGTTTTGACTTATCTGAAAAATTTATAAAATACATTAGGATTTATAATTTACATTAGGAAAAGTAACATCATATTAAAATTATAAATAATATAATACAATCATGTAACATACCTAAAATAGATTCAAGAACATCAGTTGAAAATATTTTCCAATTATTAGTAGTGAGCTCAGTTTTTAAACTTTTTCTATCTTCAAGATTAGTAAATATGACAGCATCCATTAAACTTCTTGATATACCAACCCAAACTATATAAATACTGCCAAAAAATCTAGTTTGAAACTTAGCTTCAGCCACTCTCAATTCTGAATCATCTTTTGCCTGTAAAATAATTATTTATTATATTTAAAAATATGGTATTGGTTAAGTTGGCATCCACCCAGGAAGTATTCTCCAGCCACTCAAATTTAGTTATATTTCTTGTATTTTATATGTTCTAATTATACTGTATTTATAGTTAGTACATTTAAAAAATAATTAAAACTATAATAACAAATATAAAAGTACTTTAATACGTTATTCAATACCAAAATCCAACAAAATAATTACATTTTGTTTATGTATTTGTTAATCCCAATAAAATAAAAAAACCGTATAAATATGCCAAATAGGCAAAAACCTCTAAATAACATGTACTAATATGCAAAATAAAACTTCACATAGCTAACCAATAATCATGGTATCTTGAAATGGATTTGTACGTCATCTAGCATTACATACAACTTAACAATATTAATATGCAAATACATGAACTTATGAGCCCTGCTTTTAACTATAAACTAATTATTAATTAATAATGATTAATGAGTATACAAACATGCATGGGATACTGAGTAAATACTTATATTTTTCCTTTCTGAATAACGTAGTTATAACTTTTCTGTTTATAATATCTATAATGTATTCTGTGAATACCTAATATTATAACATCATTTTTAATAAATTATCTCTACAAATAATATTTGGTATCCCTTATTATTATTTTTTTTTTTTTTATAAAATTATTTTTACTAAATAGAATATATATTAAATGTTCAGTTTTAGGAAAAAATTTAATTTTACCTGACAAAAACTTAATTATAAATTGAATAACAAATTATTAGAACATAGAACAACAAAAATACAAGAGATATAAGTTTCGGGCATCAACTTTAAACCTGCGTGGCGGGAGAATATTTTCTTGGCGGGCATTAACTAAACTAGAATCAAAATTTTAATTTTCAGGGCATTAGAAGTTAAAAATAGTTATCAGCATATAGAAATATTGTTAATAAATATATATGCAATGTGGAATTATATTATGTTAATTTATCAACTTTAAAAAAAAACAGAAACAAAAATAAATAAATACAAATCTATTTTAATCCTTGTATAGGTACTGTATAGAGAAACCTAATATATAATATTACCCAAGACTTAAAGTAGCACTTAATACTAATCATATATTAAATAAAACAATTTATTTAGTGATGCAAATTTCCTATAGGAATAATAATTAATATACAATATACATACCATAATTGTTGAGCAAATAGTATTTCCAGCATTATTTTTAAGCAACAAAGATCTATACCAAATTCCCAAAGGACCAGTTAGTTCTAATATAGACTTTGAAATTGAAAACTGAAGTCTTGTATGATTTTCTAATGTTAATTCTCCAAATGTATCATCAAAGTTTAATAATCTATAAATACATTTATATAATTTTTTGTTCAATGTACATAATATTATAATTATTCAGAAAAAATAAATTACTTATTTCCAAGATTTTTGTCACTACACCGATCAGCTAAAATAGTATAATCAACAGGAAATTCTTTTATTTGCCAAGACCACTGTAATGAGTTGCCAAAATTGTTTAATGAAACAGAAATTAGAATAATATCATCAATCAAAGAATGTTGAGAAAATAATATTGAGCCATGGATTAGATCTTGGGAAAACCTTGAAATCAACTGTACACTGGTATTTATATTGTTAAATTCATCTAAAAGAACAAATGGTATTATTGATACGATACAAAAACTGTAATTTAAAAAAAATAACTACATTAATTTTCGCATATCGATATATTAAATTGGATGGATTGGCGCTTATGCATTAATTGTGTGTATTTTTTAGTTTATACTGTACAGTGTACACTAATAAAGCTAAATATTAAAATTAAATTAAAACACTCACCATCATCCAGACTTTCACAGTACAAGTAGGGGAGGATGACTAACACCAGAAAAAACTTTAGAAAAACCATTCCAATGATTGAAAAAAAATATAGATTCAACTCATTGAACCAGCATAAACTAGGAATAATTGTTTTAATTATTAAGATCACATTCCCATGTTTATAATAATATGCAATAAAAATAAAACGGTAAAATTGTTCAACTTCATATACTCTTATAGAAAATTGTCATAGTTCAATATTCGTCAATATTAGAGCTACTGACTTATCAATTATTAGTAAACTAAACTATTAGTAAAGTGACTGTCTACTGACTACTACTAAAACAGAAGTCACGTACCCACTATATAGTATAATACTATTGACGTCTACTGTTTACAACTTACTATAGTAGTATAGTTTGTGATAATTTCACATTTTCACTATAATAGCAAAGATGACAATTTATGTTCAATATAATCTGTGATAATAGTTCTTTCATGAACACAAATTAAGATATACCTATATATCTTAAACCGTGGTCATGACACATGTACGTGGTGATAATACTTATCAAAAGATCCCGCTTTAATGAATATTATCACCTGTTGCGTGTCAATACAGCACAACCACGCGATAAATAAAATAGTTATTCGATATTTTGATGTAAAACAACGCCAACCTAAGCAATTTTGATATATTATAATAATTCTCACGTTAACAGATGGCGCTACTATTAAATACATAAACTCTCGACCTGGGCTTAGATTTTGCGGAAGTGTGGAACTGTGGAAAATATCCGGAAGGCGAAACTCAGAACTCAGAAGTAAGTGAAGGAGGAAGCTTGTTCGTTGTCGACCATTGATTTTTGCTACAAAAATGATATCGTACATTTGAAAATTGAAAAATTATTATAAACTCTCCTTTTCCACTGTTATATTATAGAATTAAATTTTGGTAATTTTTTTAATAAGGATCATTTTATATTTAACATTTCTGTATCTAGTTAAAAATATACATTTTTTTTTTAGCTAAAACCGAATTTGAAATGGTAATAGAATGTAATAAAAAAGAACGAGAAAAACTTTTCAGTCAGTCTAATGGTGCACTATTACCGGGGTAAGTTTTTTTTAGTAATTACTTACGAGTGTACGTATTGCTGTATATTATGGAAAGGCCTCTATATTTACGATGTGAAAAAATCAATAAAAATGTCTGTTCCGCATAGGTAACTTATTTTATGAAATGTTTGTTGACACTACTTTTTATTTATTTATGTGTTTTCTAAATTAGAATTAATGTTATATTTTATCATTTTAATTAGTTAATACTAAGGTATTTTTACATGATTTAGGCATTATTTTTAAAGAAATTTATGAATTATTAATGCGAATTTATTCATACTGAAACTACCTTAAAAATTTTATATAAATTACAATGTTGAATCATAAAAATATTTTATTACAATTTTGTTTATGTAGTTAATTTTTATTTTATTGCTGTAATCTATATAAACCCATTACTTATTTAAATAATCGGTAGGTAATAAAACACACAATGACTTCTTAAAATTATTTAATTATGGATTTAACTTAGTAGTAATATTGTATAATTATTTAGAACCTATTACCTACGTGATTTGAATAAATTATTATTTACATTTTCTGACTTTTATAATTTCAACTTAAGTACCAAACATTTATTTATTTTTAAATAATTGATTATGAATTATGATATTTTTATAACAGGGATAATACACAAATTCCAATTACACTATATGAATAATATTAATTTTACAACATGTTACAAGAGGAAAATATTGTCTATTTTTTAAATATAAGAAGTTTGTTAGTGGACATTTTTACGTAAAATCTCCGATGATTATTAATATCAGACGTATTTTAGTCTTCAATATTCTGTTAATAAACTATTCACCTACGTCAAATCACGAGCCACCATCAAGTATATTTTTATCGGACAACTACGAGTTGGTTCCCAACTATCGAATTGTTTCCTGTTTTGTCTACTATAGGTAACAGGTAATATGCGAATTGGTTCCGACGAGCTTTCATAATTATAATAAAACTATGTTAAATTAATTTTTCAAATAACTATGATATATTCAACGAAAAATGTCCTTCTTATTTTACAAAGACTATCTAGAATAACCAGGTATGTTTAAAAGAGTTGTCATGTAAGTTTATATACATCATAATAATATATACGCTATATGCCTACGTATTTTTGCCAATGATAAAAATAATAGAATAATATAATATCAATAATATGGTATCATAATAGTCGGTTGATGACAATTAAGAATATTTAAAAAATAAATAATATTATATGAATTTACAACTTACATTTTTAACTATGATAATTTGAAATTTGCAGTCATTTATTTTTTTTTATATTTTCATCAATAAGCTTTTCATTTTCACTTTTCAGCAATTTATTATAGATATAATATAATATTTATAAACTTTCCATCATAAAAATACCGATTGGTGATTTGTGCGTAATATGGGAACCAATTCGAAAAGTTGTGTGATGATAAGTAATTTTTATCGGGAACCAATTCGTACACTTTAGGTATTTGACATGGGAAGGCGCCAGGCGGTAACCAATCGCGTATTAGGTACCTCTTTTAACTATAAAATCTGGGCCAGGAAACACGATATCTTCTCTTACTCAAACATTTTAAATCATAAATATCTATCGATAACGTGTTTATCATTATTAATTATTTTGGACAATCTTGATTTTATGTATTAATTTATCTCAAATACTCTGAGACCAAGTGTCAAAACAGGAACTAAATAATATATAATATTGAAAGTTAATGATCCATTAATTTAAATTGGGTCATTATTCCCCGTATTATATTATTATAATAATATATACCTGTTGTTTATACCTAGTTATAATCAGAAAAATGTTTTGACTTATGTCATTTACTTCGAGAGTATGCGACCAATCCAATGAGCTATGGTTTAATTAAGATTATTAAAAAAAAATTGTATGATTTTGACTAGGTAATTAATAATCATAATCTCAACTTACTATAGAACATTAGAACGTAATGTCCTAGAATTTCCTATCAATAATAGACATTTTTTTTTAAGTTCTATCGTTTTCCATTTTATAAACTAAGTCCACAACTCAATAATAATCAGCCAAAATTATTGTGGCCCTTGTGAAGAATCTGGGGAAAAAAATCACGAGAAAAAAAGCCCTGCCATAGAAAAGCAACTTACCAAAAATAACACTAAGCATTCAATGATTATATTATGCTCTAATTGTTAATATTTTTTCTAATTTATATTTACATTTAAAACAATTTAAAAAAACGTGCCACGTATAAGTATAGTTAATTCTGTAATCAAAAAATTTTCAAAATATATAAACACAGTTTTTTTTTATATTATATAATTATAATTTTTTGATTCTGATTGAGCGATGATTGTATGATTTTACAATGATGTTTATTTATTTATTTAATTTTTGTGTCTGTCATCACCGTTTGGGGCAGTTAAACTGATCCAATATTCTCCAAACAGTATTCGATGGGAAAGTGAATTTAGTTGGTGCATTCAGAAGGTCAACATTTGAATTCTTAATAGTTATCTAAAGCGCAGGGAAAACCCAAATGCAAATTAAAGAAAAACGAAAATTTTTACTCAAAATAAGTTTTTGGAAAAATCGATTTTGGTTTTTGGTGCAACTCTAAAACAAATGACCGCTGATGCATTACATTTTCGCTGAATGTTTAAATTAGCATTTTCTATTCACGATCAAATTTTCGTATTGATAGTTTAAAACAAGGTTTCGCGTAAATAGGTTATTCTGTAACCGAAAAATCTCAAAAATATAAAAACACATTTTTTTTTTTTTTTTAGTTATTTTATGTTCAAATTTTGATGAAATTACATATTAAGTAACCAAAAATAACAATTTTAGTAATTTCGTTGTTATACCAAGTTATGCGTATATCATGTAGGGTAAATTAAAAACGCTCATAACTCACTTTTTTTCGGAGATTTTTTTCCCAAATACCTTTGTTGGTACTGGCAGCTTGAGACGAGTTTCGCCCAACATAATGCCGCAGTAACTAATATTTCAGGGCTTCAACAAATAAAAATATTTCAATATAATAATTTCTCCATAGTTTAATTGTTAAACTTATACTTTTATATAAACCTTAATAATAAAACTTATATAAAACGATAATAAACGATTATATTATACATTAATGTGGTTCGTGTGCGTGTACGGCGTGCTCTACGGCGTGCTCTGGAATATAGAGTAATATTACTAGTAATATTACTCTATGTCTCTATGTCTGGAATAGCAAAGGTACTTTACAAGCCTATTACTTTGTTGTAGGTAATTGATAACCGCTTTACAGTTCAATGTGTTTTATACACAAAATTATATTTATTATAATTTATAATATATTTTTATTTTACGATGTTTAATGCTCATTAATATAACTTATATAGGTAAAATACAAAAAAAAGGGGGGTCAAGTGGATGTCGCTCTGCTGTAAAAAAATTGGAAACTGAAAATGTTCGTTAACAGCTCAAAATAAGTTAGAATATTTTGAAAATGCTATGGTGTGTAGAAAATGCTTATATAAACATTCAGTCAAAATTGCATGTACCTGCCATCATTTGTTTAAGAGTTATACCAAAAACCAAAATCGATTTTGTCGAAAATTGGTTTTCTGTAAAAATTCCCGTTTTTTCCTTAATTTTTCATTTGTTTTTCACGGCGCTTTTGAAAACTACTAGGAAATTTTTACTTTTGACCCCCCAAAGTACCAACTAGATTCACTTTCCTATCAGAAAAGTTACTATTGAAGAAAATCGAAGCATTTTTACTGTCCTATAAAAGGTGATGACAGACACAAAAATAAAAAAAATGAAAAAAAAACACACATCATTGTAAAATCAATACATTCATCGCTCCGCTCAGAATCTAAAACGAACCCCTAATAATGCAATTATTATTTTGAATTTTTATTTTATAAAATTAATTAATTTTTTTTTAATTTCATTAATATGTTTAACATTGTGAACCTACGTTTTAATTGCATGTTGTTTTGTACTTAATGCTTATTTATTATATAATATACGACTATACGAGTATACGCACATTGCCTACTCTATATTACATTATTCATTTTTTACATTTTAATCCGTTAAAATATACATAGATACTAAGGTACCTAGTATAATACATTAATAGCCACATACCATATGCGTACGCGTATTTAAATATGTCTTAATTGTCTGTAATTTACGCATTACATATTTTAAAAAATGCTCAAAACCGTTATATAATGTAAAAAATAAGAACAATAAGTAATTACTAATTAAATAATTGTATAATAATTTGTTTTACCGAATAGAAAATGATCCATAAATCAAACTTAAACAGTAAACTTGAATTTCATGTATTTTTACTAATACATGTAGGTACTATATAGATATATTTAGTTTTTGTATACAACAGTAATGAACTAATGAACAATTTTGAAATGAACAAAACAGTGTATAATAAAATAATATGACCTTGGCCTTGACAATCATAATACCATATCCTATACTTATTAGGAGTTATAACTACATATTCAAAACTTCCATATAAGAAGTAGTTATTCACTCCAAGGTGCATGGCCACGGATATATTCTTTTTATACTCCGATCTTATTAGTAGTAATATATACCCACATGGCCACAATAATTCACGAAATATACTCACCCCCTATATCTTTTAACAATGAAGTTATTTAAATTCTTATTTTAAGATTTTTTAAGCATATCACTTAATTAAAGATCATATTTTTAATACGTTGATTTTTTTTTACCGTTCATATTTTTATTTTTATACCGTTTGCTATACAAATTACAAAGCCCACTGCACCTAAAGATAATATTGCTTAATAATGGTTTTTACACACAATTTCAAATAGTTTATTAAAATATAGTTGTTATTAATTTATAATTATTACTTACATTTTCATACCACTAGAGCCCTCATAATCTCTGATAAAGTGATGAATCTTGTATCGTGAACGATGGACCATTATCATTATAAAACCTACTATAATTTATCTACTCATAAACTACTTGTTTAAATTTCGATGTAGGTGCATCAAACTTTCAAAAATATCATCTGATTAAAAAATTTTACAAAAATTGTTACCACAAAATACTACTTGATAAAAAAATTCCATAAATAAAAGTGTAAATAATAGCATTGTTATAAATTATAAAAGGGTGATCATGCTCAGCGAATCACTGTGTGTATGTTATACATACATATATAATATTATATAATATAATATGGTTGAATTGATGTAAAATTAATTTGATTATGCATTTTGGAAAATTCATGTAAAATCTTAATGTAACAGAATTATTACACGCAACACAATTATGATTCTTCATTATGGCTGTAGCTAGCATACAATTATATATGAATTTTAAATTTAATAGCAATTAAAACAGAACAAAACATTTAGTATAAACTAAAGCCATATAATCTAAAATTATTCTTATTATATAACATTAAGGTAGATACCTACTAAAATATTTCGTATTGCACAGTTCAGTTATTTTAATTAACTTATTTTTTGTTTTTATGTTTTATGCATGATATTTAACGAATAAAATATTATAGGTACCTGCAGGCTTCAAGTAAATTAAAAGAAAATTTTTATCTTAATACTTATAGCAAATGGTTTTCTCAAATCTCACTTTCCTAATTATGTCAGCAACTGTAGCGAATGTAATTAGTAATGGTTCATAGAAGTTTTCTCGCAAAATCATATTTATTCGCTACGCGTGTTGCCGTGTTATTGATTTATATTTTAACAATATGAAAATTTCTATAATAACAATTTAATAGCGTTCTTGCTTCTTATACTTATTTTATTTATGCATTTCCATTTGTACCTATTATAAAATGTATAAAATGTGGATTTAAAGATAATAATATAATCGTTTAATGTCTTCGTTAAACGAATTCTGAACTAGGTATTTATTATTTAATAAAAAAATGTGACAACTCTATTTGGCCTTGGTGAAAATTTCAGCCAAAAGTAAACCTTTCTGTATACCATTCCGTGTCAACTGCTTGTTATTGTTGTTTGGCCCTGGTACTGGTAGTACCAGCTACTCTTACTT
Source organism: Nasonovia ribisnigri (assembly GCA_027563435.1). Classification (NCBI taxonomy): domain Eukaryota; kingdom Metazoa; phylum Arthropoda; class Insecta; order Hemiptera; family Aphididae; genus Nasonovia; species Nasonovia ribisnigri. The sequence goes on from JANEHU010000431.1 coordinate 98,369, forward strand.
TCCACCATTACACTATAATTCATAATATACATATAGCTATAAAGATACTAGTTTATGTAAAAGTATGCATTTCCTGTCTATTAGATGCTTATAAAAAAATATTTCATAAACGTAAAGGTAACTTCTCATTGTTGTAAATATATATTTTTGTCTAACATTTTTTGTAAACATATTTTCTGTTATTGCTTACGGGTTTGTAAATCGTTTGTAAAAGAGTAATGACATAAAATATTGAATTTTTGAAATGAAACCATACCTACCTAATTATTTATGTTTTGATTAGCAGATTAATTATACTCTTCTAAATTTAACAAGTAAATAAAAAAAAAAGTTAGAATTTACCCAGGCCATATTCATATGTACCATATTAATAGTATATAATTAACTAAGCGCTTTTCATTATTGTTCAATAATTATAATTCTGTATATTCTAATTTTAAAATTAGATTTATACTAGATAATTAAATTTCGTTAATAGAGGTGTATAAGGTACATAACATTACTACCTATGTCGGCCATATCTCCATATATGTCTATATGACTGTATAATATATTAGTATATCACATACAATTATTCTCAAAATAAGTGTACATTATAATATAATGTTATTATAATATTTATATGTTTGCTGCAAATAATTTTTATACCTCAAAAATACGTATAGAGGAGCTTGTCAAATCTATATTTTAAATTTTTAAACATGAACTTTCTGAATTTATAAGAATTATTTTCTTTTTTATTCATTCAAACATAATTATAGTCCTTGTAGCAGGTAAAAATTTAAATTATTCCATAATAAATGTAGGCAACACAGTGGATCAGTAAATCGATAAGTTTAGCATAGTTTTGTTATATTATATTATTAAATATAGTTCCCTACCTATCTTACATGTTTATTAAGTTATTATAACGTCTCACTTAGTTTTAAATATTAAATATAGGTACGTGGAATATATTGTATATACTTAAACCGGCTAAACTAACCACAATAATTAAAGATAAATATAAGAATATTCATATAAAATAATATTAAATAAAATATAAATAACTTTGTATTTTGTAGGTACACTGGCCATTGTCCAACATTGAAATTCAGGTTTGGGAAACGATATGGAGCTAATACTTTAGACATAATTCAGGTTTGAATATCTTGAAACTATTACCTATATAATTTAACAAAATTTATCGAATTTTGGTTTTTTAATTCAAAATGTATTGGTACATAATTTTAATTGGCTTTATAAATTTAAGGAACTTCGTGAGAAAGGAGTGTTAAAACAATGTGATTTAAAAAATGTGTACCTGAGAGATAGCCCATTAGATGAACTACCTCCAAAACCAAGTACAAATGATTTAAAAATTAATATTGACAAAGAACAAGAAACGGTCAATAATTATCAAAGATATATTTTAGGCTATACCGGTATTTATTTACTTTTTATTCCCTGTAAAACGTATCATTCCACTAAGTTGTATTTATCGCTCATATATTATGTTAATCATAGGATATATACCAGGGATGCATTTTCGGTATGGCAAAACTTTTTGTAGACTTGCTCAAGAATGTGAAGACAATATGCTTGTCAAATTATCGTCAGAACAAAGTCGAAAAGCTATTGACAGACCTGTTCGTTTTTTGCCCCCAAAAATGGTTCCAGATAAAGCGAACATGCGCCTACAACATACTTTGAATAAATATAAAAGAAGCAAAGATTTTAAAGGTAAACATTATATTTTAAATGTATTATAATTAGTGTCAGAATATCAAAAAACCTCTATTTTTTACTCCTAAATTTTTATATTTTATTAGGTATAATTTTAAAATTGTAAATCTTACGACTTGAGTATATTCGACTTTTTAACCATACATTAATGAGTAGATTGGATAGATTTAGTATTATTTATTTATTTATATATTTACTAAAGCAACATACACTAGAATATAGGGCAAAATAGCGTGGGCTGCACAACACGCAATTTCCTAAATTATATGCCAAATAATAAATATACATATTTTTATATAGAACATCGGTGTCATATTGGGGAGTTATTTTCTTCGTTCGAAAATATTGTAAACAGTCATATTTACGCACTACATGGGTGATTTTATCTCCAATATTTTAATGCATTAGGTACTTATTATATTTTAATACTTATATATTGGTTCTTAAGGGTTAAGTAATCAATTATTTGTTACCACTTACCTTGCAGTTTTTAAATTACTTTTTACTATTTATGTTGAAGTGATAAATGATCTATGGACAAAATGTAAAGCAGGATAATGTAGATAGGTATAACGTATATCTATTTTCAGAAGGCTAAGTGAAATTTTAAAATGACCGTAAAAAAAATTTGAATAACACCCATGATAAAAATAAGTATTCATATACATTATTGAGAATATTTTATTTATTGATAGGTATATCATATCGTATTATTATATTCTGTTTTCATGTTTACTTGTATAGTAGGTATAAATATTAAGCTCCACTATACTTAAATGCTAGCTGGTAGACATAATCAATAGTATGATGTAAATCGATTCAAAATTATGGTAACTTATATTGTATATTTAAAGCTATGATTAAGTAAATAATTATTTTTATTTTATTTATTAGATCACAAAGTGTCTTCTGAATTGCCACCTATAGCTGGTTATACAGGTCATATTCCAAGACTCAAAGTATCTAATATTTCAGTGAGTCTACCTTTTCATCACTCAGCCAAACTTGGATTGTCGGTCTTGAAACAAGTGAGATTATACTTAATAGTTTCCGCTAACAATATAATATTTCATTAATAAAGTAAAATCGATATTTTTATTACAAGTCTTTCGTTTGATATAAAAATATAATGTGAACAAATAAATTACTTAATCTATACATATGAAATCCAAATACCACTCACTCACTGATCGCTGTATCTCAAAAACTACGCAACGTACGGACTTGAAATTTTGACTAGAAGTTCTTCTTATATTTTCACCGTGCAATAAGAAAGGATCTGCCAAAATTCACATTTTAAATAGATGCTCAAACAGGGATCTTGAGGTTCACGATGGAAATTCGATATTTTATTTTACTTTCCATGTAATTAACTATAAACACGTCATAGGCATATTTCCATTGTATTATTTTTCCTATAAATATTTACTTGTAACACTAGAATTTAATAACAAAAATGGTTTACACAATGTAATAATAGTAAATTGTCTAAAATCTAAATAGATAATCTCCATACAATTTTTATTTTATTTTATCAAGTTAGAAACAAACAAACTCATATTGTAAAATCTTAATCAACTAGGTTATTGAAAAATAGTAAAAATACAATTAAATTTCAATTCGGCGATCAATATAATTCAAAAAATATTTGTAAGGACTTGAAACTTTTTGCCCCAACTGAAATTTTTGTTAACTATACACATTGCAATTTTCAAAATATTTAAATAAGTGTAAACTTATTTATACGACGAACTTATTCATACCGTTCTATACGGACATATAATATTTATATATTTATATTTATACTTGACTTATATGTTAATAACAACATAGGCAGTAGAGTAACAAGGATTATGAAATATTGAAATAGGTACGACACTAGAATATTATACCCATGAAATAATATTATACTTAACTAATTATAATACAATGTATGTAATTTGTATTGCTGGCGAAAAATAGTTCATTGTTTCCAACTTCTATAATAATACAAAATATTAAAAAAAAAATTGTTTAATAAGTATTAAAAATCACGAAAATTTCAAAATTATTTTATAGTTAATAATTTATAACATTTTCAATTTAACATTGAAAATTTAATTCAATTATCCTCATCATAAGGTTTCCTTATAGAAATTGAAAATACAGTTTATCATAAACTTAAAGTACAATAATTCTTTAAGAGTATATAGTGAGTACCTATTATTACTTAAAAATTAAAATGTTGACAAACTTCTTCAAAACCACTAACATACTGAAATGAACAAATTATTATATGGTAGTTAAATAATTAATTGAGGCATCAAGCTTTTTTACTCACAAACAAACATGTTATCATACACACGTCGAATTAAAACTAAAATGGTCGACAATTATAAAAAACTCAAAAAAAGCCAAAATATTATAACATTTTATAATGTCTAGAAATTGCTGACGCACAAATATTTGGTGAAAGTGACAAATGTGTGGTTAATCGTTTTTCAATTACTACAGAAAAACAAAATCGGTATTGTTAAAAACTATAGTTTTGTATATAAATATTTCCGATTTTCATTATTTTTTGTCTTGTTTTTCAGATTATTGTTTTAAGTATTAGTAAATTTCTACTTTTGACCCACACCCTACTCCCAATATACACACTAGCTCCAATTTTCTATACCAGAAACTTTTCATGAAGTTGAATATCGAAGAATTCTTTATTTCTATTTACCTACTATAAAAACTAAAATGTGTCTTCAGACACAAAAAAAAATCATTGTAAAGCCAATACAATCATCGCTCCGCAGAATTGATTACAATTTTAAAGTGGCTTGGCCCCCGTAACTCGTAACTCTTAGCCTCGTAAGCCTTCTTCCCGATCCCCACACTATTGAGACTAAATTACTCACACAGTTATCTATATTAAAAAAATTGTATAGAAAATATAGTTTATGATATACTAACCGGAGATAAATTATTCACATATTAATATAATATTATAGTTACTCATTTAATTGAACTAATTAATTTCAATATATCGTAATATAAAGTCTATTCAATTCGATATCTGGAATGTACAAAATTGTATATGTATAAATCAATAAAATTTTATAAATGTTTTTATGTATAAATTTCATATTTTTATTTAGGTGTGTAAATATGTAAATTATGTTAAATGAGAAATCACTGAACATTATTTATTAAATATTTTTCAGGACAACGGAAATGCTGTCAAACAACACACTAGATAATTTGTAAAGAAATTTTTTTGTTATTATTTATCTACTAAGTAGATATTATATTAAAAATAGTTTTTCTTAAATTATATTTATAATATGTAAAGTGTTTACACATTTGTTTTTGTTTATATTTATTTATGCAACTAGTTACCTAAATAATTGTTTTTAAATAGGTATTAATATCAATTCAGACTAATTGTTGTAAATGTTTAACTGAAACATAATTAATGGTGTCAATTTATTTATTATGAATAAAATCTATTTAATAATTTGATGTTTCTTATCAATATTTTTGTGAAGAGTAAAGACATTTTATTTTGTTAATTGTATAGTTTAGTGAACTGTATAGATGGTGACTGCATATATGTACCTAGTACCTACATAATACACAGACAATATTTTTTAAAGTATATTTAAATTTAAATATGTACCTACCAAACATTTTTGCTGTCATTTATATACATACAAATTAATACCTAACTATTCATCACTGTATTATGATACCCGAACAACAGGTGATACATTTTTTTTAATTACCTATATTTTTATATAATTGTTTCTTGTAGTAACACTAGGGGCAGAGCTGCTCGCTTCGCATGACAACTCTTTTTTTGCATGCTGCAGGGGTAATAACTCTTATATAAAAATGTAGAATGAAAAATAGTACAAACATTATAAATTATTAAAATGTATCCTAGATCATCTTAGATGATCCGTATTGCTCATATAAAAATTCAAGAATACATCTCTATTAGTATTTCCTTTATAGGTATTATTGGCTATAGGTACACTTTATACGAACCATTAAATTGGGTTGAATGTTGATTTTGATTCTATATTGGCTGAAGGAGCCTCGCAATACATCATCATCAGAGTGGACACTCTGTTCACAACAACGCATCAATGATTCTCCATCTTCATAAATATAAATTTTGTCCAGATTTCAGACGGTAAGTTTGGATGGTTTGATATAACAGTATGTAGCCTTGACTTTCATTGGACCAACAACTTTCATGGATTAAATACCCTGGTTTAAATCAGTGTTCTGGGCATTAAAAGAAGCAAATACAAATAAATTATTATAAATTCAAATTTTAAATTTATTCCTATATATTTCGTCAATTTTTTTTATTAATTTCACCATCGCTGCGCGTACAATTAATCTTTCAATTCTTGTGGATGCGCATCAATGCATCATGCTTAAATAAGCAACTTTGGATTTTACACGTTAATAATTATAATATCATGATCATATTATATATGCGACCCTCTCGTATAGGTACTATTATTAGCAGCAGCTCGATTTAATAAACAGAAATTGCCACTTCGCCATCGGTTCATCCAACTGACAATAGTATAGTAGTTATTGGTATAATCGTGGAATATATTATTTTATTAAATTAAAATATGTAGATAGGTATGTTATAAAAACTGTTAAAGATTGGTACAGGTAGATAGCACTGGTGAGGCAGAGCAACAGTAGCAGAGTGATGTGTATCGTCGCCAACACGATTCGTATAGTACACCATGGGGTATGAATAACTGCAACGTGGTTAATAGAACCAAGTGGCCGACGAACAATATCGCTTTGTACAAGCAGTTGGACCGCGTCCAGAACAGATGGTACTTGCGGTGACGTCCATGTCACTTTGGGAAGTCAGGTAGCACCCGGGCAAGATCGGATGGGTAGACAAGATCAGTTTTTCGAACGCCGACAGCTGATGCCAGCACATCATCAATTTATTGCGTAGAGTGCCAATTACGCGACGAACGTTAGCGATCACCAACCGGATGGCGCGTGGGCGTCTTGGCGAGTGAGAATAAAAAATAGGTTAGAGTGACAGTTTATTCTGGTCGCCATCGACGTGCACACCAAAAGCTCCCCCGCAAACAATACGATTCTGAGAAATTAGGGCAATGTTATTCGTGTTGAAAATATTTTTATTTTTTTTATAAATACATTCCTGCTTCTGTAGACAATGAGTCGATAAAACCAATGGTGATAGATTTCATCGCACTTCGGTAGATAATTAAAAGTTATATAGGTTATACGTATACCTATAGGTATGAATGGCATGATTACATTGAGTTCTTACTTTTTATAGACAGTATGCCATTATATCATTCTACAAATTTAATATTTATAACAATAATTACATTATAAACAATCGTTACACAATAATTAGGTAATCCGTTAATAATAATATATTATAAATTATAATGGAAGTATTATTTATACATAACACATGCGTATGCAGTCATGTAGGTACGTATACGAAAAAAGTTAAACGTCATAAAGTTTCTATTAAACAGTACGCACGTACATATTTCCATTTAATACTTTGCATTTTTATATGCTTTTATGCACTTGAAGACGATAAATGTAGATGAAATAATAATATTTGTACGTTTTATCTTCTTTTACGCTGCACCTTAATATAGAATCAAGATGATAATACCTATATATTTATGTAAATATATTAATCATATTTTCTGCATCGGCGTTTACACACGATATAGGTAAGTAGGTAAATACAATAACAAATAAAGTACAAAGTTAAGTATAGAGAGGATTTCCTTTTTATTTCGATATTAACTTTCATCAAATATTTCATTTGTGACCTACCAATTGATACACAAGTTGGGCAAAATCAGGGATATTAAATAAATTAAAAACTGGTTATTGATTTAAAATAAATACAAATTATTCATCGTCACCAGATCCCAAAACCATGGAGATGAGATCTTCGGTGTCGATCAATCCTTTTTTGTCAATTTCCATGTTGTCAAAAGCATCTTTGACTTCTTGGTTGGAGAATTTGTCACCCCAGTTCAATAGACCGTACCTCAGCCTAAAAATACAATTAACGGTCAAAAATCTTGGACTTGAAACATTTAAAATGTATATGAATACTTACTTTTCGCTGTCGATTTTACCGTTGTCATCGAACGACTTGATGGCAGCAATAACAGTCTCGTCATCGTCGGTTTGACCTAAGAAATACATCAAATTACGGTATTAATTTATGTTATAATAATATTACACACCACATATTATTGAAAACATTAACAGTGCACTGACCTCCTTCAGACATCCTAGCTGCAAACAAGGTCAACAGTTGGGTGAAGTTAACTGGGCCAGAAGCTTCGCTCAACATAGCTTCGAGTTCAGGGTCTGTGACTAGCTTGCCCACTTTGTCCCAAGTGGCTCTCAAGTCCTCTTTGCCCAAAATGCCATCTTTATCCCAGTCCATCATCGAGAAACCCTATTCAATGAATTATAAAAATTATGATATAATAATTTATAAATCACAGATACTTTATAGTTCATAATATGATGGTAATATGGTAATATAACAGATTAGGCTATATTACCTCTTTGAATTCGGCCACTTGTTGGGTTGTGAACATAGAGAACACATTACTGCCAGACCTGCGAACTTTCTTCGATGAACTTTTACGGCTGCTGTGTTTTGTGCTGGAATGAGAAGGAGGTGCTTCGGGTTCAGCGACTGGTGCTGGTGCTGGTGCTTCTTCCACTGGTGCGGCTTCTTTTGGTTCTTCCTTCTTTACCTTCTTCTTCTTTACCTTCTCTTTGTCAGCCTTAATAAATAATGTAAGTTTATAATATTTATATATTATGTCTATCAAAGAAAATAATAAATATAACTTTGATTTAAAATTATTGCATATTTTATATATATAATGTCATCTATCCATGAGATTCATAATATGAATAATAATACATATTATGTAAGATTTGTGGTGAAATATATTTTAAAGCTTAATAATATCCCAACGAATTCAATAATGTACGCAAAAATTGTATATTATTCAGTACAACTGTACAAGATATATTTAGATATACACATAATTTATAAAATTTATTTATGAAAAGACCAAAATATTAAAAATTATTACTATAAAATCGTTCGAAAATTATTTAATATAATTTATAACTATGTACTTGACAAAATATATGAGGAATACTATACCTGAATTTGAATAAGTTAAATATGATTACACGAATGCATTAATATTGCATATCTTATATGCCGGCAATAAATTATTAAACAGTCTCTTTTATATTTTCTAATTTTTGTTTTTATAGTCTCCTCTATTATTATTTCAGCCTACATGCAAAACGAGTTTCAAGAAATTCCTAACTTTAGAAATACCTACATCGTAATTTGAGAACTTGCCAGTATGTCATGTACGTGCCATATTCTAAATATAAATCTAGCTAAGTCCAGATAATGTACAAGACTTATTGCCAACTTTATACTTGATCTAACATGTTCAAAAATTCCAATTTAAAACAGAAATTTAATCTGCCTGAATTAATTATATTATAATACAAGTTGTTGTATTTGTACAAAATTTAGTATACAAGTGCATAAAATGTTTCATAGTATTCATAGTAAATATTATCATAAATATTCTATTTAAAATAATTTAAAATTAGGTCAGACAGATATAATAATTAATTAATGGACATCAATTATCAAATTTATTTTATTTTTTCAATTATCACTTATTAGAGTATAATTTACTGATATTTAACATACAATTAATAAATAAAGTACCTAAATCGTTTTTGAAAGCTATAGAGATTGTGTTCTTAGAATTTCCAAAAAAAAGTTTATAAAGGTTAATTAAGTTTATTGGCCAAGTTTTTGGATTGAAATAAAGATCGATTAAAAAAATTAATGTACTTATAACCTAGGTTTAGGTGTTTTATGAATAACCAAATTTCAATACATTTTATGAAATTCTTAGAATTTCAGTTATATATATTATTAAATGCATTTTATTTCTATGATATATTTAATATTTTCTTAAAAATTATAATTTATAATGTATAAATATAGCAATACATAGGTAGTTTAATAGAACTTCTTATTTCTTAATTTCTTGTTATTATTTTTCACAATCGAATTGAATGAACTTTTTTTTTTAAAAAAATGTTATGATGAAATTTAAAATATATTTTTAATTATATTTAATATCATTGTATAGTTGTACCCTTAACTTATGACTTACAAGATATAATTTAACTGTAATAATAATTAGTTACCTTATTATTAATTACATAAAAATAAATATTTGATACAATATATTATTTATTATAGTAATATATATATAGGTGTAATATATAATATATGAAGATTATTTGAGTAAGTAATGTCTAGGCATCTTAGTTTATTGTTTTAATTATTAAAACTTATGAGTTATTTTAATCAATTGAGTTTAACTTATTTAAAACCAAGTTTAAAATATTAGGTAATATAGAGACATGTACTAACCATTTTGTTTGTTTTCTGTAGTCGTTATTAATGCCAAGAGAAGGTGAACACGACTGAGCTACTGGGTCTAAGCTGCTTGTGGTTCTCGGATCTTAGAGGTTTAAAAATACAATATGTATCGGCTAGCGAAACACTAAACTTAGCCATACTCAGTCATATGGTGTCCGTGTTTTATTTAAACTCGCATTCGCTCCCCACTTCTTCCTTTCTATTAATTACGCATATTGCCCTATACATATTTTTTTGGCATCTCTATCACAATATACTCATATATACCTTAAAAAATGAATAACTTTCTCTAACACCCTTAACTCATAGGACCTATTACTCGAATTCACAATCAAAATAAGTACGTTATATTATAATAATATCCAATATAGGTACATGTTAAACGGACTGTATACAATCAGTGTAGAAACAATGAACAAAATTTATAAAATTTATTTATTTATAGATTATCTATATCAGCGGTCGTCAACCGGTGGTCTGCTAGAAAATTTAGATGGTCCGCAGAAAAATTTGAAAGTTATTTACAATATTGTTTTACTAACCTAACCACTATATGTAACAAAGTATTGTATTATGTTGCTGTGTATAGTGTTAGTTTGGTAAACGACAAATAAGAATAAACACTTAATAATGCAATCATCATTAAATCTATTATATAAGCTATAATAAGCTATTATACGCTATAAATGGTCCTTAGAATTTAGAGTTTGGATTTAGTGGTCCGTGAGGTCTAAAAGGTTGGCGACCGCTGATCTTACATAATATATAAGCAAATACAGAAAATCTCAAAACTTACGGGGGCGGCCCCCTCGCACCCCTCGCAGGGACGCTCTTGGGCTTCTGCACACCCATGGTTGTTGCGGCACTGACACTTTATGCAAAAGAATCTACCTACATTATGGTTCACTTTTTTGCATTGTTAACGTCGGCAATTGCAGCGGAACATAATACCTACTCTAGCAAATCGCCTGATTAACTTGTATATTATGATAATGTCGTTCTCTGCAGCCACCATCACTCAGCAGATATCTTTGGCTGTGAGTAGATTTCGTGCACACTATCTATCTGTCTCAGTACTAGTATCTATATCTTTAAGAAGAGGCCTGACTGGCCACCTCTGTTCCTGGGATTTGGCTGACTGATTACGACTTCTGGAGTAATCCACCCCCAGCCACCGACTCCTGGTTACCCTGCACGCTTAAAGAGGTAACTTTCTTTGTTGTGTTTAGTTAATTTTCATTTCAAAGTTCAAAATTTGGCTTGGCCTTCACCGACAACGCTTCGTCTGTCTGTCTGTATGATCTACTGGGACCCCTGCAGGGGTCAATCGTTTCCACGGTAGTGAGCTTGTCCGTCACCTCTTATTCGTCATTCTCGAAGGTATGACTTATTTCGTGGCTATACCCTGTTTATCTACAGGAAGTTCCCCCACACGTAGCCTGGTGACGAGCACGAGAATGCATCAGACCTCCCCCCTGCACCTGCAGTAACGTTTATATATTTTTTTTATTTTTAATTATTTTAGATTGGGTTTGAAAAGTTTTATATAAATGCTTAAAAATCACAAATATTAAAAAAAATTATAATCATAAAATTATTTCATAAATTAAAAATAGCTGTTCATTATTGTTCAAGTCAATACCGACGTACCGTAGGTGATATGAGAGAATATCTTAAAACTAATCTAAATTTATATTGAAAACATGTCATAGTGTTACAAACAAAAAAAGTTTCAAGTCCCAACATATACATGTTTTTGTAATAGGTACTGTCATACGTAGGTACCTACTATAAGTTGTTTTAGATTCTGAACGGAGCGATGAATGTATTAAGTTTACAATCATGTGTGTTTATTTTTTACTATAAAATAATTTTTAGATTAGTGCATTTTCAAATTGTAATATTTTACATACCTACTTGTAAGTTATAAATAGCATAAAAATTGATAAACCGTAAAAATTCAATGTACAAACACAATATCACGTTCTTATTTTTAGTTTAATAATAGGTAAATTTGCTTTAATTAAAGATAACAACAGGAAAGTTCAAAAGTAGATATTCTGCTGAACGCTAATACTTGCTATGTTGCTTATGGTTGAGTGGTTCAGAGAAAGAAAACAAATAATTCGCTGAGATACAATCTCACCCATTTTTATTGAAAATAGTGAGCTAACATCTCTTTGACATAAAATACTGTAGCCTACAGGTCTCTCTAAAGTTATGATTGATGCTGTGTATTTGGTAAATAAATTTATAAAATATAATACATTAATATTTCTACCTAACGAACTAAATTGTATGATAATCGTTGGACTCATTATTTTTGTTTTATAGACGTTTGTGCAATGGAATGATATGGGACATATGAATTTTTTTCTGCCAAAAAGTGTAAGTATTCTACTATTCGAGTGTAAAATTATAAAAATAGATGGGTCATAAATGCAAAGATTCAAGGTGATAGAATTTTTTTTTTTAATACCATCCACGCTATCTATCAAGTGTCAACTGGCCTCTCTGGTAGTCTACTAGTCTGGTATTAGCATTACCGAGTATAAGCATTGGGAAGGTTAACGTAGGGAATATTATCTACGTCGTGGTACAAGACGTGTACGACTATTGTTCTGTGGTACAACTGACGTTTTGAATTAGGATAGACCACGACCACGATGTCGATTATCTAAGCACTTTTGGTTTTCGTACTGATCTGAGCCGTCGTGGAGATAAACAAAGAAAAGCGAGGGAAAACATAAAAATGATAGCACATTGTACAGGATAGTTGTAGGATTTTGATGATAATAAATATTGAATTGACAATTTATTATAGAGAATAGGACGATTCGTGTTTTCGCTTTTCGGTAGACATTTTTCTAGATTCGTTTGACTATTGACTCTTTTTCATACTTTGGAGTTCTGTGTTTCGTTTTTTCCTTGTTTCAGTCATCACACTTCACAGTTGTGAGTTGTATATTACTTGAACGATCACCAATTTATCGGTTTTAGTTCTTTAACTTTAATTCAATTATTATATTATTATCTCATCCACTTATTAAGCACTCGCCATTATGGATAAGTGGACTGCTGATGTTTGGAACAGCAATGAAGAAGAATGCAAGAGAATTCTGAGTGAACCAGGAAATTGGGAGAAGGTAATGGAAATTGATTGTTTGTTGATCTGTAAAATACGTGTACGTTTATGAATGAAAACGAAATAGATGCTTATTTTTTTCTGTCCATTTGTAAAAGTTTCATCAACATTAAACCTAGCGGTTGAACCGCCGTCTGGCCACCTAAACTCCGTTCCAAAAGAGGAAAGACCAGTTCTGCTCACTTTTTTCCTCTTTAACCAGTCACTACCTATGCTGTTTTGTGGGATATGTGTGCACCAGACGGAAACTGGTTGCCGACTGGTGTAATCTCTTTTGGAACAGAGTATATAGGAGCAGTCGATGATATATAATTATGTTTGTGGGTCGTGACATGAGTTTATGATTGACCAGGACTGAAACATGAATAGTGTTTATATAATATATTATTTTATTTCAATTTTAATGTTAAGTACCAACAGGGCAAAAAAATAATAGGTAAGTAATTGGAAAAATGACAGATCAGTTACCTTCATAGTTAATTATCACTTATTATTTAGTGCCTAAAATCCATGAATAACTTAAATGAATAAAAAAAATTTGTGAACATCAAGAATTAGTTTTGTAAGATTAGTAAGAATACTATTTTAATAATTCTATAATAATACCTAGGTATTGACTTTTAATTTAAACTATAATTTTACAAGCATGACTAAATGAAAAATGTTTTCATGTATCTTTACTTAGTAATATCTTGTATTTACTGAGTAATTACTTTGTACCTAATATTTTGTAATCATAGAAAACTTAAAATTTGAATGTTTCTCTGTTTTTAATTATTATGCTGTTTTTACTGTAGTCATGTTTAACACACATTTATTTTATTTAAATATTTAATGAAAATTATTTTAATTCTTAGGTACCTTTATTATTTGATGATAAAATAGCTCTTGGAACCTTTGTACGATTTAAAGGAATGATACAAGATATGTTAAATCCAGAATTTTATAGTAGTAATTTTAAAATTATCAATTCTGAGAATGATGAATTTACTTTGCGTGAAGCAAAATATCAGAGCAGTATTAAAAATCTCCAAGTAAGAATAATAATTTACAAAAAAAAAAAAAAATTGAGTTATATTTGTTTATAAAATTTATTCATTTTGTAGCCTGGAGAAGAAATTGTATTTGGTGAAACATTGATGGAACGACAAATTGTTGCCTGTATTCCAATTCCAGGATTGAATGATTGGGCCAAAGATATAAGTAATACAAACCAGAATGCTGAAGCTGAACTGTATGTTAATTATTAAATACTAGGTATTATCTGTTTTACAAAAGAAAGGTACTGTTTTGCATATGCAGACTGTGCATGCACTCTATTATTACTTACATATCAATGTATCACAATTTGTTCATGTTGATGCAGTCATCCGGTCATTGTGTTAACTCAGTTCCATGACCGCTGTAGAAAATTGGTGTTATTACAGGTGGTCGTGGGGATTGACTGGTCTTCATCAAAACATATTACCTTTCTTTTGCGAGACAGAGTACACTTATAAAATTATTTATATTAAACTATTATTAAAATATAATATATTGATTTAGAGAAGAAAATAAAAATAAACGTATTCGTCTTGATCCAGCATGTCAAAAATACTCTAAAGAAATATTTATTTTTGTAAGTATTAATTTTGTTGTTTTGCCATACATTTTATCATCATCATATTACTATTAATGTAAACATTTAAATATCTAGGTATACCCTGAAGATATTAATACCGATGAATTAAAGCTAAACCAAATTGTAGAAGTTGTAGGATTTCTTGACCTACGTACAATTCAAGAGGACAATGGAGTTTTGGAAGAACAATCTTCAATAGCTAAAGAAACATATTGTATTCATGCTGTTCAATTGAAACTACTTAAAAACTTAATTCCTGATAATGAAGAAATGTGTAAGTTAAATGTTTTGTTTTTATGTTTTAAATTATGAAATTTGTATGTGTAATTAATAATTATTATAATGTTAATATATTTATAAAACAGATAAATCTATCTGGAATGATGCTTCAAACATTCACGCAGAGCTAAAATTTGTATTAACTCAAGCATTATTAGGAGATTCTTTAGTGGCTGATTATTTACTATTTTATCTTGTATCTACCATGTATGTATAATTAATGTTAAATACTACAATATTTTCTATTCGATTTTCACACGAGCACTGTTAATATTTATGTGTATATATTCAATATTTTTATATAGTTATAATAGACAAAATAATTTGGTTCCTGGAAAATTCTCATTAAACATTCGTGGTATTCCTCATAATATTGGACAAAGCTATACAAAACATTTATACTCACTGATATCTTATTTGGTAGTAAAAAGTGAGTACTTACCAATCCAAATACACACTATGAACAACACGGATATGATTCCAAGGTAATATATATTTTATTGCCTCCCATACAAAATGTTAAGAATTTTTGAAAGTATATTTTTACATATAATGTGCTTCTAAACTGAATTAGTTATAAAAGGCCATAGATAAGTAAATGTTAATAATGTTATTTTGTTTCAGAAAATGCTATACATCCAATAGGTTGCTGAATGGATTTTTACAGTTATCAGATAGAACACATTTGGTCTTAGATGAAACAGATTTACAGCCGGGAAATTTGGATAATAAAGGTATTTCAATATGTTTAAATATATATATATATTATTTTACCATAATAACAGAATACTTTTTTACATCTAAACATATTTTTTTATGGATCTTTGAAACTGAAGTTACTAGTAAGAAACATGGATGTATTATAATCCATTTTAGTGTTGAATAATAATTGACTAATGTACCTATTATATTTTAAATCAATAAAAAGCACTACAGCAACTACTAAGTATTGGTACATTTTTTTTTGTGCTTACAATATTTCAGGTCTTTAACTGATCTTATTTTATTTCCATATATAAATTTTAATAAGTAATCCGTCATATCTTCTGTAGTTTAGGATGTATTTTTTTGAAAATTACAAATTATTAATTAAATTGCAAAACTACTTCACTTAGTCTTTAGAAGACAATAATTTTTATATAGAAACAAATTCAGAATATCTTAAGTCCCATGATTTTATCTCATATTTAGTTCTCTAATAAAAATTGTTGTAACAAACTATCTTTATAACTATAAGTATACAATAAAAGGCTAAGCCTGCAAAATCTTCATTTTATAAATAAATATTACTGTTTGTATGTTTTCATTTTTTATAAATTATTTATCATGGTTTTGCTTAGGAATGCTAAATCTTGAAGCTCTAAAAAATATAATTTCCAATCAACAAATGAAGTATGATTTCACTTATTACGGGATGGACTATGAAACCCAAATACCAACACTGACATTATCAATTGGAAAATCTCTTCTACCTGTAACTTTATTAGTTGGTAATTTTAAAATGTATAATTAATAACTATATATATAATTTCAGTGTGATATTGATATTGTATTGAAACCAGACCCATCTTGTTCTGATGTTGAAGAGACAATGAATTCAGTACATGAATACCTAAAAAGTCAGTTACCTCTTTTGGACAAATTGAGAAAATATATTGCAATAATTTCAACATTTCCTTTTAAATACGATAAAGATATTTTAGAAGTAAGTCACCAAATTTTAAGTTATTGTGAAATAATATAATTCATTAATCCACTTTGATTTTTTATTTAGGTGATTGAAAATGATTATGTAGAGATGCGAAGAGTTGATCCAAAAAATGTTTCTGGTGATGACTTGCATATTTTCTTGATGATTTCAAAGTAAGTTTTGAAACTTCTAACTTAAATTTAGATAGTTGATGTTTGCTTATTTTCAATTGTATTATTTTATAGATTAATTGCCTTATGTTCTGGAAAGAATGAATTTGATAATGCAATTTGGGAAAGTGGAAAATCATTAGAAAATCAACGTAAATTAAGAAATAAGTAAATTATACATTAAATGTATAAGTTAGCATTGAAAGTACTTAAATGTTTAATATATTCAGTTCTTAAAACACAACTGATTAACATTTTTAAATATTCAATCTAATAAATTGTATTATATAAACAGCTGCACATTATAATTAATATACTGATTTTGATTAATACATTTTTTTTTACATATTTCATAACTTATTGCTACATATTTTATTATTTTAATAATAAAAAGGGCGGGTAAATAATAAAGTGCTCTGCTATACAGTAGGTTACGAGTAGGTCACCATCCACTATACGATGGTATTAAATTTGAATTCAATAATATAGTATCATTGTATACGAAAAACAATTCTGAGCTTAGACGGTTTGTCAGTGTTGGTATTTTATTTATTATGAATATTGTTATTTCATATTATTAATACGGTAGCTGGTAAGTTGAATTAATATTATAAAATTACAATAAAAAAACTAAAATCATTATTCTAAGGGCCAGTTGTACAGTCTGTGATTAAAGTTAATCACAGTTTAATCGGCCTAATTTGTCTGGTTAAATAATTGTTATCAGTGATTAAGCTTAATCGGAGTTTAATCACAGACTGTACAACTGGCCCTTAGTTATTTAATATTCAATTTTTTCCAAATTTGATCATAAAATAGCTATAAAAAAACCCTGTGTTTATATTTTTGAGATTTTTTTAGTTCCATAACATTCTTACGTGGGACCTTGTTTTAAATTTTCAATCCTTAGCTATAAAAGTTGAAAATGTTATAAATTTTTAACAACAAAATATTTTTAAATTTAAAATTTGATAAATGTTGTCAAAAATCGAACTTTAAATGCTTATAAAAAAAATTGTGCTTATGTATTTTGAATATTCGTCAACTACTATTGTAACAATATATTAGGTGCCTTGCATTAAATTTTCAAGCTTTTTGCCCAACAAATACAATTATATTAACATTTATAAAAAATAAAAACTAAAAAGAATGTCTGTAAATAGCTCAATATGAAACAAAATAATTTGATAGTTTTATCAAATATAGGTATTGATAAAATAAACATATGATATAAATTTTAAGTATCTTCAGTTATTCGTTTTTGAATTCCAGCCAAATACGAAAATCGCTTCATGGGAAATCAAGTGAATTTTCAATGTTGTAAAGATTTGAACTTCAAAAGCTCATAAAAATTTAATTCGATTTTCGAGTAGACTTTTTTTTAGGCAAACTTATGAAGAATCTTGAATTAAATTTTCAAACCTTAGATTTAAAAAGAAAAATTTTATGAATTTCTAACTGAAAATAATTTGTACATTTTCGTGATTATTATGTATTTTGCTAAATTTTGAACTTTAAATGCTTTTAAAAAAAAATTGTGACTAGATTTTTAATATTTTTCAAAAGCCATTGTAACAATATATTAGGATTTTTGAATTAAATTTTCAAGCTCATTTACCCAATAAATTAAATTTATATTCATTGAAAAAAAAACCCAGTATGTCCGTAAACAGTTCAAAACAATTCAAAATATTTTTAAAATTGTATCATGTATAGAAAATGCTAATATAAACAACCAGTGACAATTTCATGTATCTGCAGTCATTTGTTTTAGAGTTATACCAAAATCCAAAGTCGATTTTGCGTAAAAATTCTAGTTTTTCCTTAATTTTTTTTTTTGTTTTTCCCTGTGCTTTTGAAAACTATTGGTAACTTTAAATGACCTCTCGAATGCACCAACTAGATTCACTTTCCCATCAAACAAGATACTGTTAAAGAAAATCAAAGCATTATTTTGACTACTTATTGTGTACACAGACACAAAAAAAAAAAAATAAATAAATAAATAAAAAAACACAAATCATTGTAAAATCAATACATTCATTGCTCCGCTCAGAATCTAAAATAATGCTACATTATTTATAATTAATATGATAAAAAATAATTTATAAAAGTATGGATTGAATGATCAAAAACGTATTTTCATTATTCCAAGTTTTAGAACGGATATGTAAAACTACTCTATTCTCTTGTCAATTTTTTTCCAGAAATATATTCTTATTATTTATAAGTTTTATTGTGTCAATACCAGCACATTTCTACGTCTTATAATAGATTACAAGCTTGGTTTGATGTTTTTCCCTTTCAATCAAGTTTTTTAAAGATTTTATGATACAACTCTTGGTTTAGTTTTAATAATAAACTGTCGCGGTTTATATTTTTTTTTTTTGTGAATAAATAATTAGTAAATTAATCTGATTTGATATATTTTTATAAATATAGCAGTTTCACTATTAATTTAAAATTCACATTAAAAAATAATATTAAGAAGTGTTTTCTTTAGGAGGCATATGTCCATATTTGAATGTCAGTCTTAATTCCCCAATCTCAGTTATAGGAAGAACATCGGGAATCCATTCGATAATAAATGGTATTGGTTCTTTTTGATGTTCATTAACAATACCTACAAAACAAAAAGCTCTTAAAAAATGTTTTTATAAATAGGTAATAATCGTCATACATTTACAAAAATGCATATAATTGTAATTTGGATGTACTAACCAACTTTCAGAAATGTCTTCAAATCATTTGGTTGTATTAGTTGATGAGATTTATCTGTTGGTATAATATAGTCATTCTGTTCACGATCAAATGCATCGTATGTTCCATCTATGTTTCTGATGAAACTGCGACTAATATTAAGAGGTACTAAAGGTGTTTCAAAAATTTTCTTCACTATCAGTATATTAGTAATATGCCAAGTATGCTTTGTAAATGTTCCTAAAGGTAAAGAGTCACGCTTCACAAACACTAAAGTATAATTAGGTAAACGTTTTTTTTCAGAAGCCATGCACATACGTTCTCGCAAACACTCAAAAAACGTCTGTAAAACAAAACTAATATTTATAATTTTTCTGTATAACACATAAGCTTTTTTAATTAATTTTATCATTTAGCTTCTTTAATATCAGTCAAATCAACAAGTTTATAAATAAATTAACCTTATGAATATGAAACACCATGGTTGGAGGATTACCATCAAACTGATAATGCATTTCTTGGTTGATGCGTTCTGTAACGGAAGAAATCCATTTTTCAAAATTTAATACAGGATTAGGATTTATGAATTGTGGTTCTTCATGACCTGTATAAAAACTATTTGTAAATTAAAATAAACCTATGAATACACTAAAAAAATAATATTAATATCATACTGCTTTTCTTCTTTACTCTAGAGTTGTTTTGAGGTTTTTTAGATCGTTTCTAAAAAATAAGTTATACATATTTTATATTAGTGAAATGCAGAACATTAGAGAGAAAAATATATCTTAAGTTGTTACGTTCAGAACAAACAATTAATAAGAACTAACATAATATGCCATTTGTTTTACTAATCATGAAATAGTATAGAATATGAGATATGTCTAATTGTTTGAATTGAGGCTTTTAAAAAAATAATAATATAAAAATCAATTGGTTGAATAAAATTAGTACTTTTGATAATATATTTGGAACTGTTCTTTGGTATTTAGGAGTAATGCTTTCTAAGATGCATGTTTCACTGGGGATAATCATCTGATCATCAAAAAATGAGACTGGTCCATTACTTTCTTCTGCCATTGCAACCTGCACATCTAAAACAAACGTTAAATCAGTTTTTTTTTATTTGATACTTCAAAGTTCTTAAGATACTT
Organism: Nasonovia ribisnigri; assembly: GCA_027563435.1. Classification (NCBI taxonomy): domain Eukaryota; kingdom Metazoa; phylum Arthropoda; class Insecta; order Hemiptera; family Aphididae; genus Nasonovia; species Nasonovia ribisnigri. The sequence continues at coordinate 119,386 of JANEHU010000431.1, forward strand.
TTAATTGATCTTTCAGTAGGCCATTTATGAAAAATTTAAAAACTGTACATAAATGGCCAATTGATTTGAAAAATATTGTGACAGTAATGTTGATTAAAACTTGAGGGTGAGGGAGATTATAAATTCCTATGTTAGTAGGTACTAGCCAACCAAAAAGTTGTCTTGATGTCTCCTATAGAAATTAATACATTATGTATTTATGTGTAAATATTCCCAATTGGCTAGCAGACAAGGAAAAATTAAGAAAAAACAGGAATTTTTACGCAAAACCAGTTATAGACAAATTTTGTTTTAATGAAGTGAATCAAAAACAAATGACCTTAGCTACTAGGTACTTTCACCAAATGTTTATATGATAATTTTCCATACAAAATAAGATTTTAAAAATATTTTTTATATTTATGGACACTTGAAATTCTTATTTTTTTTTTTTCTATAAATGTCAGTAAAAAATGTTTTCCTTGGGCAAAAAGTTTGAAAATGTAATACAATGTTTCTTGTTAATTATTCAAATAGGTATCAATTGAAATTACATGAGTATAATTTTTTTCATAAGCTTTTGAAGTTTTAATTTTGACAAAGTTTATCAATATTATTCAAATTTAACATATCCATTACAGCAGGAATCGCCAACTTTTTCCAATAAGTGATCTACATTAAAAAATTTAAGTACCTGGTTAATGACCACAATTTGTTTAGTTATATTATTTATATTATTACATGCATCGTAATAAAAAATTATATAATAATATTCTTTTATTATTTATCCATAGGAAAATTGTATATTTTTCTTCACTAATAAATTTACTTTGTATATAAGCGTAAAAGTGTGTTACGTCTCAAACTTTATGATTGTGCACACAATCAACAATTATTGATATAATTCATGTTTAATACAACTTCTAAATATTCCTCTATTTATCAGCCAATAGATCATGATTCCTGCATTACAGTGATCCACTTAGACACATACGTATAGCAGACCGGTACCCACTTGTCCACCTTTTTTTTTATAACTAATTACTAGTAATGAGTATTTTTTGCTTACTTAGTATTACAACTTGAATTTTTCATTTACTTATAGGTGTAATAAAAACATTTTAACAGCCTAATAATAACATAGCTCCAACATCTTAATAATTCTAAATAAAATTGTTCACTACAAATCTAGGTACTTATTATTTTTAAGATGATAGACTTACTTGGCAAATTGTCAAGTTGAACAATAGTTGCAGACAGCGTAGAAATAGATACAAAAGGATTAAGATTTTTTTCAAACTCCTGTACCATATATCGAGAAGTTGCTATAGCACTTAAACATGCAATGTAATGGCAACAAAAGTATGTATTTAAATCTGGTATTTGATCCTAACAAAAATAATGTTTGGTGTAGATAGAAGAATAAAATATAGATTATATTTATTAAAATAATATTACCATTTGATCAACTGTGACCAATGTAGTAGTACAACAAAAGCATCTATTGTATTTTCCGATGATGCAGTGCAAATAGCCCAAAGGGTTTTGAGTGGTAATTATGCATCGGACAACAAATATATTTTCTGATACACGTTGTAAATATGGTTTTTTCTTATCAACAAAATTTGTCCATACTTCCTAAATTATGAAATAAAAATAATACAAACAACCACTTTATAGTTGAATAGTCTTACTTAATACACAATTATAAGAGTTACCTATGGTAGTTAACACAATTTTTTTTCTCTGTGACATTTAAATTATCAAGGTATCAGTGGCAGATCTAGGATTTTCTCATTGATAGAAAGAGGGAATATAACATTTTTTATGTACATACTAAATTACTAAATATGTAAACATTATATTATTAAAGATTTAATTTATAAAATTAAATTAAGTAAAAGTCCTTAATGAGATTGCTACAATATTAATTACCCATTAAGAGATACAGGTATTGTATGATGTATTGTCAATTTGGCAAACTATTCAGTTGTTTTTACATAAAGAAAAAAAAAAATTCTAAAATATATTTTCTTTACTATGCGACAAATTAATACAATTTCTTAGATACCCACCTATTGGTTAAAAAATGTTATCGTCAAAAAAACTCTATCTGGTGTAGCTGTTGTTACTAGTGTACAGAGAATTTGAAGTAAATATTTTCATAACATTAATTGTGGTTTTGAGAACTAAATTAAGTCTTATAATTAGAGTCTCGCATGGCTGGATTAAGACTTTTGGATGCCCAGAGCAAATCTTTTTTTAAGGCTCTTAGCAGTAAAAAATTAAAAATACCCAATATCTAAGTAGTTAAGGAAAAAAATTAAAAAATTGTAAACTTGCACATTATAACTATCTATCTAAACTATCTAAGTTTATTTCAAGTCTGAACAGCTGTTCATGTATCACAAAATTCAAAATTCATTAAAAGATAGCTATAGCCAATATTATAATAAATTTATTAAACCTTTATATTTGAAGAGTAAAAATAAGTTAATATATCACAACATATTATTTGTTAACATTTTTAAATTATAATTAGAGTTTAATTAAGTTTAATACTTTCAAATTTCTATATACTGTAAATAGTACAATGAAAATTATGTCAAAAAAAATCTGGTGGCCTTAGAAGCAGAAGTTCGTGTCACGCCTTATCAAACCCAGGTTTTCAGGGCACTACCACCGAGCAGTTTAAAAATAAATCATATAACCAGTATTAACCACTTGGTACACATTCATACCAATGTTCTAAAATATTTTATGTTCAGAGGATGCCCCTTTAGACCTAATTTTAAATTTTTTTTATAGTATTCTCACTTTTTATATCTGGATACCCCTCCCCCCCAATATCTGTTGCCCGGGGCAAGTGCCTTAAAAACCCTCCATCAAATCTGGCCCTGGGGTCTCATTCTCCAGTTTTCATTTTCATTTTGATTATTATACTCTGTAAAACTACACTTCTGATATGTTTTACAGAATATAATAATCAAAATGAAAATTAAAACTGGAGAAGGAGACCCCAGGACCAGATTTTACGGAGCGTTTCACCCTTCTGATATCAGAAAACATTTCTGACTATCGTTGACCCCCTCCTCCTGCATTAAGATCCAAGATCCGCCATTGCATGGTATGGATTCCAAGAGTTAACTGTATAATTAAAGCAACATACTTGTTTTACATTTTGAGGAACTCTAAAAGATTCTAAAACCTGTTGGTCAATTTGCAATGATTCACCAATTGTATTACAATCAAAACAAGTATCTATATGTTTGCAAGGTTCACTTTGAATATTCGTGTTTAATACTGTTTCCTATAACAAATAATATTTGTATATAAAATTATTTTATAATTTATAAGAATAACTTTTGATTTTTTGTTAGAAGTAATTCTAGTCTGTATTCATAATATATTTTAATAACTACTAAATATAGAGTATAAGAGAATAATAATTGCAAAAAATAGATATTGTTAATTAACTATTAAATAGAATTAGTTATCAGTGTTGAAAGTAATAGGACAACACTACAAAGATTTAATACAGTTCTTTTAAAGTATGATTTATTAAATAATAATATGTAATGAGGAATTATTTTTTATACTTTAGTATTTATACCTAAACAAACACCATTAGCAAAGTTATATTTCATTCTATTATTTTATAAGTAATGTCAGGTTGTTTGTGACTTCAACATATTTTTCTTTAAGATTTGCACATTTCAAACCAAATTATAAATCTGTTTATTATAGTGGTATGACATAGCAGTTATATTCAATTTTATATAACATATTTTATTTGTTTTTAACAAGATTTTTCATAAATATTGTATATAATCTTTCATTTTTTTTTTGTGTCATACATGATTTTATAATAGACATACTACTATACTAAGCAATACCCATTGAAAGGAATTATTGTTGGTATCACAGCTTAGACGAATATTAATTGTGTTCTATTAAGAGGACGCCACACAGGCATTTGATATCTCTATCTTACAAATGTACAACATGGCAAATTTTACGTTCATAATGGTACAATTTACTCTGTAATTTCTAAAACTTGGGTATATTTACCTCTTATACAAGTTCATAACTTACTTGAAAATAATAATATCAATAAAATCTTCAGGGATTTTATAAGAGGTAAATTCACTCTAATTTTAGGAATTACTTAGTAAAATGTATTATTGTGAATATAAAATTTGCCATGTTGTAGGTTTGTATGACTGAGACAACAAATGTCTATGTGGTATCCCCTTCATAATATTTTAAAAATGTATAGGGCATAACATTATATTTTTAAGATATATTTACATGCATTTTTTAGTTTTTAAACTCATAAGCAATCCTAACCTTATATTTTGAACTGATTAAAAATGATTTAAATATTTTTATAAATTTGTAGTGTATGAATAATGTTTAGCAGATCTTTAAGTAAGTAGTTAATATTTAAAAATATGTAGGTATTAGTCAATATTAAAAAATACAAAAAAAAAAAAATTAATTTAGATGTGTCAATAATTTGTTCAACTTATATCTAACAAAATATATAATATGATAGTTAACAACTATTATAGTACAATAATTAAACTTGCATGACACTTCAGAATATTACTATCGAATAAACGACCACCACAAGAACGGACTAAACAAATTCCAATATCCAGTTTGTTAATTTCTTTGTTTTTAGTATCTGGAAAGTGGATGAATCCTCTTTCATCGAAATCAATATTTTCAGAAGATATGTAAGAAAAGATCTGAAACGTTTAAACACTATAATGTTGTCGATTCAACAGTTTAAGTGGTTAATATACCATTGACGAAGAAGGTGTAAGTAGACGACACACTTCGGACGGCGATACTCTTTTATTGTTTGGTTTTAACATCAGATCACACATCTTGCACACCACAGTTCTTGTTCCATTGTATGTTCCACATGATGGACATTTTTTCACACCTCTTTTGGTTGATCTGCCCAAATCAGATAGTAATGCTTTAATTTTATTTGAATGCGCCATCAAATTCTATTCGTGTGAAAGTACAAAATTCACAGCTTTCGCCATTTGGAGTACGATGATGTTTAATGTAAGCACGATTTTAGCGCCACAAGTTAAATTATTTTCGTGAGTGTTATGTAATTCATTTTAATGTACCTAATGTATAAAAATAATAAATAATAATAATGAATCATAAATCAATACACCGTAACTGTATTATTATTCGTAATTATTATTTATTACATTTTGAAAACAATTTATTTTCTCCAACTCGTATTATCAGTTCAGATCTTTATCATATAAAAACAAAAAACACCTGACAGTAGTAAGTTGCCGGGTCTTTTGACAACACTCCTACTGATAAAATATATTTGAAATTCGTAAGAAATTACAGGTCAAAAATCAAAATGTTTTATTTTCAGTTTAATCTTGTATTCCAACCACGATTATAAAGATTAATATTATTAATAATAATCGTGATTCCAACTCACTCCCGCCGAACGCAATCTTTCGATTAATCATCATTCAGTAATTTATGACCATGGCAGTTACTCTCTACGATAAACTAATGAAAAACGCACAGCCGTCTCGGTGGCGAAAAATCGTTGCTGAAGACTTGGATTTGGATTATTGCGAGAGATTTCTGAAAGCGTCCGAGAGCGCCACTCTCTTGAATTACATGGAGGACAACGTGAGTTACTTCGACGGTCGACTATCGCAGGTGAAGGTCTTCGGACAGTATTATCCCATACCCAGGCAACAGGTTGCGTTCGGCGACGCAGGTGTATCGTACAGGTTTTCCGGTACCGTCGTACCAGCCCAACCATGGCCACAACCACTCTATGATCTGAAGAGGAAAATTTGCACTACCCGTGGAATCGATTACAATTTTGTTCTGGTCAACAGGTACATAACGTAGGTCGATGTATGGCCTTTAAGGGTCAGTCTAATTTGCTGATCAGCGGTTCAGCAAATTAGTCAGTATCTGAGGCCATCAGATCAATTCTTATTTTATGATCAACATTTTAGGTATAAAAATGGAGAGGATCATATGGGCGAACACAGGGATGACGAAGAAGAATTGGACAAAACAGTACCTATTGCGTCTGTATCTTTGGGCCAGACGAGAAAATTTGTGTTTAAACATACCGATGTACGGAAGAAGATAAGACAAGTAGAAGTTATAAAATTAGATTTACATAATGGTAGCCTTTTAATGATGAATCAGCCTACAAATGAATATTGGTATCACTCGATTCCCAAAGAAAAAAATGCAAAAAATATCAGACTTAATTTCACATTTCGTAAAATCAAAATAAATTAAATTATTTTTTTACATTATACTAGAACTATTTTATTTATATTTACATAATATGTATATATCATATGATGGTATATGGATATTATATGTTTGTAAGATAATAAACATGTTTTTTTTTTTTTTTTTTATATTACCTATGTCAATTAATATAATTTTGTTTTATTATTATGCAATATTATGTACTGTTGTTTTTATACCTACATGTACTTACATTATTTATGTTAAGATAATTAGCGGGCATTATGAAATATGCTTAACTTAATAAGCATTTAGTAATTGAAAACTACTAAATCTTAAATATATATTAAACATTTTTCAATAATTTGTGTAGTTCATTGAAGTCTAAGAATTGTAGAAATGTAAAAATGTAAAAATTACACACTTATTTTCTGTAATAGATAAAATCATAAACAAATTTTTTTTTTTTTTTTATAAACAAATTAACTGATTTTATAAACAGAATTATTAATAAACTGGCTCCACTGCCCACTTCCATTTTTTCTTTAATAATGAATTTATTCAAATTTTGTTTTTTTAAGAACACTTAAGGTCTTATAGTAATACCAAAAGTTTTTTCATCTTACTGATTTACGACCATGCACCATTTGCAAAATACTTGTTTTAAATCTATTTCAAACCAACACAAAATATATTCATAATATAAGGTAATAATAAAAAAAATAACACTAATGTATAAAAAGTTAATGAAATCAGATTATATTTATTTGACAATTTAACAAATAGATAGCATTAACTCGGATACCATATATAATTTTTAAAAACAAAATAAAACAAAATAAACTTGCACAGAAACCAAATAGTATTTAATTTAATAAATAAAGCAGTTTATGTTTATCAAATAATAAAAAAATCATTAGGTACTAAAATAAAGGAATACAAATAACAATTTGTAAAATAAAAATTATATAAAAATTAACTGTTAAGTGTTTAAGTCAAGTTCTTAAAATGATTTTTTTTGATTAATTCAAATTGCATATACTTAAACATTAATACATTTGAACTATTTTCTTAACTCAATGCTTGATTTAAAATTCAACTTGTTTTGCAATTTTGTTTTTTCTCGGAGAGTCTAATATCCGTCTTTTTAGTCTGCCCAAAAATAAAATGATATAATAAAATAGTAAAATTAATAATAACTTTTTCAATGTCTTACCCAGAAGAAAAGAAACGATTAGATGATCCTGGTGATCGCGGTAGATTTTTAATTGGAGTGCTATATAATGGTTCATCAGAGGCAATGCTTTTAGTTTTCAAAGAACTAAGCCAAAAATCTTTAGGCAGCATTAGCAGTTCTCTTACAACCTAAATTAAATAATATTCATTGTATTATATAATATTTGATTTACTTATAACTATTTGTTAATTTGTTACAGTTTTTTGTCAATATTAAAAATTAAAAACATTAGTGAAATACTTGGTCACTTACTTCAAAAACAATTTCAGATTTAATATGTAATTCATCTAAGGAAGTACTTGTAACACCAACAATTGTAGGTCCAAAAACAATTGCTAGACATTTATAGTCCATATTGCATTTTGATGAAATAGCAACTCTAAAAAAAGGTGCAATTAGATTATTTTTGAAAAATAAGCATTTCTAATAAGAATAAAAATATTCAAGAATATACTTTTGCAAATGAAGAATGAGGAATGCGAGTATATTACGATTGGTATGTGGCAATTCAGATACAACTTGACAAAGTGACTTTGAAACATTGTTTTTATTTTCTAATGCATCAGTCAACTTTGATAAATCACTTGGAGATATAAGATTATTTTCTTGAGTACGAATTAAGTCTTTCAGATAACTACATAATACATGGATGTCTATATTGTTTAAATTCGGTAAACCTTTACGAAATTTGTCTCTTAAACTTTTCACTTCTTTATCAGAACCAGACACCCTGTATAATCCAACTGTATCCAATCCTCTTCTTTCAATTTCACTAATGCAGTGAACAATGAAAGGTGGGATACCACACTGCTGGTAAAAATAATTTATTATAATAAAGAAAAAATATAAGAATAATAAATTACTGACATTTAAAGCATTGATTTTTAGTTGATCAATTGTACATATAGCAGGTATAAAATCTTTACATTCCAGATGAGTTATTATTTTACAGTCCAAACATTTAACCATGTAATTGTTAAACTTTATTCTGAAAACAATTTTTTAGTTGTAGTATAAAATAAAAATTATATATTGATTACTGATTAATGATGAAAGCAGTAGATTTTTTGAACAAACTTTTTATGACAGTGACCACACATTTCTGGAATCACAATAATTTTTTGAATAAAATTATGTTTCTTTTCAGTTATATTATTTTCCATTTCAGAATCGCTGGTGGACAATGGCTCTGTAGAATCTATATATAAATAGGCAGTTATTTACCTTTATTACATACCGTTTGAAAATAAATTGAATATTTACCACTCGATGATGATGTTAATGCAACTTTTGAAGTTTGTGTTGGATACGTTTTTATGACAGATTTAGCATTGACACTACCCAAGTCCATAGTTACAATAGTTGTAGCAATAATTTGTTTGTTAGAAGTGTTCACATTTTTGATCTAAAATAATTAAATAATATAAAATGTATTAATTTTTTCAACAAAAGAAGAGAAATTATATTAAACATGTAATAGTTGAAACTATATATGTTGGCAATCAAATAAAAATAGTCAATATGTAAATAAAATTAATTTGCAACTAGGTTAAGATGAAAACACATTAAAAATACACCTATATAGAAAATAAGACATTTTTTTATTTACCGCACATTTTTTTGAGTTCAAGTTATTAAAAATGTTGCCTGTAGAATGCTTTTTTATGAGTGCAGTATTTTGTTTGGTATTTTTCAATAGTTGTTCATATGAACTATCTTCAGAATTACTATAGCTAATATCTGATAACAAAGCACCTAAAAAAATATAAATGTTGAAATTATTTAAAAAAAAAAATTAAATTACCAAATCAATCATATGGTATAATATAATTATTAGTATTTTTACTAGGTATAGTCATATATTTTATGTTAAAAGGACACTACACCCATATGAGTTGTCACCGTTTTACAATCGCATAATATACCAAATTGTACGTTCTAAATAATCTATTTAACTCTGTAAATTATAAAATTTAAAAGTAAGAATATTATTTATTTATTTCAAACATTACGGGCAGAGCTCAATTACATTACATGAGTATATATTAGTTAAAAAATTATTTTTAAATAGAACGATAAAAATAAAAATTTTAATAATACAAATTCAGTTAATTAAGAAATTATGGTTGTTCATTAGCTATGCACATCAAACGATATATCAGATTATTACGACCGTAGTTTGTGGAACAATTTGGAATTAAGAAGGTAGTATAAGAACGGAGGGAACGCTGTGACACTTTAAAATTGATACTGGAGAGAAGAGTGTGGGCTTCAATTGATCCATCCAAGAGTTTTTGTAAAAAAGATAAATTAGCAGTTGCTCTCCTATTAGCCAGTGAGGTTAAATTTAGTTTGCTGAGCACAGGGAAATAGTCTTGAGGAATGAGGACCATGGCCTATCTTTAGTACATAGGCAGTGAATGATAAAAAACGTCTTTGGACACGCTCTAGTTGGAGGGAGCTAGAAATTGTATGAGGGTCCCATAACATGGAGCGATATTCAACAAGATCCAACAGATCGAACTAAGGTACAATAAAGTACTTTTATTGAAGATTCAAGCTTGAATTCGGAAGCTATTTGTTTCACAAATCCAAGTACTTATAGTGCCCTGCAACATGATGATTTGATGTGGGAGTGAAAATCGAGAGTAGGAGCGTAAAGTATACCTAGGTCTTTCACGCTTATGACTGATACAAGGGAAGAATCATTAATCTTGTATTGGAAGGGGATAACAGATCGACATCTAGTGAACGACATAGTTAGACAATTATCCACATTAAGGCTCAGTCCTAGTGAAGATAAGTAGGAAACCACATTGTTTAAATTAGATTGAAGTAAGTGACAATCTTCCATAGATTTTATTTTCAAGAACAACTTGAGGTTGTCAGCAAAGACAAGGAATTCACAGTTAGGTATGACTTGTTTTAGGTCATTGAAGAAAGCTATTTTAGGCAAATAGTAGTGGTGATAAGTGGCCACCTTGTGGAACAACGGACGGTACAGAAGTAATCGATGATTAATGCCCACTGCACATGATCCATTGTAATCTGTCAGAAGTAAACTTATTTTTCAAAATTAACTACTAAATAAATACTAATTTACCAGTGTTATTAAAAGTTTTTTTTTCATCTAATTGTACACAATCAGAATGATTAATGAGTGAATTTTGCGATTTTTCTACAATATCTTGTTTCTTAAGCAAACTGTAAAATTGTTCTAATTGAGATTTCTAAAACAAAAAAATGTGATATCAAAATACATCAAATTTGTTTAACAGTAAAATTTATATTTATTTACAAAAACTACCACTTTACTTTCCTGTGCTGACTATATTATGTAAAAACAATATAGCCTGCCATATAATATCAAAATCTTTGTATTATTTACCATGGTTTCTTTTTCAAATACAAGTTTTTCTCTTTCTAATTGTACTTCGTCTAATAAACGAGCAGAAGTTTTAAGTTTATAAGTCAATTTAGAACATTCATCCTGAACTTCTTCTAGGTTTCTCTTGATAATATCTTTATCAGATTCGCTTTGATTGATTTTGTATGTTAATTGATCAATGACTTTTAATTTTAGCATGTAATCTATAAAAATAATTCATTAATAATTTAAAATATTATAACTATTGAAGGTACTGAGATTAAGCTTATAACTCTGTGTAAAATAAAAAATTCTAAAATTAATATACATAATTAATGTGAATATTTAGGTACCTATCTTATTTAGTTTTTAAAGATCAAAGTAAAATATTTTCTAAAAATTATAGGTAGGTACTTAAAATACAGGTTGGCCAGGTATTTAATCAATAAACTTTTATAAATTAATGATTTTAAACTCATTAACTGAAGTTTAGGTGTAAAGTTGAAGTAAGTAAGTCTTATTTCTACCTTAAATATTATAAATAAGACGGATTATGGATGACACTTTTAAAAGGTAATTTCGGGTAATTTTATTCTCTGGTTGCCTATAAATATTTTAAATGTTCACTCACTTAAGTATAGATACAATTTAGTTTGCTAATAATATGAAGAGTGGTGTACATAGGGGAGGGGGGCTAATGAGCTGAAGCCCCCCCCCCCCATTGCCCTTAAAAGCATTACTTAAAATAAAATATTTATCAAGTTTCAACTGTCGTCATCTTGTAAGCAAGACGTAAATTAATAAACGTCTTACCAGTTTTCCTAAAAAGATCAGCAATTTTTTGGTAAAAGTATGAAACTACTTGTTTGAAAGACCTTGTATTGAAAAATCCACCACTGTGAAGAGTAGTTAGTAATCAGTATATATGAGTGCAGTGTTATAAAATTTTAAAGGCACCCAAATATCAAAATTCTATATAAATATATCAGGTACATATTTTCTGAATTGGATATAATAAAAAAGATTTAAAAAAGATTTTAAGACAAAATCCTCGAAAATAATTTATACATTGTAGTCACAAATCACGAGGTGCCGAGTAAATAAAATAAAATAATATAATTAAATTATTATAGGCATACTGATACAGTATTGAATTTTCTGGAACACCCATAATTGTTTTACTCTAATGATTGAAGCCAATAAGTGATAACTAGGTATAAGAAAGTACACTAGCATAAAAACGTAGAACTTTCCTATGTACCTAAGACTACGCGATTGCATTTAAACATAAAAATATAACATAAAAAGCACACGTTACACAGTAACGTGATTTCTTTCTGTTTGTTGCTATAAAGAATCGAAAATGTACTTATCCCAATACAACTCACCTCTCTCGGTCGCCGTGTCCAAATACTTGAGGGTGCTGTTGACGAACAAATCGTACTGCAAAGCTAGGGATTTGCAATGTTCCTCCATATTGTAAATAATACTGTGCGGATACGGCAATGTGATCGACGATCTAAAATGATTTATCGAAATCGAACTCAGAGAAGTCGGAACCACTGAACTAAATTTAGATCAGTGGTCGGAACAATCCACTGTATTTGATACTCGACAGCTGGGTAGTAGTTACTACCAATAAACTTTAAAATATTCACAATCACTTATTCGATTATCGACAAATATTAAACAATATAAAAGTAACAAATCATTACGATTAAGTAGATACTCATTAGCGTGTTATGACTTATTAGTTATTATTATTACGGCATTAACTATTAACGGCTAACGAGCTTCGAGCAGCGACTGTCACGCGGACTAGCGGTCGTTTTACAGTACACATAGACCTAACCTAATCCTAATGGATAGATACTATAAATTATAATATTATATTTTAGTGGTTCTTGTATCTAAATTATAAATAGTATAACAATATAACTATATACTAAGGAAACATATTAAGCCATAAAGTCTATGGGTCCGACATTACGAGTTTACGACAAAAATGCTTCCTTATAGTATAGTTGGACCTTATAACATATTGTTATATTATTTATTATTTGTACATAATACCTACGTATCAATTCTACAATATCAGCTACGAGTGCCTACGACGGTTAATAATTTAAAGTTTGAATATAACGGCGTTCGATTGTATTATTGTTAAAACTATATTATATATTTATTACATCATTGATAAAAATTTCGGGTCACGAACTTTATTAATTATTATATATTCGAATAAGTACAATATACGTAGATAAAATCGTATATTATGCTAATAACAATATTATTAAGACTTGGAAATTGAAATATAATATATATTATTATTTATTATGCACTAAAATAAAAATATATTTATATGTAGGTGATAAAACTATATTAATATGGATTAATGAATACGTAGTAATTATTATTTCAATATATCTATTTATTAATTATTAAATATAATTTATCAATGAGTATTGCCGTACTGGGTTCCGCCGACTTCCGATTTAGGTACCTATAACATATTACCTATAAATTATTATAATATATAATTCAGAGATATTTTATTCAGTACTACAAAGAATCAAAAATATTTGTTTTTAGAGTCTGTTTGGAGTAATTGTATGTGAGTTTTTCATTGTTTTTTTTTTTTGTGTCTGATCCTTAATCCTCATGTATATATTTTGCATATTTATTATATTGTTATACTTAAGTTACAAATTCCAAATTGGTGGTTACGAATTATTACGAATTGGTTACTAAACTCTCGAACCTTTACCGACCCCGTAAGTCAATTTTTCGAGTATCGGGTGCTGGAGTCCACTGACCCTGGCACCCGCAAATGAAAATTGGATTTTGGGCGGTTATACTTAAGTTACAAATTCCAAATTGGTGGTTACGAATTATTACGAATTGGTTACTAAACTCTCGAACCTTTACCGACCCCGTAAGTCAATTTTTCGAGTATCGGGTGCTGGAGTCCACTGACCCTGGCACCCGCAAATGAAAATTGGATTTTGGGCGGTTATACTTAAGTTACAAATTCCAAATTCGTGGTTACGAATTATTACGAATTGGTTACTAATTTGTGAAATCATTTTTGTAACAAAAAGTTTACTTTGCGGTGCCAGGGTCAGTGACCTCCATATAAGGTTTATCTAATTAACCTCCTTTTGACTTATTAAGACACTTTGAATAAAAAGATCCTGAGTTGGTGGCCGGACTTAAGTGTTTTTTTTTATCAAGTTGAGCCGTTGGTTGCTGACATCTTAATACTTAGATCATATATACTATGAAGACTTGCCTATTATTTTGATATAAGCCTATTCATAGTATATGATTTAAGGTTGATACATTATAACTGTGATAACAACTTGAAAGTATGATTGGATATAAATTGCAAAAGTTATAAATATTAATGATTTATCAGCATGTACCTATCGTCTCCGTCTTACAAGTTGGTATTAATTTCAGAAGATCTTATTAAGCATTGTTAGTTTTAATATTAGAGTGATTATTATTGTTTAAAACTAACAAAGCTCAATGATAACTGCTGAATGAAAATGTGGTGTCTTTCACACTTGTAAGACACACTTAGAGACACATGCATGTGAAACGTCTTATTTAAAGCACATTCTTTTAATGGTTTTATTTTAGCTTCATATGTTTTTTAAAAATAGGAACATTTTGAGATTTGGAGCATTTTTATAACGTATTTGAATAATTTGGATTAGTAATGGATTTTTGCGTCTATCACAAGATCGAGTTTATAGTTTGTAATTTTTTCAAACTTGGGAATGAGATAAAAGGTTTGTGGTGATCGTCACCTCACCACCGAGGGCAGGCCCAAGCTATAACCAGATCTCCGTCACTAGCCTGTCGACGATATTGTTCAATAAAATTTTGATGGTAAAAGGGGAATACAATGTAATAGACAAATATCTAAAAAGTTGCTTTTTGTATGTCCGATCCAATTATGTAAGTTATATGTTTTTGCGTATTCAATATTATATAAGCATAATTTAAAAATAACTAATACAATTTATTATAGAACTTAACTAATTTAATTTTGAACAAGAACTAACAGTATTTTTAACAGATTTTAACATGTGTTAAAACCCTAACCTAACCAAGGTGTATGCTTGGCAAGAATTTGTTGCTAAAATTCCCGGGTGGTCACCCATCCGGAAGCTAGCAACACTGGCCGATGCGTACACTCAGAGCATTTCCTTGTTTCGAGCGGCCCTGCACCACTATATTTTTATAGACAGTCCCTCGACGTCTTGACCTAGTAGGCGATACGTACACTCAGAGCGTTTCCTAGTTTCAAGCGTGGCCCCGCACCACTATATTTTTTTTATAGACTCTTTTCGATAAATGTTGAATACTCAATCGAGTCTTCCGATTTAAGTACTAAAGATTGTTGTGGATCCTCACCTGATTAATATAGATTTTAGACAATAGTAAAATATTTAATTAACTAAAGATTAATCATTTATGCAATGCTCGATAAAATAATACTTCTATTATAGCTCTATAAGCAAAGACCAAATGCCATATAAATATACTTATGTATTATATATATAATATAAATATATATATAAAAAATACACAAATCATTGTAAAATACTAAAATCAATACATTTTTTCGCTCCACTCATTTTTATTTTAAAAATATAATTTTATTATAATTATAAATATATTAAATATACATATTATATTAATACAATTACCTATTCATAAAAGTAATAATAATTCATAATTCGAAATGCGTGATTAAAAACACTTGAGCTGAAGTACTTTAGTACTTAGAATTCATATACTTTAATGTTTTTAATTTATAATTTATATTTATACTATATTATATCATACAAAACTTTTCGACCTAAATCGTTAAAACTTATATTTAAAGAGATAACTATACGTGTTATGAAAAAGTGCAGAATGATTTAATTTATACTGTAATGTTTTCAAATACTTCTCTATCTTCATAATGTGCGAATTTCAAATACACTTGTTCTAAAGTTGTTTGGCTGAAGCTATATTCTTGAATGTCGTACATAGTTTTTGCTGTAAAATCAAAAGTATTATGTTAACATCTCTAACAAGTAATGATTGAAAGTAGATAGGTAAGGTACACGACTACACGAGTTTTAACTAATTAATAGATTTTTTTTCGTGAGTCTGTGTTCAATATATGACTGCATACAATTTACAGACAATTGTATTACAAATCAATGTATTATGTAAAAAATTAAAACAGAGGAGGTTTATAAATAGTAAGAACTGATAGACATAGAGTAACCGCCTTCTACTATGACCATTCCTAATCTAATATAAGTATAACAATTTACAACCTATACAGTTTCGTAGCCAGAAATTATTTTTTATAATTTTTTTTTTTTTGAGGGGGGGGGGCACTTAATATTTTTCTCTAGTTTGACACCAATGTTTATAAAAAATAATTCGTGGGGGGCTTGCCCCCAGCGGGATAGTCGAATTGCACTTATTACCTAAAAAGAAATGGTCGAATTGCACTCGGATAAAAAGCAGGTAGTGGGCGAACTGCACTCGCTCAAAATAAGGAGTTAAAATTTAAGGTCACTATGGACGTTCACGTTTACTATTATAATAATGTTTGACGATTAATAATAAGAATAAAAAAATTATATATACCTACCTAAATTATTACTACAAAAATTATCAAAATTAGTTAGAAAAAATAATAAGTTATAATAATGACAATAATAATATTTTATGATTTGATATATGTATATATAATATTTTATTAACATAATGGACAATGGTATGTATAAAACAATAATTTTTAACTACTCCAATCATTGTCAGTCCTAAGGCTGTAATTAGGAAGGGAAATGAGTGTTTTATAAGCGTTTAATCCCTTCGAATGCATGATATTTTTGTTGAAATATTTTTATTGAGCCCAAGTGCAGTTCGACCACTACCTGATTTTTACTCGAGAGCAGTTCGACCATTACCTTTTTTAAACCCAAGTGCAGTTCGACTAAAATAAGTGCAATTCGACCATACCCTCCCCCAGTGCCACCCCCCCCCCCCCCTTAGTTACGGCATTGAACATACAGATATATGTAAAATGTAAATATTTTGTTTAGAAAAATTTTACTATGGAAGACTGATGAGTCTAATTATTTTTTGAGTACCGAGAACAGTGATGTATGAAATCCTTCTAAAACGACAACTTATAAATTTATTACCATTTTCAAGATTCAAAAAACATTTTGCTAATGATTCAACTGTAGATTGAGGAATTCCATAAACTAATCGATCAGCAAATTCTTCTTCAGGAATCGCATTTGGAAATGACGTTATGACAAAACTTTTAACATCATCCATGTCTCCACGAGGCTTTAATTTTATTTCCAATGTATACCCAGCGCCATAAAGGTTTTTTAAATATTGAGTAGAACCCAAACATCTATCAAATGTTTTTAAAAGAAATTATTAAATGTAAAAAGTCTGTGTATATAAAAATGAATTACCTGAGTTGGCCATTAACCATTATTCCAACTCTAGAACACAACGCGTCTGCTTCTTCCATAGAATGTGTGGTTAATATTGCACCTTTAGATCCCTGGAAACTGCTAATTATAGCATCCCATAAATATCTCTTGGACCTCGGATCCATACCAGTACTAGGCTCGTCCAGCAATACCAGCTTAGGATTTCCAATCATTGCTAAAGCAAAACTTAATTTTCGTTTTGTGCCACCAGAACAACAACTCACTTGTTTATCTGCATGTTCAGTTATTTGAAGACCTTCAATATATTTCTCAACAATACTAAAAAAAAAAAGAAATATGCTACAAAAATGTTAAAAATACATACATTTTTAAAATAACAGTTTGATAAAGTTGCATTCAAATATTTATCTCATCACATTTTTATTTTTATCAAGATTTTAATAAAAATTTACTTTTTAATTTGATCTTTTGAGATTCCTCGAATAGCACCATATACCTGTAAATGTTCTCTGATAGTTAATGAACTCCATAAGGCATCATGTTGAGGACAATATCCAATCATTCTATATGCAATATCCGCAGATTCTTGAATATCATGTCCTTTAATAAATATCTTAAATATAAGATAATTAAAAAATATATTAATATTTCTAAAAATGTATCACATAAATTTAAATCAAATAGGCTTTGAAAGTGTTAAATGCTTTACAAACTTTTCCTGTTGATTCTTTTTCTTCCATGGTGATAATACGCATAGTTGTAGTTTTTCCAGCACCGTTATGACCTAGCAATCCAAGAACTTCTCCTGAATTTACAGCTAATGATAGATTTCGGATTGCAAGTTTCTTCTCGTTATTTATATTTGTTTCTTTTTTTTTTATAAGACAAGTTATACTTGAGTTCATACTTTGAGTTGTGAACTCTTTTTTTAAGTTCTAAATTAAATTAAAAGACCTCAAAATAAAGTTTGAAATAAAATTTATGATTTTTTACGCACTAAATACCTGAACAACAATTACTGGCCAATCCACTTGATCATTGACAATATTATTTACTTTTCTCAGTTCAGCTCTTACATCATCGTCACCCTCATCTTGGGTATCAATAGTAATTTCTGAAGGTTTTTTATTTTTTGATTTAGAATCTAATATCTTTAAAACAACCCATAATGCTGGAATCTGGCCTATGCAACCCATTAAAATTGCAACTATTTCTTTATTAACATATTTTATAAAAGGGGCATGATCATCATTTTCTCTATACACACTATTTATGAAGTAAATTATAGCAAAAGGCACGTAGACGAAATTTGTTGAAGAAAATAGAACGTGAAGTGCAAATCCTAAATCACTAACAATACCCAGCATATCTAGTGAAGCTACTATTATAAACGGTACACCACCAATTAGTGACGTCACATTTGGCAGTATAGACTGTACTGAATCAGTTTTTTCGAAAAAATATGATATACATGCAGTAGCTAATATTGCAGCAGGGCAATATGCTATAAGTAATATTATCATAGTTGTTATTGCAAAAGGTGTATCCAAACCTTCAACATGGAATAGAGCGATAAGAATTATAAGTATAAGGAATATGCCGAGCAACATTGAAATTAAAAGAATAAAATAGGAACTGAAATATTGCATAAAAGTTACGCCGTTGATACGAAGCTGATTTTTGGCTTTTATCTATAAAATAAAAAAATTATAAAAACTCCACATATTGAAATATTATTCAAAATTGAAGTAAAAAACAAATTAACAAAATATTAAATAATATTGGTACTCAGAGATATTTTTTCTGTTATCTATTGATAATTTATAGATTTTTAATTTTTATACCTTCATGTATATTTTATATATTGCACGAACCATTAAGTATAATATTATTTTAAAAGTATTGAAAATTAAATATGAAATACGAATATAGTAGATATAACTAAATTTGATCATATACATAATTTGTTTCAATAAAATTTAAAATTAATCTTTAGAGTACAAATAAAATATAATATTATTTATGAATTAACTTAATTGATTATTACCTCTCTATCATAGACAAGATCAGCAGATAAACTCACTGGAACTAAAACAAATACTATGCCTAAGAAGAATGCAGATGAACAACGACTAAAGCTGTATTCGTTTTGTTTGTATTCCATTTTAAACGGTTCTGATTTGATATCAATTTGATCTCTAAAAAAATAATTTAAATATTAAAAAATAAGACATTTTACACTCGATTAATAATACTCTGTTTAATATCGGGCATGTATCTCAAATAGGTCATATGAGTTGATATAAATTATAATCAATATTATAAAATTTAGAGCACTTTTCAACTAAGGTAGCAGAGCACGTCAGCATCCGATTGTTTTAAATACAAAATTAAATTAATATTAAATTAAGTTAATTACTCAAATTATATATAAAATTATTACATATACCTACATTATAATTTATTCTACAATGTATGACCCGCAATTAAATATAATTAGTATAAATCTTGCAAAATAAATTTTATACCAATATTTTATAAGATAGTTTTTTTTTTTTATCAAGTTTACCCAAGTAAAGTGCTAGTGATAGAATTCAATATTATCGGCAACGAATGTATAAATGAGTCGTTGTAATATATTGTAAGTGCTAATATTGATGAATAGGTCATATTATGTGTGTGCCGTTCTCGCAGGACTCCTAGATGAGAAGGCAAATCTAATAATCCAGAATATGTGCCAGCGTAAATATCTGAATCAAGTGTTGTATAATTTGATAATTCTTGAGAAGTTACGACTAGTCGACTTTCTTCTTTATAGACATCTATAAATTATTTAAAAACGTAATATTAAATAAAATAAATATAACGAATAAGTTTAAATTAAATATACAATAAAAATACAATGTAGTATATAATATATTATACCTATATTTATAAATAATGGTACTATTAGGTTTAGCTTAACCTTTACCCTTTTTTTTACTTTTTTTTTCATGTGTCATCACTACATAGCAGATGGACTGTTTACATAAGGCGTAGTCCCAAACTAACCTTAACCTTGTGTTACACACACGCGTTCAAATTTATTACATGATTTAACCATTTAACGTATTGTTTTGCACGAGTTTGTATAATATAATCTCTACACAATATTAACATTTACAAAATTTTTCTTCATTTTTTTAAGTTGTTGCATTTTTATTTAATTATTTTAGATTATTTAATATTTGGTCTAACTATTATAAGACTAAATATTAACTTTATTATGGAAATTACTAAACAAATATGTATTTACATACCGTTATTTAAAATAATACTTCGTATTGGCTGAATTTCATGACTTAATTTGTTCAAAATAATTCCAGTGGCTAAGAATACGACAGGTAATAATATCATAACATAAAGCTTATGAACATCTCGCACTACTCGCATGGTTCGCATTTTTAAAAGAGCAGTTATTGTACTCCAATTGGTTGGATCGTATATAATGCTTGATCTTACGGTGACATTATGTATAGTATCAATTGATCCTCTGAAGTTAAAAGAAATTGTATTTATAAATTATGGACTATAATACTTTATGAACTACAAAATTTATGTATGAAAAAAATAAAACTTCCTTATACGCATAACCCGAACGGGTTCTATATAAAGAAATAAACACTAATAACACTATTAATAGCATTAATTAATTATTGGATACAAACAAAAATAGCGGGGTACATATAAGCTATCAAATATTCCAAGTACATTTTTTTTTACTTTGTATATTTTAAAGATTTAAGGGCATTTTAGCCATTTTTAGGTAGGTATATTTTTACAGTGAATATTTCAAGGTTTGTTGAGACTTATGTTATAAAGTTAATACTCAATTATAGCACATTTTAGTGCAATAAAGTCCCCTGCAGCTCTGGTTATGAAAGTAATTATTAATTTAACCTAATAAGTTTAACCTTAATGGTATTAGAAATTATTAATATGTATCACGATCAATCACCTATTAGAATGTGTTACCGACTGTCCTTTCAATAGTTCAATTGCTAACTTCTCAGCATTATCATGTTGGCCTTGTTCAAGATACAAAAATACTTCTTCTAACGTAGTCATTGAAACACCATAATTTTGAATACCCAAGTCGTTCGTTGCAGATTTAATTCCTGCTTCAATTTGTCCAAACAGAGGCGGGAATTTACTCACACTGTCATATGGTAGTACAAAAGATAATTCATATCCATGGCGTCTTGCTCGTTCTGCATTTGGTACGTGTTCTTTAATCATTTTTACTATGGAATTTTCCTTTGCTTGATTATTGAGGATCAATCTATGAATATCATTTTTTAGTCATTATTAAAATAGCTTAAAAAATATGTAGTATTATAAGTATATAATATATTAGATATATTTGAGGAAATAAACTGGCAATTATTTTTGAATTGTTGCAAATTAAATTTTTGGTTATACTGTAATAGCACTAATAGGTTTAGCCGTAAATTATGTTCAAAATTGTACGGAAAATACTATATTTTGATGATATTTTTTGCCTCTTGGAAATATTATACAATTTAAATCTCAATTAGTGTAACTACCTACATAAAATTGGTATACCTAATGATTTAAATTGTTAAACTTACGTTAAATGATATCCAATGCCAAATTTATTTTTAAGGAATATAGATGAACCACAACATCTTACACAACCTTTTGATATCACAGCTATACGATCAGCTAAGATGTCAGCTTCATCCATAAAATGGGTTGTTAACAGTATTACCTAAATAAATGTGTTATTTGAATATAGGTATGTACTGTATATAGATTTATTCGTTATAAAAATACCTTTCCTTTTCTTCTCTTTTGAAGAAGTGACCATAAATGTCTTCTTGCTGGTGGATCAACACCTGCAGTAGGTTCATCGAGTATTATGATTTTTGGATTTCCAATTACTGCAATACCAACCGATAACTTTCGTTTTTGCCCTCCACTTAAAGTTTTTGCTATATTATCTGCTTTATCTGTTAAATAAAGCTCTAAAAGCATTCTTTGAACTTCTTCATCAATTTTTTCTGAAGTTAGCCCCTTAAAAAAATTAACAAACATGTCAGTGCAAATATACGCAATAATATATATATATATATATATATATATTCTGTATAGTGTATGTATAGTGATTTGCTATTTGCGCATAGTTGTAGAATTCTAACGTTCTATGTTAATCACGTACGTAGGTATACTTACTCTAAGAGTAGCAATAAATTTTAGATGTTCTCTTGGAGTAAGCCGTTCGAACAATATATCATATTGTGGACAAACTCCAATCATTCTTCTGATTTTAGTCACGTCAGATGGATTTCTAACATCATAACCAAATACCTTTATTGTGCCTGATGTTGGTTCAGTAAGTCCCGTTATTATATTAAATAACGTTGTTTTCCCAGCACCATTGTGCCCTAAGATAGCAGTTATTTCTCCTTCGTATATTGTCATATTTATACCTGAAATTAACATTAATAGTAACTTCTCTATAGCAGTATAGTTTAATATAAACAGCGTCAGGGGCGTCAGTTGAGGGGAGGAGTATGCCTTTGTCCAATGTCCAACCCTACATTTTAAAGTTGTTTTGGGCCGGCTGCCAGATCAATATTTACCGGCCCTAGACCCAATACGGACCGTGATACAGCATATAAGTCGTTAGGAATTAAAAATAATTTATCAGTAGCCTACAATAAAACGAGTACAAATTGTACAAAATATGTCAAGATAAAGAATATACTATTATATTATTTGGTATTAGTATCACGATTTAAGATAATATACAGGTTGCTGACGACCGTATGGAAATTGTTCTCCAGAGTAATGTGCACAGTTTATCATAAAAAATCAGCTGTTTAGCATAGAGAGAATCACAAAAATAACGCTTTCAGTGTATATAATTTGTAATATATTATAATGATAGTTAGGGCACCTAGCGAGCGAAGCGATCAGTTTTTTTTTTAATATGTCCTTAAAAGTCGTATATACTTATTGGGCCGGTAATTATTATGCCTTACCCTAGAAAATATTGAAATGACACCCCTGAACGGTGTACAATGCGTGATGTAAATAATTGTTTTAATTTTAACCCGCTACCACCACCGTGAAACATGCCCAAATGAGGAAAACTGTATTTATTTGTAAAATAAATGTTTTGTCCTTTCTTAAGAATTATAGTTAATTAAATATAAATATATAAAATATATTATAATATAGGTAATTAATTTACCATTTATAACATTTTTTGTTGATCCTTTGAAAGACTTGCAGAGGTTTGTTATTTTAATTGCCTGAAAATCTTTCATACAATCTGGTACAGGTTCTAAGTCAGGATTTGCGACGGAATATCTATCAATCTCATCAAATTCAATTGATTCTGGAACTTTAGCACACCAAAATGAAGACTTGAAACAAACCCAAGGAGATCGATTTTTTTCATATTGGCTTGACAAAATCATGTCAAAATAATATGCTAGAATCACATAGACAAGCGTATCAAATGCCATGATTACTAAACTTTCGCCAAATGACATTCCTGGACCATCCCAAATATTACTAAAATGGAGGCCTTTGCCTGACAAGTCCATTTGCATAGCTTTATCAATAGCTAATGCAAAACCAGATGGACTTAATAAAGATACTAGCCACAATAGTTTTTTACTTGACGGGTCGATAAAAGTATGCAAAAAATACATTAAACTTATCAAATTCAGTATAAAATTTCCCAGTATTCCAGCTGTCTGAAAAAAATAATTTCTTTCAAATGGGTGTTGATGTCTATAGTTAAAATCAGTGGCGTAAGTAAGATACATTTTCTTGAAAACAGACTTATAAAAAATGTATCAAATGTAAATCATAACTTACATGTTCCTAAATCAATAAGTTAATGATGATTTTAATAAATTATAACGTTTAATACGCCACTGAAACAAATTATCACATAATATAGGTAAGTACTTACTCGTGATTTGTCGAAGAATGGAGAAATCATAAAACTGAAGAAGATAACAGTAATCGAATACAAAAACACTAATAAAAATATTAATACCCAGTTAGTGTTATTGAAAACTCCAAGTAAGTATAATACTATAGTACTGGAAAATGACAGTACTATTGCGTAAGCTGCGTAGATGTTGAACCACGAACACCAAAATACCAATTCTCTAAGGCCCATTATTTTCATACCTTCTTTTATCTTTCTTTCTTTCTCACCAACTAACTGTACTAAAAGATATGTAATAAATTGTGATAAAGCAATCACTACATAAAGAGGTATAACCATATGAAATACCATTAACCAATCTGAAAATAATTTTGATTTTACAATTATTATTACAATAGAACTATCTAAGTAAAACTAAAACAATCCACACTCACTTGCTGTATACGCTGGTTTAGGAAAAAGTACAAAACTGTAATCTGGTAATGTTACAGTCGTATTAGTGACAAGAGAAATCTTAGTAATATCAACTAGAGTCTGAAGGGCTATAAATCCTGAGTATATGTAATGAATTGCTGGACATGATATTTCTTCATTGTGTTGATTGTTATTATGGTGATGTCTATGGAGAAACTTTTTCGTTAATTTATTAGCTGATACTTTTCGACATTGATGGCTGGATCCATAAAGTTTAGATGGTAATGGTGATGAATCATAAAACGGATTGGTACGAATCTTATAACTAAAACAAAAGTATACAAATGTAGATCAGTTAGTTATATAGTTTGCAGAATATGAAGAATTAAATCAAATATTTCATCAAAAACATGTTAGTGCTGTGCCGAGTTATTTTCTTGAAGCGTATTTTTATTTTTATAATAACAATACAATTATGTTTTGTTCTGATAAAATAATTAATAGCATGCTCCATATTATACGAAATTTATAAACATTTATATTTTATCATTAGACATAATGGGTATTATAGGTACATTATTATTATTAATAAGCTAAATAAAACCTTATCGATTGATTTTTAATAGGATCATCATCGAATAATAAGGCTATGTAAACCATTTCTGGATTATTTCTTTGTATTTCAAATATATCTTCTTTGTTTTGATAAATACTAAAATTAATTTTCTCTCCATCTCGTTTCATCCAAATTTCGTTCATTTTTTCTAAAAATATCTATAATTGGGTTACACTTTAAATTAAAACATTATCATTCAACAACTAACAAGTATATAATACAAATAAATTATGTATTATAATATACATATATTTAAATAAAAGTTAATATCCATAATCTAAATCATCAAATTTACCTGTACTTGTTTCGTTGATGGTGCTACAGTTATATTTCCGTATAAATAATTATACATATCAGGTGATTCTTGAGGTACTGTTACTGGCGGAAAATGAGGATTGGGTATCAACAGTTTTATTGCTACTAAAAGCCCTAAAGTGTACAGCGGAATAGCGATTTCCTAAACAACGTTAATTTATTTTAACGATTTATAAAAGGTATTATTATTAATATATTATTTTTTTAATAAAACTGAATTTACTTACAGACAATGTTTTTTTGATTTCCCTCCGTTTAATGAGCGTATTTCTAATTGTCATTGCTTTTATTTGGTACCAACATTCGAAATTAATTGAGAACTTCATTTTAAGGACTCAATTGAAAGCACACGGACAACTGAGTCAGCTCTATTCATATACGTAAATATTTAAAAATGATTATATTGATTTTTATGATGAAGGTTCTCAAGGTTCTACTAAGTAATAAATATCTAATAAGTCATGCAGGGACACTGATGACTTTTTCTTTCGTTTTTCTAACCGAAACCTATAATTTAAACTTGACTCTTTTTTTGAATTTTATATTATATATACCTATGACTATATATGTATACTATTGTATACTGTATATTAAATATACGTCTAAGGTATATATTTTTGCATACGAACTATAAAAGACAGGTATAATATTCTTTTTTGTTCATAAAATATATAAATAATACATTCAATTTAATACACATATACGTTAACCGGCTTAACCTAATGAATTATTTATAATACGTAGAAAAATGCTATATTTTGACGTACAAAAAGTATGATTATTATTTAGAATTTTTTTTATAAATTCATTTTAAAATTTATATTATAATAGCTTTTTTCTAATTGAATATATTTTATTGTCTAGGCTAAAAACTTAGCATATAACATAAGAAGGCCGTGGTTTAATATAGTTTTACATTTTTTTTTTTGTTCGGTAAAAATTCGTTTTACGTGACTTTATTGAGTTAGTCGGGTGTATTATTTATATTTGGAATGTTTGAAATTTTCTTTAATATTCTTATCCCTATTTTCCTACATATGTTTCTTATATTTGTATTTTGTTGCATAATTTAAGATAATGGATTTTTAGAAACAAGTGAAGGGTTTTTACTTCTTAGCGTATATTTTAACAGTTATCTTAATGTATCAATAAATGCACAGGGCCGCGTTCTCCTTATAAAATATGTAATTATTGGTTAGTTTTAGATTTATATAAGATATTATATAGTTTAAGTAACAAGGCGATTACCTACATGAAACGTAAATCGTAGGCATAACTATTACATATAGCATAAGTCGTATTATAAATAAAAATGAATACTGACTATTGTATAATACAATAATAATTTTGCTAGATCTACCTACAACAGGTTACCTATATTAGTAAATTTAATAACCCAAACAAGGACACTTTTCTTATGTTTAATTACCAAGAAAAATAATTTCTAGAATAACAAAATAATCCTTTAAATAATAATTATAATTAACAACAGCTAATCTATAAAATATTAATTTTTTAACTACAGTTAGAAGTCATTATTTAATAAATAATATTATAAAGTACTAAGGGCGAGTTGCATAAAGAACAGACTGTACATTTGTTATCGACCCAGTAATTTATGAATTCTATAAAGTTAGTGTTTGTATTAAACTATGCTAGGATTGCATAAAGAAATATTAAATTATTGATAACCGTGATTATCAAATAAATTATACTACCAACAACATAGATAACATCCATGATATTTCATTGATCTTTAAGTTACCTAACCAAATTCTGATCTGTAGTTTACAGGTCCGTTAAACAATAATTTACAGAACCATTAACATTATCGGGTGTTCAAGCAACACCTGGCCTTAGTTATAGAACCAGCAGTGCGATAACGGTTCAGTAAGGCGTTACAGAACGTTTATGCAACCCACCCTAAGGACCTAAGAGGAGCAGTGATGTACCCGGGAATTTGTTATAGGGGTTGGGGACAGTCTTGTAAAGTACTTGAGTAAAACTATTCGAATAAAAGTATTCAAATCCATTTTAAGTACACAAATACGTATTTTAAATACTTATTTGTTTTAGTTTATATAATATTTTCTATTTTAATTGCATAAAAAAATAAAATTAATAATTACATTTTTTTAT
Source organism: Nasonovia ribisnigri (assembly GCA_027563435.1). Classification (NCBI taxonomy): domain Eukaryota; kingdom Metazoa; phylum Arthropoda; class Insecta; order Hemiptera; family Aphididae; genus Nasonovia; species Nasonovia ribisnigri. Next base: position 147,190 of record JANEHU010000431.1, read on the forward strand.
TTTTTCTATGATTTTACTCAACTAAAAATTCTTATACTTAAAAAATCAGATGAGAATATATATTTTGATAGTAACACCAAAGATACAGTGTAAAATTATGTACAAAATTACAGTCAAACATGAAAATTGGTTCTGTAGTTCTATAAGATAAAAATTGTATTTATAAAAAAATTGAAAATAGCTAGGTAAGTATCTATTTGAAAGTATCGATAAATAATTTTTAAAGTATTTGTATTCGAAATTAAAAACTTTTTTCACTGAGTATTCAAATAGGTACGTATTTTAAATATTTTTGAAAATAAGTACTGTACTTGAATATTTTTAAAAAGTATATCTTAGTTCTTACAAGACTGATTGGGGATGTTTACTAACTATACTTACTCAATAATTATTTTTTGTTGTACCTACTGGTTTGTTATATCCCTGTCCGCGTTTGTAAAAGCTTTATAGTCCCGCCACTTTTATCTCGCCGATTATAATAAATGTAATGGAAAAAATGTAAAAAAAAAAAATAATAATAATAAAAATAATAACAAATAGTATATGTCATAATAGTCAATTTTTTGATATGTATAATTAAAGGAACCTATATAATTATATAAACTGATAATAATAACTCATATTTTTTCGTTTCTGTAATAATAACATATTTAAAAAAGAATTTATATAATTATATATTAATATAAATTAAAGTTTCCGGAATTTACATCGGGAACTTTTGTTAACAAATCTTTTAAATTAATTTTAATAATATGAAATAGGAAATTTTATAAATAATATAAATCTATAAATTAAATAACGACGAACAAAAAAACCTGACCCGTGATGTGGTTATTGTTCTACCGTTTGATGTTTGATCGGTTTGATAATTTCATTATTGGTTTTTAAACAACCCATATTATGTGATAAATATGCCAATAGGTAGTATATTATGGTACGTACCTATAGGCTATAAAAAAAGTATATTATTTCCGAAAACCGTCAAATTATTAACGCAATATATTTATTATTATGCATTACGGCGAAGATAAAAAATCTAAGTGACGGGGCTATAAAGTTTTCACACGCACGTGCAGGGATATATAACTGATATATAAGAAACTAGTACCCTGTTTTTATTTGATTTACACGACATACAAAGTTATAGTTTACTTCATAATTGATAGATAACCTTACAAACATGTATAATGTGGGTGAAACGGCAAAACACAATCAAATAAAATAAATGACAACTTATTTAGTAGATAATACTTGAGTAGTATTAAAATAAAGTTTTGTTAATTAGTATGTACTTACTTGTTCAAATAATAATTATTACAATTATGTATTACAACACCGATGTCTGATAATATATACTAGAAGTCTAGAACATAGATAGCTATATAAGCCGGACGGTACTACTATATATAGGTACCTACTACAATTTAAATCATATTTATATGTTAAGAGGACGCTACACCCGCATGTGTTGTCTCTGTCTTACAATTAATGTACAACATAGCAAAAACGGTTTTGCGTGGGTAAGAACCTCTCAGGCTGAGGTCCAAGTTAATCAACCAAATGCTTACACTACAAAGAGGAGAATATTGACTGTGAAACGTTGTTTTTAATTTTTGATATCATAAATACGAAAAATGTCCTAAATGTTTAAAAATGCATTATTGTTGAGCTTTTCAAACTTGAATAAATTCTTTTTTTTAGTCCAGGCATTGAAAAAAACCAAAATAACATTTCACAGTAAATTGTCACATCTTATAGTGTGGAAATTTGGTTGCTACTTGCAACTTGCTTATAGTCTGAGTGGTTCTTACCCGCGCAAAACCGTTTTGTAAGACCGAGACAACACATGCTTATGTTGCCTCAGTTTTAATAATGCGTAGTATAGAAAAATTCAATGTATGAGTTAATTTACCTATTATAAAATTAAGGTAAGGATATTATATTTTGGACTTCACGTAAGTTTATATAAATATTTAATTTTGAATCAAGTTATAAGCATTTTTAAATTGTAAATTTCTATTATATTACATATAATTTTTTTATTTGACTTAATTTGCATGATATAAAAACATTTTTTAACGTTTAAAGACTTTAAACTAAATGGGTAGGCCTCTGAAGGAAACAGAAGTAATTGCTATGAACATTGAGATAGCTGTAATTAAATATAAGTAGCTAAGTTATTCGGGAACATTAATTTATTTTTCGTATAGATGTTCGAGAACTGACCGATTATCGTTGATATGAGTCACAATTATAATGAGGTTCGTAGATATAAACAATCAAAAATGACTGCTTGTAAATTGTATGAACTATGAATACAAATATTTTCTATAATTGATGTAATTCAAAATTAAACCAAATTCAAATTGTATTTACAGTAGTGATCTACAATTATAACTTAGAAGTGTATCGGAAATTAGTTGCACAGTATTTGTATGGCCTTGAAACTTTGAAGTTCTTTTATGTTAATTTTTTTAATCAAATTAATTTAAGTTCATTAGAAACTGTATGGGTATTCTTAATATCTAGTTATTAGTAGTCAGTTATTAAAAACCATTGCATTTATTCTAATAGAGTTATTATTATATGTAGGTATATAATTTCGTATTTAATTTATTGGTACCTATATTATAATCTAAACTAAATACTAATTTATTTAAAACAAATTTATATATTTAAGTAATTATATTTGTTATTACCTGAACTCGTTTTATTTGGAGTTTGGACACTAATTGTTAAGATAAGATAAGTGAGCAATAAACACGTTTAATTAATGTACGTCTACTCTTGTGAAGTGCATATATAAAAATGTAATAAACGTATTAATTATTAGAATATTTACGTACATTTAAAAAAAATATGATGTGCTAATAGATTCCATTAAATACATTTTTAATCGTTATAAAAAGTGTTTCAGATTTTCAATAAATTGTTTCATTTTGATATTGCTAATTGGAAATTTTAATATTTTTATTAAAATAGAATGTTAAATTATGGTCGTCTTAATCCAGACAAAATTTAAAATAGGTACGTACATTTATAAGACATATAATTATCGTCGTCTGTCGAGCTGGTATAATCTGTAGTTCATACTTTATAATACATAAAATAGGTTTAATAAAGCTTCTACTTTGTCCTCCTCTAGTCATTCATAGCGATAGCACCACAGCTCACATAAATACATAATCAGCTATATAACTATATAAGTCAAAAATGCTCATAAATTATTTTTTTGGAACAATTTTGATCAAGATAGAAATTGTGGTAACTAGATGGTAAGAAAAACAAATTCACAAGACTTATTTATTAATAATTATACCTATAGGTAATTAATATAAGTATACTAATAAAAATTTTTCATTTGAATGTATAAATATTGGATAATATTAAAAATATTTAGTTCCATGCCAATATCAACTTTCAAATGTATAATGTTATTTTCTAATGTTTATTATTTATCACATTGACATTGTTACCAGTGTTCACTTTAAAATAAGTCACATGCATATATGGCTAAATAAAATGAAAATTTTTTGAACAATTTTATTTATTAATATATTATCTAATATTAAGCTTACAAACTGTATAATAGAGATTTTATAAGTATTTATTATAAAATGTTTTAATGTTTTTAACAATTCCAACTCCAGTTTTCAAATATATTTTATATTAATTATTGAAAAATAAAAGTTATTATGTATTACTACTATCACTTTATACTTGAATACAATTTACAAGTACTGTAAATAAAAATTATAATTAGGTACAATTATTGATATAACCAAATTGGGTGACTTATTAGTTATTATTATAATAATTAATACATTTAATAGTTAATTTGTATATTTATTTAAACAACTTTAATTTATTTTCTATATTACAATAATCTTCTAGACTACCTACGTGATATATAACACCGAATTCACATAGTTGAATTGAATCTACTAGCCATTAAGCGATGTAATGTAGTCTTTACTCTTTTGAATGAACCTATATAATATTTTAATATAATATACCGGTTTTATTTATCTGATGAATATAAGTTTAAAGAATTGGAGTAAATTTCATTGTTCCATCAAAAAATCCCAGAACGAAATTCATAATAGATTTTTCTGTAATATGAATTCCGTATTCCATTACTGAAATTCTTGCCATTGGTAAATCTATTAGGGTTAACAATGGAGCTGTGTCATCAGTCAATCTCGTAAACTGTCTTAAAGTATCTGATGTGCAATCCTATGAAATCAAATATAAATATTAAATTTGTGTCATATTAATTATAAAAATGATTCATGTAACCATTATATACAATGATTATTATTGGTTATTACTTGTTAGGTATTATTAATGTATGGTAATAATTTATACGTACGTCGGGAGCTATAAAGAATAAGAGATCATATAATGCATTTGACCGTGTCTTTGCAACTTGTTGTGCTACAGGCAACAAAACACCTTCGGCCAACTCTAATTCTTCTTCTTGGTCTCCTTCAATGAATAACACAACAGCTGGGTAACTCTGAAGTTTTGGTAGCAGTCTCGAAGAAAGGGAATAAACAAATCGTCTTCTCCATGGGAAATACTGTAATTAACAAACATTTTAATTAGTTAAGGTTAGGTTAGGTAATAATACAAAAATATCTTGCCAATCCATCAGGGTCTTCCGAAATTTCGGCACGGCCATTTTCTGTGATGATATTTCCATTGTTATCAATTAATACTAGGTAAGGAATACCAAGAACGTTAAAACATTCAGTTAGGTCCTGTCGTAAAGTAGTATTTGAATATGGAACAGAAGGCCAAGGCATTGATGACGCATGAGAGTTATAAGACTGTTCACTTCTGAAAAACAATATGTTTATTTTTTAGATTTCACATTTTTTTGTGAATTTAATTTTAAGAAAATCTTATATCGATTAACGTTATATCTAACTGACTATGTAAGATTTAATTCAAAATTTTAATACGTGTTGTTATGAAGTATTTTCAACTAACAACTAAACTAAAAAAAGTGGACAAGTAGGTAACCACACTGCTGTACTGTGTATGTATATAGGCGTGTTTACGGGTATGGCCAATATGGCCATGTCCATACCTGAAAATCAGCTTCTCGCAGAATTTTGAGTTAATGTTAATCCTTAACAATATAAACATTTAAATACCACGCTAATAAAAATAGTAATATATTTATCATGTAGCATCGACGAGTCAAATTTTTTGTATTCAGATTTCACTGATTTCAGAGCGCTATAGACATTTTATTGTCGACGCTTATAGGTTAATTGGCAACAATTTACTATAGGTATTTTAATACCTACTCTTATAAAGAGTTCAGAAATCAGTATGTACTTAAGAGATGTCGTGAGAGAGAAGCAACAATTTCTTAAAAAATATTTTAGATTTGTTTTACGGGGGCTGACTCAATACGTCATCTATCCACTATGAAATTTTTGTTGGTCGCATCAGTGAAAATAAATTCTAGACATGACTATGAGTAAATGTATCAAAATATGTACCTCTTCATTGATTGATGCTCACTTTAATGAATGTGTTAAATTTAAACTCAATGATTTACCTACCTTCGTATATGAAAAAAAAATTGAACGGAGACGGTATAACTTTTTACTAACCATCGTTGTTATATATGGTTGTTTTTTTTACTAAACAATTTCTACTTTTAACCCATCATCAAAGTATAAACATCAAATTTTTTTCCATAAACCTCCATAAGAGTGAATGATCAAAACATTGTTCTAATAGGAAAAATCTCTTAAGGGCATTGCATGCCGCGATTGTCTGTCTTTGTCTAACACACGTGGAGCATAGGAATAACGACCTATAAACGCCTGACAAAAATTAAGGTACTTCTAGTTGTTCGATTTAAAATATGTGAAGATGTTTGAATTGGTATACAAGTTTACTTTGCATCGGTCGTTGCATATTTTTAATATTTTTTTTAATATATTTAATAATAAAAATTAACAAATTTATAAAACGTAAAATATTTATTCCCATCAAAATTGCTACAATCGAAAAAGTGTTTACCGATGCAAAGTAAACTTGTATACCAATTCAAACATCTTCACATATTTTAAATCGAACAACTAGAAGTACCTTAATTTTTGTCAGGCGTTTAGGTCGTTATTCCTATAATGTTCCACGTGTGTTAGACAAAGGCAGACAATCACGGCATGCAATGCCCTTAAAAAACACTCATCAATGTAAATTCAATACATATGTATAAAAATATTCTTCGTTCCCCTCAGAATCTAAAATTATAAAGTTATAGACAGTTATAGTACTTATTTAAAAATATAAAAACTAAAACTATATTTGATTGTTTTATATTTTTTTATGATATATACGTACTTATTATAGGTTACATACCATAAGTAGGTATATATTATAATAGTTGGCGATAATAGTATTGATATTAAATGTCTAAATGTAATGTCGTTCTACTTAAGAGGACGCTATATACGCCTACACACGCAAGCGTAAAATGCACATAACTCATTTTAAAATTAAATTATAAAAAAATGTATGAGATTCACTAGAGTTTGATATTTTGATAATAGGTAAATTAACTCTAATATTAAAGATTTCAACATTATATGGTTCAATGCAGAGCACACAACTTGTTATGTTATGCATTCATATCGTATAAGACGGAGATAACGCATGATGCTGGTGTAAAGTACTCTTAACTTGTTTTATACTTTAATTACAATTGTATTTACAATATAATACCTGTCAGAACTGACAAAAATGATCTCGAACTGAATTCTTTTTCTTATACTATCGTAAGCATGAATGAGTTGTGGAATAAATGCTTTGCATGGTGGACACTAAAATTAAAACAGTTTATAAGTTATTATAAATTACTCCGTTACACTTAATCGTAATTTATTAATACCCAATGCGCTGAAAAATATAGACCATATATCGTTTCATTGGATTCATTTGAGGAGAGTTTTAAGGCTTCTTGACAAATTTTTTCATTCCATAAGTTCGTCCATGGAAAACTTTTTCCACTACATGACAAAAGTTTAAGACCATTTCGAGTATGAACTTTCTTCAAATAGCTATCATTCAGAATTAACAACGTTTCTGCATTCCCAACACGATATTTGTGTCTCAAACGAATCTAAAAATCACAATATAAATTTAAGAACAAAAATAGTAGGTATAGAATAAAGATACAATATTGTTTTTAAATTTAACACAACCGTTTTTCAGATTGTGTTATTCTGACTTCTGAGCAAAGCTTATAGCAACAAATCTTAGACTTTAGATAAGAAAACCTAAGTCTAAAACTAATAAGTATTTTTTTTAAAAGTGGGTTACTAAATTAAATGTGTTCTACCACTTTCTAACATTTTAAGCCATAGACACCTGTAAGCGTGTGACTCAAACAACCCCCAAATACTACGCAGGTGCATACATGGCATGCACTTTTTCAACATTGTACCTACCTAGTATAATTATATAAGGAAAACATCTTAAACAAAAGTGAAATATTTAAATATTAACATTATAGATAGGAATATGAAATTTAAAAATACATGCATATGTCAAAAGATTAATTTGTTATTTAATTGTATATAATATAGTACTAACTGTCCTACCTGACATTGCCAGTGCCAAAAATATGTTTTTTTTTTTATAAATATATTTGTAAAAAAATGTATATTCCATATTTCTACAACTATGTAACCTTTAAATAAATTTAAAAAAATAATATTCATTTTTCGTAAGCTACCCTTTGTCCCTTTAGCTATAAATATATCTATAGGGGTTGAAAAAATAAGCTATAAATACCCTCCAAGTCTTGAGGAATCTATTGTTATAATTTTTATTGAAAACGAATCAGTACTTTTTGAATTTACAAGACAGGCAGACAATAACATCGATTTTTATATCTATAGTTTAATTTGTTTAATTCAGAGATAGCTAAACGGTTTAGCCTAAATCTATGCTGTAAAAAAATATTTCAAGAATTTTATCGTCATCATAAGTGTTAACCAAACAGTTTTTTTAACGCGTTAAGTAGAAGTGTATACAGATTGTATACTAGTATACAACTATCGATCCTTTCAGAAACTAAAAGATTAATATAAGTATAATATGTGCAGAACGTATAATAATATTGAATATACACTATGTACCTACATCGCAGTCATTACATAATTTACAAAAACACTGGGAAAGTTGTTCAGGTATCGAGTGTACCTTCCTCGTAATTTAGTAAATCACTGTAATGGATATATATACAGGTTTTCAAAAAGTTTGGACGGTAATACAACTTGTGGTGTATGCATAAGGAGGGGGGGGGGTTGGCTTATACCACTACTTAAAATTTATTAGGACTGACAAATAGTTTAATAATATGATATAATTATTGAGGTGATATTTTACCTAATAAATATGCAGCAGTGTTATCTGTTATTGCCACGTGTAGGTATAAAAATATGAAAATGTTAATTAAAGCATTTTCAAATTTTTATAAACAGCTTAAAATAAATCTAAGTATTTTTAATATTTCATCACGTCTAGTAAATAATAATATACATAGTAAGAAATTGTAACAAGTCCATAAAAATTAAATTTTTTGAATTACAACAAAATAACAAAATTTGTTACTTTGTTTTTTTTTTTTTAATAGCTAGTGCAGATGAAATTTAAACTTCTATAAAAAAAAATTAAATTGTAATTTTTATTTTTAGTTTTTATAACAAAAATTTATGGGGATAAATACCTATTGTATTAAATTTTATACATTTTTAACTAAAATATAATTTGAAAATGTATATGATTTTAATGAGCTTCTTCAAAATTTGAACTCCAAACGATTATAAAAAAAACTGTGCCTTTTTATTTACAATGTTCATTACTTGAACACAACTTATAATGTGGTATCTTGTATTAAATGTCCAAAACTTTTACGTTTTAACTTTTACCAAAGTTTAAAATTTTTTATCAATATACTTCAAAACAAAAACAAAAAAATCAAACATTTTAGTTGAATATAAATAGTTAAAAATTAGTTAAGAATTTTTTTAATTTGATTGTGCATGGAAAATGATAGCAATATTGAAATATTTGAATTTTTTTCCGGGTTATACAGGGTGATTCACCAAGCATGCTCGCCCTCTTTTTCTTCAATAATACAGTTATCCAAAGTCTGATTTTTTGAATATTTAAATATACATTAAGACCAAATTTTAAATTCTTGAAATTTTTGTACTAATTTAGGTCCTGTGGAGATACAAACTTCTGTTTTTCAAATAAAAACACCCCTGTTCGACTATAAATTGTACAGTTGTTAGTTTTTTTGAAATTGTTGACGTATCGAAATCAAAATTCATATGAATGGTTTTTGAGTTATTTAACTTAGTATTCTAAAGATAAAAAGCCCATGGTAAATTAATTTATAAGATATTAGGTTTGGATTTGAAAATTGAAGACGTCAATATGAATCTATATCAATATTAAAAATTTGTAAAAGTATCTCAAGCATAATAAATACTAGATCCACTTTGATGTATATTTTATACTTATGTGAAACCCATTTTAAGGACTGTTATCCTTAATACAAGCATTTTTTATAACTAAAAAAAATTTGAATAAATTCATTATTAAAGGAAAAAATGGGGGTGAGCATGTTTGGTGAATAACCCTGTATAGTAGAAGTGTCGAGTGAACCTCGTCATTGAGTTCACTGTAATGGATGTGTTAAATTTTTGTTCAAAGTTAAATCATTGGCTGACTCTGACTGATGAAAAACAATAAAAAAAAAATATTCTGCTTAGAGACAATCTGCCAACTTATATTGAAGTCAAACTTAACACACCCATTACAGTGACCTACTCAATAATAACGAGGTACACTTGACTGACTCCTATTTTAGCAGAGCGATTTTTCCAGTTTAATTAAGATCACATATTCTATAACTATATTTTATCGCTATACTCGTTATATACTCTATAGAATACATAGATTAAAAATATTTTATCGAAGTATTTATGTTGACTGTTAAAAAAAATAATTATTTTTAAGGCTAATGAATATACTTGTAAATCTAAATATAATTAGGTAAGTTGTAGGTACCTATATAACAAAAAGTAATAAAAATATGCAAAATGATATTATGCTTCAGTCATTATATTAAAGGAAAATACGTTGTACTTTGTACATGCTATACTGAAAATAACAATTATTATAATGTCATCTTATGAAATAATTAAATTAATATTAGTTAATATAATTTAGTAGGTATAGCATTTATCTTACAGCACATATAAAAAAATCTTTAATTATATCCAATTAAGTTTTTAGGACAAAATTTGCAGTTCAAAGAAAATAAGAAAGATAGAAGAAATCGAAGATAGTGCACTATCTATCAAATAAAAATATAAAATTACAATATTTATTAAAAGATTAATTTAATGTTTTTTTTTTAAACAATAACTGCGCGTATTTTTTAATTATTATTATCAGAGTTAAGCTGAATCAATTTTTAAAAATATCATAAAATCAATATACATAGGTAGTACCCATATATAATATATATATTGGGACATACTGTATTACCAACCACTTTAACAAAAGCACGCATAGGTTTGTTGAAAAAAGTGTTTCCCTAATGGCTTCCTTTAAACACTGAAATTAAAAGTATAGAGTATCATATATGTGGTATAGTGTTTATGGCAGTATTGATTCAACAATGGTCGAGGTGTAAGTGTAACAATATAGAGAGGGATATTGAATGCGTAAAATTGCAATAAATCAGAAACGTTTCCTCACTATGGTTAATGTATATATGGATGCAGGTGCGTGCTGAAGAGTCACTATAAGCAAAGCGGACAACCCCAGAGCAATAAAATGTAAAAAAAAAATTTACTGAGGGTGCCAAATCTTGGGGAGATGTGATGTGCATGAAAGTTTAAATGAGAATGATATAGGAGAGGAGGGACTATAGTTGTTATTAAAATGTGAGAATCCCGTGGGGTTTATAATAAATCGTACTTTGGGGAATGTGACCATAGGAGGTCTCTGTTGTATAATAATAATACTACGTTATCCCTATAAGTAAAGTGAACACCCTACAAATTTTTTTACAACGATCTGTTACATTATAATATAATATTATAGATAGGTACATAATATGTATAAACTATAAACAACTATGTAGCTTTAAAATATAAAAGACGCTATACATTTTTTGCTAACCGACCTAATGCTTTATATTAATTTTTTAGTTATTTAATGTATGAATTTACCTTAACCCTACTTTTCAAAAAATATTATATACACTAACGGAGTTTTAAATTTATCTTATTGCGGTAATATTAGGCAATATATTTCAATTCTCTTAATTTGTGAAAATTATTTATTCCCCCTTTCTCTAACATTAAAACAATATAAATATAAAATTGAATTATGGTTTAAACTTTAAAGTACTTTTAAGCCCCAAGTGAGTTATATCTTTAAACGACCGATCAGACTACCTAATTTATTTTTTATATTTTAAAGTCTAATCGTATTTTTATTTATACTTAGATAACATTTAGAAACGTACAATTTCGTCACACTTTATAATGTGTAAATGATAACATTTGTCTGTATGAGGACGTTTAAGGGAAAATGGTGAGTATAAAATTTTTTATTTTTTAAACCAAATATATAATAAAATTATAAAATTATATAATTTATATCAATTAAATAGAATCAATAAAATTAAATAAACTTACGTTAAATTTAAAAAATCTGTTAAATATTTTTATCATTTATTATATTTAATATTTTTTTAATGAATATTTGTGTACAAGAAAAATTTGTATATTTTTTAAGCTTACTCTCTTCTCCGCGTATTCGTAAAGAACGGAATGCCATGGAACATCATTGGTCAATTCATCGAAATACTTTCGGTCATCAGCTAAGTCTGGATAACAAATCTGGATGATATTTAGTGTCTTCTCTTTCTCGTTTACAGTTTTATATAGATCACGTAGAGCCCGATCATAGGTTGTGACAGTTTCACTGCCTAATGGGACGAAATACAATGCGATTAAAGACCCATTGAACGTCGACTCATTTAGCTCCACTGTCTCCGAACCGTATAACAAACGATCACCGAGGAGTTCTGTTAAACGTGTTGATAGACATAACTCAACCGCCATTTCTTTACATATTTACCTAAATACCTAATACAAATAATATCAAGATTGTGTATATATTATATTAAACAGTTAGATTATTTATTGATTTATTGTATATACTAATAGTCTCAAGTCCCAAGGGTTATATTATGTTTATATCCAAATAGCACAGTTAAAATTTAAAAAAATATAAACAATATACATAAAACAAGACATATATTTAGAGTGATCAAAATCCCGTATTATAAAAATGATAAATCATCCCACAAATGTGGTAACAAATAATTTTGGTTACTCTTTAGTCTGTGTATCGAATTGTACATACATTTATTATATAAATATAACAAAGAACCGTAAATTAATATAATTTAATCGAGAGTAACGAATAAATATTTTATTAGTTTCCAACTAGTACAAATCAGTATTAAAATAAAATTACATTATATACCTATATTGTAACTAATTATAATTTAAATAAAATGTTTGTAGGGTCAAGTTGTATCTGTTACGTTAACTTTAATGCTGTTGATTAAATTTAATATTTCAGTAGGTAGCTAATATGAAGTTATTTCATAAATATATTTTAATAAATCAAAAGTTGCCACATTAAAAAGTAAACAGAATATATTTGCACGTTATACATTGTTAATTTTTATATATAAGTACTAAGTAGGTGTACATAATAATATATAATATTGAATACATTACAAAGCGAAATATATAATACTAATAATTAATAAATTGTGTAGCTATAGGTACTTGAACAAATTAGAAATTAGATTTTATGATCATCGATTCAAAATTTAATTTAATTTTAGTGAATTGGCAGAGAATATTTAATTTGATGAGTGAAATATTATATAAAATATTAAACTTGTATAGTTGTATAAGTGTATTTTACTAATAATTTATTTAAGCATTTGACTTTGACTACAATGTTTGACTAAATATATAGTGTTATTATAAATACCATACCTTAATTTGTGTAAAAGTTTATCCTAATTTATTTTAAACATTAAAAAACATTGTTTCTTCTGTGGACAATAGAACGTATCTCTTATAAAGGGTCGACAAAGCACTCGGACTGACGTCATGAAGCATACTGAATTGCCGAGGCGAAAGGGAATATAGGGATAAGGGATCGTAAAACTCGGCGTTGTTTATACTACATATATTTTATACGGATATATGTATGTACATATCAGATACAACCAGTATGCCACCCCCGAGGGAGAAATCCCTTTTTCCTAGAAAGCATAAAACTTTCAAATTTCAATTATTATATTTATATATAATATAAGTATATATTATATCTCCTTACTAAGCAGGCTTATAACTTATAACTTATAAGATATACTCGTCGTCGAAAAACTTTGCTCGCCAGCACAGGATATTGATGTACCTACCTTGGTACCTACATTAAAAAAAATTGTAATCAATAATAAACCATGGAATGCTGATTCTGAATATCTGCAGAGTGTAACTCGTTTTGAATGTTTTAATTACGGTATATATTATGGTATAATACTAATTACTATAATATACCATAGTTTTAATACAGTGCCTATTTTGAAAATATAACTATTTATGTATTACCTACTTACTTTAACCTTTAAGACCTTATCATACATTTTTTTATTCTTATTTTATTATAGTATTTACTCCTTGCCCACCTTGGACATAAATAGGTAGATATAATATAGGTATTTACGTCTTGGGTATGTCTTTCTTCAATACGGGCTAAATATACGGTGAAACCAGAAAGCGCAAATTGTCTATTTTCTTCGATAGACCAATAGCGTAAATTCGTTTTGCGCTTTTGAACTTAAGTCGAAGTGGTATAAAAGCGAAAAATAAATTTATTACCTGATACATTATTGTACCCGTTACACTACCTATAGGTTTCATTTTAAAATTATTAATTAATAAATTAAATTAAATATACAACAGTAGTATATATCAAATATCAATAGTATTTTTATAATAATTCAAAAATACAACAACAGTGATCGAGTTAAATCGAGTTTAAATTGTTTAATTCATTTTATAATCATGAATAGCATAATATTAATAACTATATGTTTTTAATAAAATACACTTCATTTTTGTAAAATTAATTTGCGCTTATGGCTTGTTAAAAAGGTATTTCTTTTTGTGCTTATGGAATATTTATTTTTGCGCTTTTGGGTTTGGGTTTGGGTCATATTTTGTGCTTATGGGCTACAGCCTAAATATATCCTGTCTTATACATTTTATTATGTTAATAATTATTGATAAGTTCAAGATAAACTTCATCCTTACCCATATCTTAGATTATATTATGTCACCTAACTTTTAAGTAGATTAAAATATATATTTCAAATATAATTGTTTTATTAATTTTGATATTTGTCATATAAATTCGTAAAGCTATTAAACCTTTAACAGATTATTATGTATATGTTGTCTAGAAATATTTCACTAGAATATTTTTTTCTCGTTGAGAGAAACTCAAGTAGGTATCTCGTAACTGTTACATAAATACTAACATCTGAAGTAAATTATTAAAATAAAATAAATAAATTATAATCAATAACTCAATGTTACCTTATTTTTTTATTAGTAAATTAAACATACTGTATAGAAAGTCCATAAAAAAGTAGGAGGTGTAACTATATTATACAAATTAATTTTAAACTTTTCAGTAGGTTATGGGTGTATTTAGTGTATATGGTAAGTATATAATATATATATATATATATATACTAATTAGGTATATTACTGTATTGGGTATAGCTAAAATGTTGAAGCTAAAAATGTATAGTTACAAGAACTTATATTTTACGCATTTTTATATGCAAATTGACTATTGTATAATAATTTAATTTTGTAAAAAGAATATAAATAATATTCGTTCTTTTTAATTTTTTTCGCGTTTATATAATGATTATATTATTACAAGCAACTGATTGATGACTGTATGTTTTATAGTATTGTACAAACTAAAATGTAAAATATATTTTTCAGTATAACCAGCGTTTAGTTTTTCTCATTAGGAATCCAAATGGTATTTAAATTAAAAAGTTTATGAATATTCTAATTTTTAATTTTTTAATTTTTCTATTTTTAGTATTTAAATGTAAATTATCAAGCAAAATACCTCTTGACTTCGCTAAGAGACTAGGGTATAAAAATGTTTTATTTTAATTTGAGTGTTTTTATTAAGTTTTATATACATCCATTAAATTATCATCTGATATACTATATAGTATACAACGCCCGTATAAAAATAAAAAGGGGAGAATAATCGTAATTTGCTGACACGCCCATTAATCATTATAATATAAAACATGTAAGTGTCAAGGCCTTAAAATACCTACATACATTCTCGTTTCTCGAGTACCTACTTGACACTTTGACTTTGCACTTTGGTTTACCTGCTTCTTCACGCTTTGCCAAGTTCCAAGCCCCGATTAGAATAGTATCCAGATTCCAGGTACTCTCCTGCAGGCTGCTATAGTACTAGACTGGTTTGTATGTTGAAAATAGAAAATTAAGCCATGGAAAATATAAATAATAAGTTTCAATGAGTGTTTTACTTTTTACTTTGAATGTAGAAGTAAAGTATATCACATTATATTTTCTATATCGGGTAACAGATTTACAGATCTGAAAATATAATATAATTTGAATAATTAAGATACTATTATACAGTAACTGTCTTGGCGTCCAATGCCCACAAATTGACAAAATATGTTAAATAATTATTATTAGTATAAATTAGAATTGATTAAATATTATACTGCATATTTAATTATGAAAATAGTTATGTCGTATGATATAACTTATTGTAAACAAATATCAATTTTTAATTACCATTTAAAACAGAAAATTTAAATATAATAACAAATATAATATATACTGTATATTTCAACCAATGCATAGCTTACCTAGATACCGATAAAAAATAATATTATTCAAATAAATCATTGCGAAAACTCGAGTTAATTTTTAACTTTTTTCTAATAATACATTTTTTTATTAAATATATTAGTTTATAGCAATATTTTAGAATATTTATTTTAATTGTAGGTTCCTAATTATATTTTCATATGCAACCGCATTTTGTAATCCATACCTAGTACCTCTATACGTCATAATATAATTTATTAAGTAGGTGGGTATCGGTTATTGGCTATCAATAAATAATAAACAACTACACGTCTACACATAAACAATCGAACCTATGTTATTGAATATTTTTGTAAATAATAAAATAAAATTAAACCTATCTTTAAAATGTTAAATATTAACATAATATTATTTATAATAAGATCTCTACTTTAGAATATCAAAATAGTTTGACAAACAAGACATCTCGAATAAATAAAATTTTTAAGGAGGTACTTTAAACTGTTTTAAGACTTATCAAAAAACTAGCTGAATAACCCGTTACCCGGCTTCACTCGTGTGTAGTTATTGCTTTCTCTAAATGAAATTCTTAAATCAGATGTTTATTATTACCTTCTTTCTTTTTATTTATTATTATATTGCCCAAAAAATTTTGATTATTCAAGTCCTTTTGTGTGTAACTCGCTGCAGTAAGTGCAAGTCAGCCACTCTAGTAGGCAATCCGACTACGTCGGATCGCGGACAAAGCCGATGAGCGGTTATATGTGTAGAAAATAAAAATTCGATTTGATGCATGCTTGTACCTGATGTACCCGATTAACCTTTGGCAAACAATAAAATAATAAATACTAATTTCTACTAATTATTTACCTTATAACCAATAGCAACGGTTTAAAAACAAAAGTGTCCATCGTAAAACTCAAAATCCCTGTTTGAGCACATACCCAGGTTGGGCCTATACCTGGTCCAATTGTGAATCTAAAACATTCAAAAACCCCTCCACAGACACTATCTACACATCAATCCTAATATGCTCTGAAATTTTTATCGAAATCGGTTAGGTGGATTTTGAGGTATAAAATTTATTCAAAATGTACACTTATTTTTATATATTATATAGAAGATGTATTTAGATCCAACTTCAATTCGCATAAGTAATATCCGGTGACAATTTGACAAAATCAAATTATTTTTGTTGTAAAGAAAGAAAAACAAAATTTGGAGATGTATGCACTAAGAAATGATATACATATTCGTTATGACCGCACGGTATATTATAATATATTAGTAGGTATATTATAATATAGGTACCGTGGTTATGACTAAGAATAATGTTATTATATGAAAAAAAGGTAAACTTACCTATATCGTTGATAAAAATCATTTATTTTCTTAACGTACCTACGATCTCAAAACCAAAAAATCAAACTTAGAGATGTCTTGTTGGACTAAAATCAAAAATAGAAATCTTCATTTATAATATTGAAAATGTGGGGATGTCTTGTTGTTGCACCAAACTATGCAGTTTTTTTTTTTGATTGTGTATTAAAAACTAATTTCAACCAAAATATGGAGATTGGAGATGACTCGTTGTTGCCTCCAGGTTATCAATTCCTCTCACAAAAATATTAAAAATAATAATAATTTACGAGGGCATTTGTCCATACACATTCAAATTTAAAGTTCACAATACAAATTATACTCTATACTATTTATGTTATCAATATGATATATTTTATAATTTTGTAATTTGAACAACATGATGAATTGATAAATATAAAACCTAATTGGTCAAGGTGTTACTATTTTTCATAGTGTATTTATCAAAAAATTATATTTTATATTAGTATATACTACTAACAATTAACAAAGTAACAACTAACTTTTATTTTGTAATAGGGACGTAATAACTAATTATTAAATAAATAACATCTAAATAATTGGTTTATGCCATGAAAAATGTATTTATTGAATGCTTCAGTGCTTCACTAAAATTTAATGGACCAATCATAGCACTTAGGCATACTAGGTAAGTCTGTTACATATAGACTTTTAATTAATAGGTAGTTATTAACAGACCTACGAAACTATAATTATTATGGTCTAAAGGTTTAGGCACGAAGACTACAAATTATGAAGTATGAACTATACTATCACTAGTGTAATTGGCTCATACTAATGAGTAAACATCTTCTCCATGTTCCGACTTCTCAATGTTTGCTGTACACCTGTACCGATTATTATTTTATCATTATAATGATATAGGTAGTTTTACTTGTGAGCACGATTTTAGATATATCGTATATACTATCTTAAATCGTGGTTGTGAGACTGTGAGCAAATACTATAGACAATTATTATTAAATCATTTAAATCTATAGTATTTGCTGTGAGTTACTGAGTTCAGAGCACGATTAAAGATATACCTACTTTACTACTTTACTATACCATATTATATCATATTATGGCAATTATCATTTTGTAAGGTTGGTTGAGGAATACGTGTATGCGGGGCGAGGATTTGTCACTAAATACCCTGGTGGTCACCCATCCTAGAACTAGTAATGCTAGATGATGCTTGTCCTCAGAACACGTTAGTAACCGAGGCCAACCTCACTATCAGAGTGGTTCAGAGTGGTTCAGTCGTGATAATAATTAATATTACAGCTATCATTTTGTAAAATTAAAATATGCTGTGCTATCTATATGTTTTATGTTGAACTATACATTCTACGGCAGACTAAAATTATGTTGGTTACACTGTAACGTTGAAATTTCATCGAAGAAATTGTTTGGTTAACATTTTTAATGCCATTTGTTCTACGTCCTGAAAGTTGTAGCGTGCCGTCAAATTCTTCTTTTCCATCGACCCTTGGAAATAAGTAAAAAGGTAAGATTTTAGAAATTGTATATTGCATTAAAAACTCCATTTCACGTACTTTAAATTACGTTAATTTGTTTTTAGATAAGATGCCAGCTAAAACGACTTCTGTTAAGAAAAGGGTGAGTATATTATGCACCTAGCATGTTCACTATTTCTCTTATAACAACTTGAATACTAACCTAACTAGTATTGTGATATCTTACAAAACATTATTTCTTCGTGAAATTCTTAAACGATATGACATCGTAAGTTGTATTAGTTTACATTTTTTCCTTTTGAGTAGGTATTCGCTGCATGTGTGTCAGTTATCATATGCCGTTAATAAAGTGCATCTTTCTTTTATAATGAACTCAAATTATACCAGTAAATATCATTTGTAAGAATATTTATTAGTTTCTACTCGTGAAATGAATTAGGTTTAACCAACTTTGACTAGATTAGTTTAACTAAAGTATATTTATGCCTATTAAATTATTCTAAAAATCGATAACAAAATAATGATCTAGTTAAGTACTTATATATATAGGCAGTAGACGGTATCACATAACTCATAAACTATTGTCCAACTAATACGGACGTGATATAGATCCCTTGATAAAATAAGATTTTTGTGTAAAACATCGTTAATTTATGTCCATATCGTCAAAGGGTAGTAGGTACCTACTTCAAGCATCAATACATGGAAATATTTATATTTATATTTTCCTACATCTCAATGAAGAAATTATGAATCGTACACATAGTATTTTAATATTTTTTTACCTAAAAGTAGGGTTAAAGTGTAATTGATTATCGGGGCTCCATTAATTTAGCCAACATAGCATCGATTCTACCACTTTAATTCGTGGCCATCCTGGTTAGGTACTCCTTAACTTAATTAACTAAAAATTAATTTACATTTGATTAAATATATTGAGATGAAATTATAATTTTAGTTATGGTAGTTTATATTTTACTTATACTTTGCTGTGATTTCCTTATTTACAAATTAGTGGATACAACAGGTTTAATTATTAAAACTACATGACGTATTGGTGTAAAATCAAAGTATTTTTTCTTCTAATAAAAAAAATATGTGACAATCCACAAAATCCCTGTTTATCACATTACTAGTGCTATTACCCTGTGTATGAAAGTGTATGTAAGATTTATTGGTTTTGTTTAATTATAGTTTGTGTCTGATGGCATGTTACGTGCAGAACTCAACGAGTTCTTGACACGAGAACTTGCTGAAGATGGTTATTCTGGTGTTGATGTTCGTGCTGCTCCATCACGTACTGAAATTGTTATTTCTGCAACACGTACCCAAAACGTATTGGGTGACAAGGGACGTCGTATTCGCGAACTTACATCTCTCATCCAGAAACGGTTCGACTTCAAAGACAAGGCAGTTGAACTTTTTGCCGAGAAAGTGGCACAACGTGGATTATGTGCTGTTGCCCAAGCAGAGTCTTTACGTTACAAGTTGATTGGTGGTCTAGCTGTTAGGAGGGCATGTTATGGTGTGTTGAGATTCATCATGGAAAGTGGAGCTAAAGGATGTGAAGTTGTAGTATCTGGTAAATTAAGAGGTCAGCGTGCCAAATCAATGAAATTCGTTGATGGACTTATGATTCACAGTGGTGACCCATGCAATGATTACGTCAATGTTGCTACTAGACACGTTTTGTTAAGACAAGGTAATTTTTATACATTTTAATATTTTATACATGAAACTTATTGATACATTTTATTTTTATAGGAGTTTTGGGTATCAAGGTTAAAATTATGTTGCCGTGGGACCAAACAGGTAAACTTGGACCAAAGAAGCCTTTGCCAGACAATGTCAGTGTTGCAGAACCTAAGGAAGAAATTCTACCCATTGCACCAACCAGTGATATTAAATCTAAACCTGAAGTAGCAGTACCTGCTGTTCCAGTTGTACCTGTTGTTGGTTGAAATGATTGTATAAAATAAACTAAAGTTTTTTTTAAACACAAGTCTTGTTTCTGTTATTTAAAAAGAATTTCTTGGTAGGTTTCATCAAAAGTAGAAAGTTGTGCGGTGGTTTCCTGTTGCCTTCTGCACAGACCAACAGGAAGCTGTCTACCTAGAGACTTGGTTTAAACTGCCAACTGCATGTTAGGCATTACTGCTTTATTTCATTTGGCCACTATCCACATATTTTATACTATGCTTAATTTGAGTTTTTTTTTAAAAAATTTATTTAAACACTTTTTACATAGCCATTATCATGTATTGTATTTTAAATGTTAACTAATATAACATATCTTACATTAGAATCCATCAAAGACTGGATTTGTAAGTTAGTCAATGCCTAGTGCAAAATATACATTTTTTAATTAAATTGGAAATAGAATAGTTTATAATGAATTATTTAAAAATTTATTTTTGCTAATATGAAAATGTATAGGAGTTTATCTTTATATCTTAACTGTTATTTACTATTTTCTTTTAGCCCTTCTACTTAAGTAGACTTTAAATATATCACAAAAGAAAAAAAAAATTTTTCCTACAAACCTAATATTTGCTTTTCGAAATTCCAAAAATATAGTTCCATATTTCCTTTTAATAGATGGTAAATATTTTCAATGAAAGAAAAATATATTTAGTTTTCTTGTATTTATGTCTTAAGCGGACGTCGCACCCGTTTATGTGTTGTCTCCATCTAACACACATACGACATACCAAATTTCCGTTCGCTAGTTTCAATGGGGTGCTGTCAGTTTTGATATTAGAGTGAATTGACATTTATCAAACTTTAAAGTAATAACATTAACTGTGTTCTCTTGTTGGTTTATTACAATATTTTAATTTTTAAGTGAGTTATAGGTATGTTAAGAAAAAATATTTTAAAATTCTCATAACTAAGTTAAAAATTAAAATATCGTAAAAAAAACCAACAAGAGAACAGATAGTGTTACCTAAATATTTGATAATAGATAAATTCACTAATATCAAAACTGACAATACCCTATTGAAATTAGTGAACGAAAATTTGTTATGTCGTAAGACAAAGACAACACATGCGGGTGCGATGTCTTCTAGAAACCAAGATTTTCATCCAGAAAACGCTTAATTTGGTTTTTCAGTTTTTCTATTAGAAACTTGCTGTGAATATTAGTATCGCATAACTTTAGCTTTTTTTTCAAGTCTCAATCACAATTTTTTTTTTTAAATATATGATTTTAATTTATAATTTATTTTTGCTCGACTATTATTATAGTGTTTATTTTATTATTTAATATTTAAATTAAATCCAGTGAAACATATACATCTTTGGTTTGTTAAGGAGAACACTGAATATACTATTTAAGACCCCAGATTGAATATACTATTTAAGACCCCAGATTGAATATACAATTGACTACTAAAACACAGTGTTAAATTTTTCAATTACAATTGAAATTGAAAACTTAGCCAACCATAAAATTTGTAAATTATTTTTATAGTAGTACTAATAGCATATTATAGTTTAACCTATGTTAATTCTATGTATGTACTTAAAATTTAACTAATAAAACAAAATCATTTTTTTAAAAATATTTTTCTGTTATAAAAAGCTTCATTTAGCTATCAATGTAATTAAGAAGATATTATTCTAACAAAATTATTTATATTTAATTGTAAGCTATCTACAAGATGAAAACTGGAGGTTTTTCAATTATTGCAATAGCAGTTATGCTTATTAAGTATGATAATTGATTATTAGTTTCAAATTTAATATTGTCATACTAGTATAACACCATGCATTTCCAAGGTTAGCCAAAACAGCCTATTATTCAGATACACAATACCATTTAAACTATTAAAATTATAAATTTCTCAAATATTAAGAACACCTGTTTATAAAATATACAGATTTTTTCTGGAATAACTAATAATTAATGACATACTATACAACTACAACAACTATAATGTTAAATGACAGAAATAGCTTATATTTTCATACTACTGTTGAAATAATATTTATTTGTCCATAAAGTAGTTTACTTGCTGGCTGATGCTAATTAGTTGAACTTAAATAATAAAATATTTATGGAAACATTAGAAGTTAGAACTCAGTAAGAATTCATTATATTATAAAACTGCAATTTATGTGTATACTCAGTGTATTTAATCGAGAACAACATTCAATTATTTTAACATTTTAACTTTAAATATTTGATAGTAAATATAAAATAAATTAATGCATGCAATTAATACATACAAATTTGGTACACAATAGGTGAATAAAGTTAAAAGGGTATTATAATGTTAATTACAATATTTTAAATGCACACCGTATATTTTTACACACAAAATAAAAATATTATAGATTTTTTAGACACAGAAATTTTTATTTTTAATCAATTAGGTATTGTTGAAGACAATGATGCATTGAAAAAATATAGTGGCTAATGTGTAATGGGGTAAAAATGTAAATAATTTTCCAATTGTTACAATGTTTGAATTATATTATATTTACAAAAAGTTACACATTATTTATTGTACACACTACCTAAGGATCTTTATGACCATTTTCTTCTAGTTTAACCAATCCTAATTTTTTAGCTTCAACCTCATATACTAGAAGTCTCCACATTTTTACAACAAACACTTCGGCCTCTTCGTCAAGTACCATTTGAACATCATCAAGTATAGCCTGAGGACTACTACCGGCTAACACTTTTGAACATATAAAATCTACCAGCGTTGGTTCTGGCTCACCGATATATTCAATGATTTTTTTATTTATCCACGGCCTAATGCGTTTTTCCATCAGTTGGTTGTCAACTACTGTCCAATCTAGATGAAATGAGAATAAGTCGTCTTTATCAGTGGGAATGCGCTCAATTAACTGACGGATATTTTTTTTCTTTTCCTCAACTGCTTTACTTTCTTCTTCTTTTTTGTCAGTGTAATCGAGAGGAACCAATTTTCTTTTTTTTGGCCTGGGCATTTCTTCATCATCGTTGTTAAATACATCTTTGACATCCATTCTTTTCTTGATCATCAAAGTGGTAGGTTGTGTCATAGGTGCAAATTCAGGTGGTGGTGTTTGAGACTCAACACTGGGTGGGGTAGCTGGCTGCTGAGGACTGGGTGTTAGAGCTTTCTCCATAACATGCCTCTGACGTTCCTGTTCAACTTCCATGTTTTTCTGATTTTCAATTTCTTTTTCAATTTCCATTTCATAGCGTTTTAGTTTATCTTTTTGTTTTTCAGCAACATCTATTAATAATTTGGGCTTATACATTTCCTCTCTGGCTTTTAATACCTTGGCAAATTCTAATTCTGGATCTTTTAATTCAGCGTTATTATATATCTTTTCCCGAATGACTTCCAGTTCATCTTTCTCTTTTTGTCGATCTCTTCCGTCTTCTTCTATTTCTTTTTCACGCAGTTCAATTCGTTTTTGCAAATCTCTGCCTTTATAATACTTCTGGTCGTCTTTGTCATCATCGTAATCTTCTAAAAACTCTTTAAGTTTCTTAGCATTTCTTTCTCTTTCTTCTTCTATCATTTGTTTTTTAGCACGTTCTTTGGATAATTCTTTTTTCTTTTGATTTTCTCTGATTTCCCATTGTTTACGTTTCTCTTGATATGCTAGTTCTCTTTCTCTTCGCCTTTCATCATCTTTTTTTAACTCCAATTCTTCTTCTTCTATTTCTTTTTCTCGTAATCTATTTTTATCGTAGTGGCCTCGGCTCTTTTCTGGATCTTTTTCTTTACGGTTTTCCTTGTCAATACTTTTTTCTCTATCTTTTTTTTCGCGCTCTCTTTCTTTGTCTCTTCTTTCCTTTTTTTCCCTGTCACGCTTATCCCTTTCGTCTCTCTCTCTTTCTCTTTTGTCTCTTTCTTCTTTTTCTTTTTCTCTTTTATCTCGTTCTTCTCTACGGCGTATCCTTCTATTTTCTTCAGAATCTGGACTATCTGGAGTTGCATGTCTTCCATTTAATTTTTCTTTTTCTTGTTTCTTTTTTCTTTCAACTTCCTTTTCTTCTTCTCGTTTTTTCATAACTTCTCGAAATTTCCCTATTTCTCGAAAAATTAAATTTTTCTTTTCATCTTCATTTGGCACCATATCGAATCCAACACCATCAACTATACTTGGTTTGTCTTCTTCTTCATTTTGTTTTCCTTCTTTGGTCATTTCATCATTGTGGTCAGTAATTATACTGTTTATTCTTTGTCGACAGTATACTTCAAATTGTTGATTTTCTTCAGAATCATCAGTACCTTTTTTTTCAGCCTTAAACTGGTCTAATGTTTCTTGCGCTTTTGCATCTACTTTCACCACAAGTTTTTTACCACCTACCTCCATATCATGTAAAACTTTAATGGCACGTAAGGCAGCTTCAGCTCCATAATATTCACAAAAACCAAATCCTTGTACTCTCTTCCAAGAAGCAATATTTCCACAAGTTGCCAAAATGTGTCTAATCATAGTGTCAGGAGCTTTTTCAGAAATGTTTCCAACAAATACAGTGATGGGCGGTTCTGAAGGTGTTGGTTGACGGAAATTTTTACGAGTAGCGCGTGGATTGAAACGCGGAGGAGCAGAGACCACATGCGGTGTTACAGGTACAACTAATGGAGCTTGTTGCATTGGAGACCAAACCATGGGCTGAGGCATTGGAACACTGGGTACAGTAGGAGTGAAAGGCATAACTAAATAGTTTGCAGAAGTCGTAGGTAAAAATCCAGCTGAAGATACAGTGGTGGTCAGATTTGGATCATCCATAATAAGTGAAATGAGTAATGCTATAAGTTAAACAAACAATAATATTAGTATCTATTTCATAATTTTACAGAATACTATAAAATACTATCATAATATATCTTACCTGTAGGTACTTCATATGTTTAATCACCACATAGTATAACACAAATTGAATTTATTTTGCACAAACATATTATAGTTATAACGCTGACTACCTGAACAAATTTGGATAATGTGTACACTATAACAGGCACACTATACAAATACAAATTACAAGTAAGTAAATACAAAATATACAACTTACGCTAAATGTTGACAAAACACACTTTTTAGAAGAACTAAAGAAAGCAATTTTATGATAAAAGTATAAAACAAATAAAATAGTGAATTGATAAAAATGATAGTGTCTGTTGTATTTATCAAGGTCTTTTTTCATGGAAGAATAACTAAAGTCCACCTTATTTCAAACTGCATAATATTACCATCATAATAATATAACAACAATAATAATATTATTTGGATTTTAGTAACATTGATTTTGTTCATAATCATAATTCATAAGTCAAAACACGATTAAGGTGTTCGTGCCTCGTATTTCATGTTTGTAAAATAATACAGTAATTAAAAAAAATGTATGTGCGGCGACCGGGCCACGTTCTTCTTGGGTCGCGACGACGGCTTAGGACGGCAGGTTACTACAACATATACGGCCGAACGTGAATCATACAGCGGAGCAGAAGAATGCGAGCTCGACGGTGGAGATAGATATAAAATATGGCATGCAGCGGCGGCACTTGCAGCCGCCGGGGACGTTGGAAAAGGATCAAGATCAGAAGGACGAGTTTGAAGATCAGCCGACGCCGCCGAAGGACAATGAAAAGAATTAATATGTAATGGAAATGCTGCCCGACGACGGCATTCGTTCTGCTGTGGTCGGCGCATGGGGGGGGGGAAGCGGTCGAGCGAACAGGACGAGAAAGCCTGCAGGCTGCAGATGTAGATGCTTGTGCCTGAGTTGGTGCCGTAGATGGTGATATTCGAATCAATGATCGCGGAGGAACCAACGGAAGTAACGGTGAAACTGAAGAGGGTAAGAAGCGAAGTAGCATGGCAGTTTTATAATAGAAGCGCAACAAGAAATCGTTAATTAACGACAGAATATATTATTACATACATTACAACCAGGCCGACCAAAAGCCGTCCGGGCCAGATCAATGTAACCCGACTCCGAATTAAACAGTACCAAATATAATGACAACATATATTCGTAAGTTACAATTATAGTATATTTATGAACTAAGAGTGTTTTACACTTATTACAGACCATAATAATATAACAATGTGAAAAAAATCAAGTTTGTTAATGGTCGTTAAAAACTATAATTTCAGCATATCTATGGGCTATGACTTACCGGCGAGTTTTCACTGCATAATGATAATATGCTCGCCGGAATTCTTGAAGCCGTGTCACGCCTCTTGGATCTGCCATCACCCTCAAGCTTCTTACACCTTTCAATCACTTTCACCGTCATTTCCAAAAGTTCCTCCACCTGTCACCATCTTCGGGTCCGACACACACCTCGATCTGCAGACAACCTTTCTAGTCCGAACCGCCCGGCCGACCGACGCCTACCCACAGAACAAACACATATGCCGGTTTCGCAGACGAAGGCAGCATTTCCGTGGTTGTGGTCCTTCGGCAAAGGCTGATTGTCAGACTCGTCCTTAGACTGGTTCCTGATCCTGTGGCTGCTGTCGCTGTTTCATACCATAGTAATCGCTGTTTGAAACTTTGAATATAAAAGTTTCACGGTGTATTTATTTATTGTACTTAACAAATTCATCCTCTAATGTTACAACATAACGTGTGCTCTCCGCAACCACCGTATTCGCCACAACTAAATCCGCAGCCACCACCACCACCTCCACACTTTACATTAACAGGTACAACACAAGTCTGCCAAGTCTATAAAAAAATAAATAGTTATTGACCCGGAAAATCATTACAAGACGTCCAGTAGCTAGGCACCAAATAATTAACAATATAAATTAAACACCAACTGACCCAAATAACGATTACGAAAATTGCGAGTAAAATACTAATTGGAAAACTCTAGACTTGACATTTTTACAATAATGTTTTTTTTTTTTTTGTATGTTATATCATATTGATTATAAATAGGCACCTACTAGTATTTATAATGGTAATATGTATACTTACACAATAAGTAACCGTAATAATAATAAAATCGATTTTGGGTTTTTGGTGTCACACTAAAAAGAAATCCCTATATAGATACATGCCATTTTCACCAATTGTTTATATGACGATTTTATGTACCTACATGAAAACATTTTCAAAATATTTGATTTTTTTTTAAATTATTAATAGGTATAAGAAAATTTATATCTTTATAAGTTTTTTTTAAAAATATTATCGATAAAAAATGTTCACTCGGTCAAAAAACTTAAAAATGTATTGGTTACAATTATCAAGGTTCATCAATTATTAAGTTTTTGTTAATAGAAATTAAAAAAAAAGTTGAGAAAAAATCAACAATAATTTTTAAGATTAAAGAGCATATATGAAATTCGAATTTTAACAAAATTCGTTAAGACCATGGACATTCGACAATTATTTTGAGTTGAAAATTCATAAAAATCTTAAATTCTGAGCGGAGCGATGGATGTATTGATTTTACAATGATTTGTGTTTTATTTTTTTTTTGTGTCTGTCATCACCATTTGGGTCAGAAAACTGCTTCGATTTTCTTCAACAGTATCTTGTTCGATGAGAAAGTGAATCTAGTTAGTTCATTTGGAAGGTCAAAATTTAAAATTCCCAAAAGTTTTCAAAAGCTTAGGAAAAAACATAAGAAAAATTAAGGAAAAACGGGAATTTTAATTCCCAAAATCTGGTTGTTTTAATCATAACTGTGATGTCAAAGTATTAACTTATCTGAGTGAATATGGCAAACAAACAGTTGGATTACTCAAAAATCTACTTTTAAATTTATTATGATTTTGTCGGTAATGGTTATTGTGTCCTAGAATAATCATGTGAACTTCAAAATTCAAATATTGTACTAACAAATGCCATGATGTTAGTGACACAGGAACGTAGAGTATGAGCATATACATTATTGGCTTAGCCAGCAGTGGAGTTTGAATCACAAAGTACCTAGAGACTTTAGTCATATCTACATTTATAGTTAACATAATTATTACATAAATAATTTGATTTACTATAGGTTTAATAACCTACCTTATAGATAAATCATAATAATTCAATATTGTTTTAACACATACCCCGCTACTCCTGTGATCTTCAATATACGACCCTTAAAAACAGGGTTACTCAGGTTATAGCGCACTGTATATCATTACCATTTAATTAACTGTGTACATGTTGGTTTATGAATGCAGGTCATAAGTTTCTAGGATCTGTAAAATATAACTTTATTTATATCAATTCAACAACCCCGGTTTGTGTAGTGGGAATAGTTATAACTAACTGCTCCTTAACTGGATAGAATTAGGTATAAATATTGACACGGCCATTTGGTATGGATAAACTAGGAAGGTGTGTTGCGGTGATTATTACATAGTACATACCTAATTAATAATTCATAGAAGTATTTATTTTTTAGGATTGTAGTGCAGTTAGACAAACATTTTTCAAAAAATAAACAAGTTATTGATATATTTAATGTATTTGACTCCACTGATGGTGACTTTCTGCATGCAGAATGTGCTACTGTTAATAAGTTCTTAGAACTACAAAGGTTTTCAAATTAATTCTTTAAACCTGCCATCAGAATTTTCTTCAATTAAAGCAACATTAAAATAAGAAAACATGTCCCAATCAAAATTAGAATTAATATTAAATATTGTCTTAAAGCTACCATTTACATTTCCTGAAACAATTAAAATATTGTCAATAATGTTAACATTACCAATGACAACTGCATAAAATTAATGCTTCTTTTAATCGCTGAAAAGGATAAAAATGTCTAAAGACCATCAATTGGTGATGAAAGATTAAATGATTTAATGGTTCTTGAATTGAAATTGAAGAAGCAAAGCAAATAAATTTGAATGATGCAGTTAATGATTTTGCAAAAATGAAAGAGAGCAGGTACCCACTATACTAATAAATAAAACAATTTTATTATAAATGTATTATTTTAATGAAATACATAAATGTTAATATAAAATAATTTATTGTGTTACTGAGAATTGTATATAGATACAATAGTGTCTACAAATATTTAAATTTAAATTTAAACAATTTAAGTGGTAATATTTAATATTATTAGGTATACAATATTAATAATATATTAGATTGTTAGAGGGAAAATATAAAGATTCAAACTTTCTAGCATAGCAAGAAAACATTTTTTTGGTAGTAACTCAATAACACAAAATATATTAGATAAGTAAAAACATGTTTGGCTTGCCTAGTTGTTACTTGTTGGTATATATTTCAAAAAGTTGAAATGACACCCTTGGTTTAAATATATTGATTAATATAAATTCGCTTATTAATTCACAATATTAAATTAGTGTATTGAGGTCCTTAGCATGATACAAAACATACTGAAATGTAGCCAATGCTAAGAACTCGTAGCCTAAAATCTCTATAACAAAAAGACAGTTTATGTGTCATCGTATTACATTAACTAAACATAACTTAAGTTAAAGTGTAGGCATAAGGTAAGGATCGCCCTGGGGGCATCCATTTGCACGGGCGTATTCAAGGCATTTTGAGTGATTAAACACCGAAGCATTAATGAAAGTTTCACTGTTCCACTCGCACCCTGCTAAGTGGGCATACACCAGACATTCAAAGTGTCCACCGACTGCTGCGGCACTGCACGTGCCTGCATCCCACGGGCACCCGTTTTCCCGAGCGTAGATCAGGCAGTCCAAGTTACCGCGCGCCGCAGCATTCCTGCACGTCCACTCGTCCGAGGGGCAACCATTTTCACGGGCATACACCAAACAGGCCTTGTGACCGTTCAACGCTGCCCTGCTGCACGTCCACTTGTCCCAAGGGCACCCATTTTTCCGTGCGTAAACAAGGCAGTGCAAGTGACCGTTAAACGCAGCATTAGTGCACGTCCACTCGTCCCAAGGGCACCCGTTTTCCCGTGCATAGGTCATGCACTCTATGTGACCATTCAACGCAGCGCTGCTGCACGTATGTACGTCCCACGGACACCCGTTTTCATGTGCGTACACTAGGATGTCCATGTGACCGTTCAACGCAGCGAGGCGGCATGTCCCCTGGTCCCACGGGCACCCATTCTCCCGGGCGTATAACAAACAGTCGTGATGTCCACCCGACGCGGCGTTGCTGCACGTTGACTCGTCCCACGGGCAACCATTTGCCCGTGCGTAGACCAGGCAGTCCATGCGACCGATCAACGCGGCGTTGGAACACGTAGACTCGTCCCAAGGCACACCGATCGCGTGAGCGAGTTTCAGGCAATTGATGTGTCCGTGCAACGCTGCCTCCTCGCATATTATGTTTTTAAACTTCTTGCCATTGTTGGCGGACTGTAAGCGGCTGAAGATGGTGTGCCTATCGTTGCCTATTGTCGCCTCGATTTTTAATACTTCAAACAGCAACTCGCAACAATATTGCATATCGACGTCCGGTGTTTCCAACAAGTCGAAGTTGTTGCGCTCGATCTCGTTGCAAGCGTTATACGCCGTTTTCAGTAAGCTTGGTAGTTGGTACATTTTCTCGTGATCCGATGACGAAGCGGTTCGTTCCAAACATACAGTAGACTGCATTCTATGCGTAAGTTAACGAAAACTCATAATAGTCACTCAAACCATTTAACAATGATAAACGATGAATCGTCCGCGTTTACTATTACAGTTAACAATTCGTGAGAAAACAATTATGTCCAATGATAAAAATATTACTTGCAATCGATGTGTAATCGTGAACACGTAATATAACGCACGTACAATTTTTTTAAAATTTCAACTACAGAGCACGTCTGTGGCCCGTAGTACAGAGTATGTACAAGCAACTCAAAGTATATAGATTTTCCACTATAGCCTAGATTATTCTATAAAAACCCTGCAAACAAGACGTAACAACTTACTGACGAGTACGAATTAACAGCAATATTAGGTAGAAAACTACAGACGTCTTTGATCTAAGAATTAAAATTTACATTTTACCGTAACCACGTTGTTAAGCATGACGCATGTCTCCTTTACGGCGGCCGACGTTGTGAGTCGTGACAATCTGACTTATCGTGATAATCATGGAATATAATGTAAAAACTAAACAGTTGATTTTATTCCATGATATAATGACGGAAGTGTTAATATAATAATCGGATCACTACAAATTGTTCCACACTATATTTGTTCCAACTACTATTTCATCGTAGTTTTACTATTTGTTCCACAATACACTTGTTCCGATTACTATTTATTCCGCAAAACATTATCCCGATGACTATTTAGAAATTCGCTAAGCTAGACTGGTTTAAAATTATCCCACATTATCCTGCACCGGGATAATGAACCATGTAAACGATATGGTCCAAACGTCCCGGTTCATTATTTTTCACACCGGTTTAGTCTAGCGAATTTGTAGTATCTGTTCCGCAAAATATTTGTCCCAATTACTATTTGTTCCATAAACTATATGTTCCACGTTTTTTATTAATCGCTGTATATTATAGAGACCCGAGTACCCGACCATTATATTTTATACTGCGCATGCGCTGGGACTTAAACATTTTAAAATTATTTAAAATTATTTTTTTCTATTGAATACATTGAGAAAGAGCGTAAATCAATTGAATATAAATTATACACTTATATAGTTATATTCAGTGGTGCCGAATGAAATAAAAGCTGGCAGTTCAAAATTCAAATAGTTTGTGGCCGCCATGCCTCTGCAGGCTATCCTCCTATAGACCAGATAGGCTATAAGGGCTCGGTCGCGCGCTGAAGTGCTTTCTGGCTTTCTGACCCACCCCCTTTCGAAGGACGACATAAAGATTGAAGAGAGGAGGACGACAGTCGCTCAGTGGCAAACGAGATGGTCTTTCTCGACTAAGGTGTCATGGACACGGTAAACGATTCCGTACACTAGTAGGTGACCTAGGAAAACTGTCTCGAAGGCGCCACTATCATATATGACACGAGAGCGGTGGGCGGAGGCCGTTCGCGAAGTGGCAACTCAGATACGTGAGGGTATAGGTTAGGGCGGCGGACTCGCGAAGTCGTAATTATCAGCGATCTAAGACGGACTCAAGGAATTGTAATTATATTTTGGAAAAGCACACATTGGACCATAATACTAGAAAAAATTTCACCACGCACACGTTTGAGTTTGTGTTTCTTTTCATTGAAGAAAGAACATGATAGGGTAATTTGGTAACTGTGTAACATATTATGTAAATATGTACAAACATCTTCACGTTTATTGTTAGGTACCTATATAGTATTTTGCTGTGAAATCATAAAATACAATATAGGCATAATAATATTATATTATTATATATACTTATAATATAGTCCTTGAGATAATTTTTAGTTAAAAATAATATACACCGTGAAATCACGTATTTTTAAATTCAAACCAGATACAATTATGAGACTTTTTTACAAATGTATACGCCCAAGTTTTTTTCCATATATTTTTTTTCATACTTTGAGATATTGACTCATAAAGTAATTATATTTTATATAGATGTAGCATATATGATCTATTATAATCATTTTTTGTTATAAAGTCTCATTTTGTTACGGTATATTATTATATAGGTACTATATTATTATATATTATATATATTAGGTATACTCTACATTTTACTAGGTTCCTATGCTAAAATAATATGTTTGTAACTGTAATGGTTATATTAATTGTAATATAGATATATATCATATATGATATATTGGTTTCTAATTTCTACATATTATATATTATAATATTGAAACTTTAAATCCCGAAGATTATGCATCCACAATCTATAACAGTAATATATTTATTTTTAGAAGCAAAGCCATTTATTAGGTCCTATACAATATTTACGAAAATAAACAACGATGTTTGATTATGAATTAAAATAAATATCCATTATTACCTGAACAATATTAAACATGACACAACATACATTTCTATAATACTGTAAGTCTAAATACCGATTACCGAATCTACCATAAATCTATTTGTCATTTAGTTTAGAACACCGAAAATATCAATTCCTAATCCCGGTCAGCTAGTCATCTGTACTAAAATACCTGGCACCCAAGAATACACATCAATAATAAATGCTTGCACTTGTGTAAGCACACGGGTAAGAGTGCAGTATATTATACATAATATTATGTAAAATGTGTATATATGAAGGTAGTATAATACACAGATAATTCAACGTTGAGATTTAAACAATACAATTGTCAATTAATACCTACATATTTTCTTATTCCTTAACTTATTTTACCCTTTTTCTATCTAAAGAAATTAAAATATCGATAAATGATAACACGCAACTTTCTTTGTTCAGACTTTGATTACGTTTTAAAAAAAAAAAAGTATTTTAGTTAAAATATAATTATTTTTTTAATTAAAGAATAGCTTATAAAGTTATGAAGTTATGAAACAAAACTAATTGTATAATATTGTATACTTCAGCAGTTAGCACATGTCATAGGTTAAAATTTAAAGCAGCATATCATAATATACTTATATATTAATATTATACAAGTTATAAATGTTAAGGATTTTAAAATCAATTGTTTATTTATCCAGGACAGGTTTAACATTACATCAAACTAAATAGTTATTAAACGTTGTATTTTAAAAGAAAAATTAATAGATATTTTTAAATAATTTAGAAAAAAATCTTTAAATACTTACGCTTTTTAGTTTTTATTATAGTTTTTAGCTAAAAAACATATAGCTATTATCTTGCCCGACGTGGCGACGTTGTCCAGACCAAAGATTTGTACTTTTAATAAATATATTTGTTTCAAATTTTTGAAATCGGTCCAGGATTTTTTGAATTTATTCGTTATAAACATCTAAACTGTTCCTCTTTATAATAGTAAACGAACGGCGGCCGCACACCTAGTCCGGTGTACGAGAACACCGTTGCAATGCCGCCTCTGACAGATGCCAATGTATAGAATAGGTACTCGTCGTAGACTCGTAGCACTGGTGATAAGATCATAAGTCGACTTTGCAGCTGAAGTGCTGACAGTGCTTATATAGTGTGGCAGGGTCTCGTGCGGAAAATGCTTATAGATGGCATGTGCTCTTGCGGCAAATGTTCGAACTTAACCTGCTACAGCTGAATCGGCATGGCATTTCAAAATAGTACAATAATTATTTTGTACACACTTTATGATAATATATGAACATTATACACTCAGGTATAATATAATCAGACACATACGATTATACAATGTACTTATCCAATCAAATTTAATAGCATATAAATATATAATGCTCAAGTCTTTAACTCTGTTTAAGATGAACATGGACACTAGTCAATCAAAAACATAACAGTATATAAATATAAAGTAACTTTATAATTATGAGCACCAAAGATATTGGTTTGTTATCATACAATATGTTTGTGCGGCAATTTATTGTTGTTTATCGTGTATAAATATTAAATACCACTACAGTCTACTGCAATATATTATTATTATTTATTATTATCATATTTTATAGTTTACTGAATTTAATTGAATAAAACAAATTATGAAAAACAGTGTATAAATAGTATGCTGATGATTAAGATTCTATGTTATATATTAATATTATAATATATAGTCCTTAAACCAAATCCTCGTTTCAAATCGACATTTGTATGTCTATATTAATATTACATTGTAAAATGTATGTAAAATTCATATGAAATATGCGTTAAAAACGATATAAGCCTAATAAAAAATTTACAACAAACTGCTTGTCTACGCAAGAGGTGCCCATAGAATCGTGCAATCGCGTTGCGCATGATGCACTTATAATAACGATCGCAAGCGAAGTTGTATGTATAATTGGAAAAAAAAATTGTAATATTGTTTGATCTATGTGGCGACGAGCTAAGTGCAATGAAACGATCTATTGGGTTCATAATAATAATAATAATAATAATAATAATAATAATAATAATAATACTAAACATAATACGGTGATTTTGTAGCTATTGTCTTTACGATAACAATATGGATAACACGTGCACACGATTTGAAGTTTTCGTGATTCATGAAGTTTATAGAAAAACGTTTAATAAGATGTGTTTATAGGTATCTAGGTACCTCCGCTATGTTTAAATCACATGCTATATAATATGTTTGGCACACAAAATTTCCTTATCCCGTAATAATCTTAATGTTATTTTGCCATGTACCCATCTTATTTTCTAATTGTTATTATGCAGTTGGTTGAATTACGCTGTTAATTAATTTTAATTATACATACGTATTTGAACCCTTGTCTGGTATAAGTATATAAAAATAATAATTAATATAAACAGAGTGTCCCCCGCCCACCAAATTGTTTCATTTTATAATTTTACTTAAGTCGGAAAACTCTCTAGAAATTAATACTATGAATACCTACAGTGTATACAATGTATGACCATACATTTATCCAGAAATATCGTCATGAATAATAATATATCATGTTGAGCACAGTGCATTTATTACATTTAATAGTCACATAATAATATACTTAATATAACGTTACATTATTGGTATCTTAATACGTGCCCCCCCCTGGTTAGGATGGACCCCAGGGGATGGGGGGGGGGGGTTAGGTTAGTAGTATTAAACATTTGTAAAATGTTACCAACATGTACAGTACTTATATTGCATTATTGCCTATACCTTGCGCCTCATAACATGTTATGAGAATACGTAAAAAGAAATTAGCATTATCGATTTTTTACATATTTATGGAGACTAGAGAGACATATTTCTAAAACTATTATTGCATACCTGCTATATACTAATGATATCACTACAACTTACAATTTGTTTGGCACGATTTAGTCATGTGGGCCACCTCACACCCAGTTAACATCAAAGATCATAAACTTTATTATTTTCATCGCTAATATCTTTCATAATATTATTTTCAACGAATTATTCCGATACCCGCAATTATATCCCTCTTTTACAGATATCCATTATAATAGTGTGTTATAATTTAACGTTGAATATTATAATAATCAAAAAATGTATGTAAGCACGTATTGTGCCGTGACACGACTGACACATACGAAGGATAATAACTCGATCGTGAGGTATTATTGCAATATATAATATTGTGCCATCTCCTTTTTTTGTAGCCAAGTATAATATAAATATAATATTATACATTATAATAATATATAAAACCTATTACGATATTTGGTACAATTTTTTTAAGCACTCGTCGATTCGTATATAATTATATGTGTATATAGTGAGCATAGTGCTTCCATAATGTTTTTTGTGGTCGAGTTATTGCAGACGATTAATCGAGAAAAAAAATTGACTGTCGGTAAACACGACGTGTACCTTATATATATTATAATAATATCATATATTCGTAAAAAAAAAAATGAATATTAAAAAAAATATAATCCTACAAACAAACGCAATATAATAATATATACATCCTGCGCAGTGGTGATTAACCCCAGGAGAATGACGTTGGGAAGGGGAGGAGGGGTACACGCGGAACCTCGCGGGCGGTCGTGATGCGCGTAAAACGTTAAATACAATATGCGATGACGGGTCGAAAGACTCGAACGCGCGATACGCACACGCACACTATATTTGACGGCTTTGACGAAAGATTTCGACTGAGGATTGCGCACCGCACGATGACGTCGACCTTGATCGATCGATGACAATGGACGTGATTCTATTATAATAATATTGTTACCGCCGAAGACGACGATCCGCACATTGTGCGCACAGATTGCGTTACATCGAGCACGTCAAACGCCCGACGTGTATATATAATACGCCACACATGTTTGTGCGGCGCACTTTGTTGTACTGCGCGTATACCGCGCGAGAGCACCGACAGACGCGATGTTTGCGCGCGCTAGGTACGTTGCGGCTGCAGTAGCGGTGATGTCGACGATGGCGGCGAATGCTATAGCGGCGATGACGGCGGCGACGACGATCAGCGCCATGCTGATGACGACGACGACCGCGGTCTTCGGTGCGGTGACACTGGACAGCGTGGCCGTCCGACTGGGGCTGCCCGAGGGCCGGGGACTGTCCGGAGTGTGCCTGTACAGAAACGGGCCGGACAAGCGGCGGCACGTCATGTTCAAATCGGTGGCGTCGGCCCGCAAGAAATACGGGGGCGGCGGTGATTACATGGTTGCCGGCGACCTGGCCGCCGACCGCGTGTACGAAGGCACGTTCGCCCGGCTCGTAGACGGCGACCAGGTGGCGCGGTTCGGGTGCGACGACGGCCGTCGGTTCGAGGTGGCCACGCCATTCGTGGTCCCGGAATCGGATCTGGACACCATTCTGGCGGTCAAAGAGTCGATGGAACAGCGGTTCGGCGCGCAGCCATCCCGACGGGACCCGCACCGGTCAGTCACCGCGGAACACGTGTCCGTGACGCTGCGCGGTCTGCGCCCGTCGTTCGCAGAAACCGGGATCGACGCCGCCGCCGCAATCACTGTAGACGTGTTTCAGCTGTACAAGAAACCGACGCCGGCCGCGGGTGACACGGCTGCAAAGCAAGTCGGGGGCGTTCGGTATTCAGCGTACCCGTATGCCAGGTACGCGCTCCGATATCCGGTCAGCGACCTCGTGCTGGCCGACTTGCCACCCGACCAAATGTTGGCCGTCAAGTTCCGCCGTTCGGCCGTCACCGCCGCTGTTCCCGTGCAGCAACATAAGGCCGACCTGCACGCGAACCGAACCGAAAACGCCATCTTCATATACACCGGCGGTCTCTATCCTCGCGGTACCGCCAACCTGACGGACATGTTGGACGAACGCAGCGGCAGCGGTGGTGGCAAGTACGCCGACGAGGCTGACGTGGACGCTGCGGCCACCTCGTACCAAATCGACGCCAAGCAAGCTCACAGCGACTCGTATGGTAAGATCCTCAGCCCTCAGGCGTGGTTGTCAGTGGTAATAAGGGAGTGTGCAAGTGGGGTATCTGGCATACGAATACAAAATTTAAAGTCATTGTTTGACGGTTATATAATTATATAATTTGCAGTTTGAATTTAAAATTGTAGAATTTCAATTATTAAAACCAGCAAAGAAGTTTGTCTGCTGTATCATAGCAATAAGGTATAGGTTCTGATAGTATATCTTGTCACTGCAGTTTTAATATTTGAATCCAATGATATGTAGGCAAGACATTACTCATTAGCCATTACACACCAATGTCCAATAAGATTCCAAGCGGAAACGACCCGACTGGATATATATTTCTAAATAAACTATATATATATACAGTACACTAATCCCGGTAATATAGCTAAAAACATCGCATAAATAGGTATTATAAAGTAATAAAAATTAAAAAGTGTATATAAGTTCGTAGACTCATATATAGCGTATAATTTATAATTTTAAATTAGTCAAAATATTTTCAAAATTTCATTGAGTATACATATAAAGAAAATTATAATTTTTTTAATACTCTGTGTCTTAGTAGTATGTTTCGAGTTCATATACGATGGAATTTTAGATTCTGAGTGGATTGATGAATATATTGATTTTACAATGATGTGTTTTTTTTTTATGTGTCTGTCACGCTGTTTAGGGCAGTAAAACTGTTTAGATTTTCTTCAACAGTATCTTGTTCGATGAGAAAGTGAATCTAGTTGAGAAGGTCCGAATTCCCAATAGTTTAAAAGCGCAGGGAAAACAAAATAAAAATTAAGGAAAAACGGGAATTTTTAAACGAAATCGATTTTGGTTTTTGGTGTAACTCTAAAATAAATGACCGTAGATACATGACATTTTCACTGGTTGTTTATAATAGCATTACTATACACGATTAAAATTTGATTTTTCCGAACATTTTCAGTTTAAAATTTGTTTAGTTATTTTTTATTTGTTGGATAAAAAAACTTGAAAATTGAATACAAGGCTCCTAATATATTGTTATAATGACATTTGAAAAATATTAAAATCAAATATTGACAATATACTTAAAAATGACGGAAATGTGCAAATTATTTTGAGTAGGAAGTTCATATAAATGTTTGTTTTTAAATTTAAGATTTCAAAATGTAATACAAGATTCCTCATAAGTTTGTCTACCTTTATCCAAAAAAATATGTCTACAAGAAAATCAAATTACATTTTTATGAAAGTTTGATGTTACAAGTTACAACATAATTTTATAACATTGCAATGGATATTAACCCGATTTTTCATGTAGCGATTTTCTTATTTTGCTGTAATTCAAATACGAATAATTTATTGTTAATACATGACATATTCACTGAATGTTTAAGTTTTCATTTTTTATACACTATAAAATTTGAAAATCTTTTAACTCGGTTTGAGCTGTTTGCGGACAATTTCAATTTTAAATAATGTTAGTTTTTTTTTTATAAATACCAATACATTTTTATTTGTTGGGCTAAAAATAATGAAAATTTAATACAAGGCTCCTGATATATTGTTACAATAGCAGTTGAAAAATATTAAATATACATAGGCACACATTTTTTTTATAAGCATTTAAAGTTCGAATTTTGACAAAATTCATTAAAATCTCTAAAATTATCAATCATTGTAATTAAACAATTATAAAATGGTCAGTTTTTATAACTAAGGATTGAAAATTTAAAACAAAGATTCTAATAAATAGTACATACTGTAATCAAAAAATCTAAAAATATATAAACACAGTTATTTTTTACAGACATTTTAAGTTCAAATTTGGATGAAATTACATATTAAAATCAATTTTAACGATTAAAAGTATATATTATAATATTTTTCCAGCATCACTGATAATTTTAATTTAATACTTTAATTTTTATCAATGATTTTACATATAATAGTAACACCTATATATATATTAAATGAATTAAGCTTTATTATTTTATAACAAGGAATAATATAACTATATAGGCACATATATTTTAGATTTTAGAATTATCTATTAGGTATATACCATCACAGGTTTATATAGGAGTCAATATCATAAAAATTAAAAATTGGTAAAGTTCGTTATTGGTGAATTTTATTTTGGTGAATTTTAATTGGACAAAATAATATATCTACCTACCTATGTATGCGTGGGTAACAGGTTGTATGAGAAAATAGATTTTAGCATATAAGTTATCTATTAACATTATCATATATCTATAAATTATAATAATATAATATCACAGTGAGTGCTATAGAGACTCAGTGGTTAGTAATTATATAGTATCGCAGACTCACTTCACAACATCATAATGGTATCAATTTATCATCAGTAATAGAGTTGTTAATGAACTTTATAAATTATAATAATAATCTAATATGTGAATCAAGATTTAAGTCCAATCTTGAAAAACATGACTAAACCATTTCATCAATGTGTAGACAACATGTATATAGGACCTACCTATAAGCTATAAGCATTATAATAGTGCACAATAAAATTATTATTTATTATATATTAATTATTATCACAATTTAAACAAGTAGGTACCTAGGTATTCAAGTGACCCACTTGAAGTGGATACCTATTATTAAAAAAAGACATTATAGTTCAATGATCTCTCAATGGATCGACGAACTGAAATTAAAATAAAACAACGTGAAATAAAAACGTGAATTGTAAATATTACCGATAATTTTTTCAGTAAAATGACATAAATTTATATTTAACACATAAACACGGCCAAATTGTATCAGCTACAGGTGACAAATAATATATCTTATTATGTACTTATTCGGGTACCTACAAAAATTTAACTTTTAATAAATACGAAAATGTTAAAATTCCTGTGAATCCACACTAGAAACCAATATAACTTACAACTTATTATTTATTACCAGATTACCACCTATTTTAAAACAAATAATTTTATTGATATATAGGTACCTACATATAACTAATTTTTGAAATACCTACGTCCTTCTTCTTCTGTGCCTTCACAACTCTGTAAGAGTTTTGGCTGCCACCGTCACTGTTCTCCAATAATCACGATCCTGTATCCTCTCCTCCCACTCTGTTACTTCTAACCTCTCTAGGTCTTGTTGCACTCCACCCATCCATCGTTTCTTCGGTCTGCCTCTGGGTCTTCTGCCTGCTGGCTTGTATTCAATTGCTGCTCTGACTTCATTTGTTTCCTCTCGTCTCATTGCGTGTCCAAACCATTGTATTCTCTGTCCCTTTATATATAACTTGTTATGGGAGGTACTTTGGTGATTTCTCTTATTTCTTTGTTTTTTCTTCTGCGCCACCTGTTTATTTCGGTATCAAAAAAACGGTCCATATATTGTTCTTAAAACTCTATTCTCAAAACTTCTGAGTTTTTGTTCGATGTGTACTGTCGTCGGCCATACTTCACATCCATAGGTTAGCGTTGGTCTTACAATGCTCATATACAGTCGTACTTTTGTTCCTCTAGAGAATAGTTTCGATTTAAAAAATTGTATTAGTGAGAAGAAAGTCCTTTCCGCTTTGAGCAAGCGACTAGTTATTTCAGTGTTCCAGTCATTGTTACCAGTGATTGTTACACCTAGGTATTTGAAGCTATGTGCTTTCTCAAATACGTAATTATCTACTGTAAGGTCTTCCTCACCTTTTTCAGGCAACGTTTCCATTACTTTTGTTTTGTCCTCATTTATTTCTAGACCAATCTTTTTTGCTTCCTGTATGAGTGTTTTGGTATTTCGCACAATCATTTCCTTGTTTTCTCCTACTAAATTCAGATCGACAAACATTAAGAATCATAAACCGACTGAAAAACTGGAAAGCCCCCGGGTCAGACGGGATACCAGCTGAACTTATAAAGTATGGTGGCTTAGAACTGCACAAAAGGATTTATGAATTATGCAATCGCATATGGAATGAGGAAATACTACCTGAAGAATGGAACAAGGCTATAGTCATCCCGGTACATAAGAAAGGAGACAAGATATGAGCTGCAACAACTATAAGGGGGTATGGTTACTAAATACAGTATATAAAGTTTTTTCAAAAATGTTATTAGGACGACTAGAACCACTGGCTGAAGAGTGTATAGGAAACTATCAGTGTGGCTTTCGGAAAGGTAAATCCACAATAGACCAACTCGCAACTATAGAGCAGCTCCTAGAAAAGAAATATGAGTACAGACAAAACATATGGCAAGTATTTGTAGATTTCAAAAAAGCCTATGACAGCATACATCGTGACAGCTTATACAATATAATGTATGAGTTCGGCTTTCCTATGAAAAACATATCACTGACAAAAATGTGTATGAACGGAACAAGATATCAAGTTAGAGTGGATTGTACATTGTCCGAAGAATTTAAAGTGATAACAGGGCTCAAGCAGGGTGACGCACTATCGCCAATACTTTTCAACATAACATTAGAAAAAGTAATACGCAGTGTACAAAGTAATAAACTCGGAATTAATATTGGCAAAACCACGCTAGATGTACTAGGTTTTGCAGACGATCTGAATTTAGTAGGAGAAAACAAGGAAATGATTGTGCGAAATACCAAAACACCTACGTCATATATACCTAAATTACGATTTTCTATAAATAATTTTTAATTATTCAATAAAAAGAAAATTAAATATAGTAAAAACAATGGATACTTAATATTTTTAGTAGATAATGACTAATGAGAATCGCCTTATCGTCAGATCATCCACACTATAAGTTAAATAATATATACAGCCATATAGGTACTGTAAATAATATTATATACCTATTACCTATGCACGTTCAGTGAGGCCCATTATACATTATAGTATAATGTATAATGATTATACACTATATGTAATAGGTTATTTATGTAATATTTTTGTTTTTTTGTAAATAAATAAATAATAATAATACATATATAATGTAATAGCACTTATATAGTTTATTATATTATGTTTATACATTTGTTAAGATTTAAGTTAGGTATAACTTTATAAGTTGTACCATATATGATGGGCATATGAGTATATGACATACCTGTATAATAAGTATTTACTTTTTTTAAATTATACCTTTAGGCTTCAAAGGACAAAGCCACAAAGGCTAATGCCTAATAGGTTAAAGCACCTAGAACTGTACACAATACGATTAAACATAATACAATATAAGACATTAATGTATTACTTACAATTTATGAGTGACTATCACAGTATCGCTATATATAGGTACCTATATGTACCTACTGTTTACAATGTATTACATACATATAAACTACATTAACAGATGAAATAAACTATTTTTGGTAGCCTGATTTTCATTGAATTATTCTGTAAAAGTGTAATGATAGGTAATTATGTTTCGTGAGAGGTTAAGAGTTGAAACTTGAACTTTGAAGGTGTCGGGTCTAGGGCATTCTTTGAAAATATTTTGTATAAGCAGTTAGAGAGGTTCGAAACTTTGACAGATACCGACTAAATTTTTGAAAGGTGATTAGTGATAAGAAAAGAAGGAGATAGGAAAGTGTGTCCAATCTTTGTTTTGATGATGGATTATTGTCTTGACATTGGCTGACATCCGGGAAAAGCAGCCAGTAGGTGCCCAGTAACATTGTTTAGCTAAATCTTTAATACATATTACATTTTAGTTTGTTGATTAGAAGGATAAAAATATGGAATTTTATATTTTATATTATATAAACCTTGGTAATATCAATACTTGCATACATTAAAATGTATTACATTTTTTTTCACAGATATAATCAAAAACACAGTAAAATGTTTCACAGACGGTATGGTTTACAACGGATATCCATGTCGGAATTCCGATGTCTGTATACCTTTGGGCTGGTTATGTGATAGTCAAAAAGACTGTATTGGTAAATCATGATCTTTACCTATTTAATTAATATCATAGCATAATATTATAGTAAACTATATTATGATAGGTACCCAAATAAATTAAATAGGTAGGTATATTATATGTTTTTATTATTATTTAACCACTGTAGAAGGCGATGATGAATACAACTGTTATAATACAGTGGATAC
Source organism: Nasonovia ribisnigri (assembly GCA_027563435.1). Lineage (NCBI taxonomy): Eukaryota > Metazoa > Arthropoda > Insecta > Hemiptera > Aphididae > Nasonovia > Nasonovia ribisnigri. The sequence continues at coordinate 191,994 of JANEHU010000431.1, forward strand.
GAATGGTGGAGAAAGTACCAATAGTTTGTACAACAATAATGACAATTGGTATTATAGCCGTGGTACTTGCAAGAAGTTTGAATTTCGGTGTCGTTCTCGAAGAATGTCCGTCTGTTTACCCAATTCTTGGTTATGTGACGGACGAGTAGATTGTGATGACGGGTAAGTAGAAACACTTAATTATTCATGAAATAAAAAACCTGTGTGTATATAATATATATATATATTTATTATTATTTATATATATTTAAAACGCAAATAATTTGTATAAACAAAAATATATAATACCAAAAACAGATGGGATGAAAATGAATTCAATTGTGGCCGAACGTATGGTGGACTAAGACCAGGATTTGGTGACTTTAACGCTCGAGAAGATCAAACGTGTATAAACAAAAATAATTTTAAATGTTGGCAAGGAACAGGATGTGTTGGTCTCCGTGCAGTCTGTGATGGGATTAAAGACTGTGCCGATGGATCCGATGAACGTGTATGCGACAACTGGAGTTCACAGTGTAATCAATTTACAGAATTTAGAGTAAAAACAAAAATATATTATACATACATACCAGAGGCGGCTCCAGAGACATGGTAGGGGAAAGCGGGGCTAAGTCATAATTTTCAGAAACTTTCAATATTATAATATGTTTTTTATTTGTAATTCTGTTTTTAACAATATACAATTTTTTAGAAATACGGCTCAGGAGGGGGCCATGGCCTGGAGCTGCCCCTGAATTACATACCAGCTAGTACACTTGTGCACATATCAACAAATATTGTATAATTTAATATAATTTTTTTCAGTGCTTGAATAAATTTAATACATATAATGCACGTAGTTGCATACCACGGCAATGGGTATGTGATCTACAAGACGATTGCCCACACGGGGAAGATGAAACAGTCACCAGTTGCTTAGGAATGGATCACCCAACATTTAACGGTTTAGAAACTGATATTGAGGATTTTTAAACAGAAAACATTTCAATAAGATCCAATAAACTTATAATCATCAAAAAATGTTCTTATATTATATACTGTGTTAAATTTAACGTTATCATCATCTAGTAGGCGTTGCGCTTTAGAGAAAAAAGTGTTCACGAAAATTAAATAAACGTTTGTCTTTACGTGTACCAATTTTGTTCTACGAATTTAGAATAGTGAGATAGACTATTTTTGTTTAACAATTATTGAACAACGAATAATCCAATACCTAATCTGTTTTAAACAGTAAAGACTACTTTGATTACGTAATTTAATCTAATTTTATTTATTCATACTTACGTACAGAAGCTGCTTATTATATCCCCTAGGCCCTCACCAATTCCTAAATAGCCACCATTAACCATATGAATCCCAAAAAATCACATCAAAATGAACATATTACAAATGTATTTAATTAGGTTTTGTAATTTAATAAACATTATAGTAATTAGTATTTAGTATTTATTTCTTTGTGTAAAAATAGTAACTTAACAATATATCCAAGTTTAAAATGTATTACAAACAGCTGATTACTAGTATACCTACACTTCAACTTTCAATCTTGTAATAATTAGAAAAAACTTTTTATAAAAATGTACCTATACATCTAAACCCGTAGAAAAAATTGTCGTTGATATTTAATAAGAGTAAAGAGTATGCGTGTACCAGAAGAATTAAAAATTTGAAATTTTTTCAAAATGTTTATTTTTTTACCAACAGGAAACCTTACTTTCCAAAAACACATTTCAGTCCTTACTTTTCCTGCATCTGTAACATTCAGTGGTATCTACTTCTTGGCTCTTAGCGTGAACACAGTGTAAACTAATTCTTATTTCTTAATATAATATCTATTATCTATTCTGTTATTGTGGATTTGGTTATTTTTTTGTTATAATATCCTTTAAATCCCTAAATCCACACTCACCACAGCGGTAAAGCCAAGACAATAGAATTTTACCGCCACCGAAATTATTGAGAATTAGGAATTAAAACCATGATTTACAGTGTTTAACCAAGATCGGTGGCGTGTAGAACATATTTTCTGGTGAGGCCAAGCGACATTTTCTATACCACCTACCACCCATTTTTGATCAAATCAGTATACACGTTTTAATTATTTTTACATCTTATTCCAACTGAAATCCAACATTAAATTGTGTACAAGTAAGTAGGAACTGAATATTTTTGTATACCTATAGTCTGAACAGGTCCATTTCATTGTAACTACTATTAGTATATACTATACCTATAGTAACGATACAATTAATATATTTTGTAAATCAATCGCTATCATTGATCGCAGGCTACCAGTCAATTGAATCAACAAGTGATTTGTAAATAAGAAATTTTTATTTTTGATATAACAATTTACATAGAACCGATTTATTATGCACTTATAATAGCCAATTATAGGCAAAATTTCATCTAGTACATTTTTATAACACGTCTTGGTAACTATACCTTGATCAATAACACAGGATTAACACCGATTTTCCATATCCATCAAATCTTATTATGTCACTACTCACTAGTCGGAATATCTAAAATTGTGATGAAATCTTATATTAGGACTATTCGGTAACTCATTGGGAGAGACGGCTGTTGTGTTGCAGTAATGCACCTTGTTTTCGTAATATCTAAGTGCAATTTTTAATATTTAAACTACATAATATTATAGCAGCAGCTCTACCCGTATACAATTACCTACTATATCACGGCCTGTAGTTTATTGTACAATTATAATAAAATATATTATTTAATATTGCTTAGGCTGTTGAAAGCAAACCATTTGTAAAGGGTCGGATTTATGTGTAAAATATATCTAGAAATTGTTTTTTTGGTTATTTACTTGGAATTAGGGGCGTCATATTTATGTTTGCTCCCCTAATATGGCCCTGGGAAAAGGTAATGTTTGTAATTTGTATGTAAGTGATTCACAGCCTAGTATATTGCACACATGGTTTTAAATTTGGTACATTAGTGGTAATTCTATACCTAAGGATGTGGACCTCGAAGACAAATTTTTAAATTTTGCATTTTAAAAAGGTGCTTACAGTTTTTTTGTTTGTTTAGAGGGTTGTCATTGTTTACAGAAAATAAAATAGTTATTATGGTTGGATATCATTTTAGACCTGTATCAGAGGCGCACAAAAAGGGGACGTAGCCTCTCCTAAATCAAACAAAGAATAATAATATAATATATATTTATATTAAAGCCCCTCTAAACGATTTTCCTATTTGCGTCACTGTATTTATACAAGTCCTGTATTTTATATCTGGTCAAGACAACACAAACAACTGTTAAAAATCTGTTCAGCTTACACTTAAAATAATTTTAAGAAGTCGTTAATCCACAGGTATTTGATTTGCCACAGCAGCATCATGCTAGATCAGTTAATTGTAAATAAGAGTATTTAAAAACATAAATATTGCCTATAACCTATCTAAAATAATCAACGTTTTTAGTTGCTTTGTTTTTTTATGATGTTGATAAACACCATTTATTGTAGGTCCAACTATAAATGCACTATTAGAGTATAGTTAAAAGTTATTTTAGTGTTCAATGATATGAAAAAGTAAACTGCTGTCTACTACATTTTTTATGGAGTTTACAGCTGTTGTGATAATAATTATAAAATATAAAATATTTAATAGTTTAAAGTTAGATAAATATTCAATAAATATAAGGTGTTAATTACTCATTTACAAAAAATAAACATAGGTATATTTGGTTTCAACGATTTAATTAGTTAACAGACTTTTTCTTATATTTAATATACAAAGACACCCATTATAAACCTAATATATATTTAAATAACATAATGAATTAAAATGTGATTTATCTTTAGTTCTGCAACAGAACAAAGAGGAACTATAAAAACATCAGTTTATTAAAAACTTTGAAATTGGAAAATATCTTTAATCTTCTTTAGAGTCATATTTTTTAATATGAAGTAAAGACATTGTTTCAAACAAACAATAACATCCACAATTTACAGCGCATAAAGATTCTTTACTAAACCATTGAATCAAATGATTAGCATGACCACCATGTCCACATTTTAGACAAACATGAGCTGCACCTCTTACAGTAGAATTACATAATGTACACTTCAGACTAAACTGTTGACACTGAAGACAGTATCCATCCTTAACTGAGTCATTACAATTTAAACATTCAACAATGAATTTGAAAAAAAATGCACTACTCTTTTGAGTTTGTTGTTTCAAAAACTTTTTAACACTGGTTTGCTGATCTAGTAACCCTAAATTATCTAGTACGTCCATGTATATTTTTTTGTATACATCATAATGCACATTTTTCTGGGCATCAGAATCCTCCAACAGTAATCCTTGGTCAGAAATTTCATAACATTCGGTTGATTCTTCTTGTCCCCTAGAAAAGGTAAAACCTTCTGACAGACTATTTGAACGCGTATACACTGGTGTAGGTGTCCTATCCTGTTCAATATTTTTCAAAGCCGGATTTGGATTAAACACACAACACAATAAAGCAGCGGTTTGATAATCAGAATGACCAGCATAATGTGAGATCAATGAATCAATCATATCAATAGTAAATGGATGATTTCTCCAATTATTAATTTGGTCAATGGACGATGTAACTTTTTTTTTTACATTACATTTTGTATTGCAGGCATATGCAGCCAGGGTCCAAGTTTGAACTAAATCTTTTCTTTTAAAGCCATTTGTAATCCAAGCATTTTTTAAACAAGTACTGAAAACATTAGACACATCTAGTTCATATTTTGATGCTAAATCTTTATTTATTGAAAATAAACTTGACACGTCATAAATTGAAACTATTGGTTTATCCCGCTTGTCTTTTCTATAACTTTTTGAGCTTCGACTACTGCCATCAGTCGGAGAATTTTTATTACTAAACCAGTAAGGTTGAAGCTTTTGTAGTGGAGTGTGGTTTGCACTATCAATTTTTTGTAAAGAAATAGACGGGAATATATCGGATTTCCTTTTGGGTGGACTATTAAACCACAGTAATGCACCATTGTTACAAAATTTTAAGCCCATTATTTTATGCTGTAGAATATTACAAGTGTCTTGGCTAGATATGTAAGTACTTGTACGTTCATAATGTGATGGCGATTGTGAATACATTGAATACGTTTTCTTATCGTCTTCAGAAAATTGAGATTCTGAAAATGATATCCGAGACTTTCTTAGAGACACAACTAGTTCACGAAGACAAAACTGCACGCAAGTCAAGTTTTTAGACACTTGTTTTATAGCTGAATCATATAATACTTTGTGAATTTTATTTTTCATGCTTGCATCATAAGTACTTTTGGTAATTTGAAACTGAGGTTCAACGTTTACAGGGTAATCCAATGGAAACGTCATATGTATAGTTATTGAATTATTATTAACTTTTACCAAAGCTATTAAAATACGTCGATCTGGATCTTTTTGTTCAATGAAGATTTCTGAACCGACATTCAAAGACAGAAACTCTTTATGTAAATTTACAATAGGTTCCTCACCAACTTCAGTATTATAAGAATCATCACTAGCTGACATATATAAACTTACATCTTGACCTTCACTTCCAAAGTTTACATTATCAATGTCATTAAGTGCATCATTGGACACATTACTTGTGTCAGATGTTGCAGCGTTTTGATCAATATCCAAATTATCATCACACGATTTTTCGATAAAGTCCATAGGCATTTCTTGAAGAAATGACACAACGTGCCATAATCTCATGGTCTGATCTTTAGACCACGTTATAAATTCATATTCAGATGTTTTATCGTCATTATTTTTCATCCATTGAAACTCTAATATTGTATCTGAATGACCAACAAATGTATGAACAGGTGAATTGATGGAACTCAAATTCCATAGTATTAGATTATTGTCCACTCTTTTTTCCGGAGGAACCAAAACAATTAATATACCATCACCAAAAGGTGTATATTTAGCACTCCAAACGGGCGTGACAGTATTTAATACATTTTCTGTCTTTTTAAGATTATTTATTTCAAAAAACTTTACAGTGCAATCTTGACTACAAGTAACCAATTGGTTTTCATTTGTATAACTCCAATCCAAACAATGTATATTACTGAGATGGGCTGTAATATAATGAATTGGATTTGAAGCTTTTCTCTGATCCCATATTTTGACTTCCCCACCATGAGCAGTAGCTATTAAGTGCTTAGTTAGATGATTCCACCGCACTCTTAACGCAGGAATAATAGCTGAAAGAGATAAAGCTGGTCTAGTGTTGTCTCTAATGTCCCAAATATTTACAAATGAATCCATAGACGACGAAGCCAGAATATTTGGATCAGAGGCATGCCAATTTATATCTAATATAGCTCGTGTATGGGTATTTAATCTTGTTGAAGAAGCTAGATTAACATTGTTTTTCAAACTAAGTAATTGCAATTGGGTGCTCTGAGCCAATGCACAAATATGTTGGTTGTGATATGTCGGATTCCACTCAAGAGCTTTAATTTCATATTTACAAGTTCTAGGAAACAGAACATTTGATGATTTATAAATTTCAACAATACCATATTTTTTACGGCCAGCTAACAATACTATAGAACCAGAATAGTCTATAGCCATTCTATGAGCATCAAAATCTCTAATTTCAATAGCATTATAGTCACTACTCCACCTTGTAGCCATTTTGGACTTTGGTATGATCTAGAAATAAATATAATTAAAAATATGCACATGTGTAGACATGTTATTACTTTAAATCAGTTAAATTGTTTTATTTTTCTTACTATAAGTTCAAATTTTTTGATTTCAAAATCACAAACAATATAATCAAAGCTAACCACCTTTGCTAGATAATTTGCATTTTCACTTTACGAAAACATTCTTTTTTTTTCCAAATTGGTGTTATCTGAAAAACATATTTTAAAAGATATTATTTTATTCAACATGAGTAAGTTAAACAGTAGATTTTTTTATTTATTAAAAAAGAAAATAGCAACCCCAAAAATGTCATATTTTTAAAATTAAAATGTATAATTTCTAATCAGTAATTAGTAATTACTAATAACTTACTAAATAAGTAGTACTATTGATTTACAATGGAAAATTACACATTTATATGTTATAAAACCAATAGTAGGTATATGGCAATGCCTATATTTTATACAATTTATTCTAAAATTTGTAGGTGAAATCCCTTACTGAAAGACTCTCTTTACTTGTATAAATTTAAGACCATATTAGTCTATATTGGTCTTACCATTTTTTGTCATAAATAATGTAAATTATAAAATTTAAAAACTATTTATTTGTAAAAATGTTAGTTAAAATATCAGTTACCTGTAAGAACTAAAAATAATATTAGGTAGTAGTAGACACACTTACTCATCTAAAATCAATATCAAATATAGAAAATATTTGAACATTAAGAGAATTTTATATACGCATGTGTTGTCTCTCTCTTACTACCTAATGCATAATATATCAAAATGTTAAGTCCAGCAGTTCCAATTTAGTGTTGTTAGCTTAAATATTAAAGTGAATTGACCTAAGTTGAGCATTTTAAAGCAATAATATTTTACACTCATAACTCAATTAAAAATTTAAATATTGTTGAAAACCAACGAGACACCACAGATAATGTTCTTACATTTAAGTTTGATAATAGGTCAATTCACTCTAATATTTAAGTTGAAAACACAAAATTAGAACTGCTAGACATACATTTTGATATATTATGCATTAATAAGACGGATACAACACATGCGGGTCCGACGTCCATTTAACATTAAATGTATATAACTAATTATTATTTAATACTTTAACTGTAAAGGTTCACCTTCTCGTTTAATTATCTATAGTAAACACTAAATAGTAACCTAATTTGAGAACAAATCTATTATGAGAAGATGGAGATTTCAATGACATTAATGTTTATTTGTACTGTACCTTAACATAATTTATTATAGCTGTATATTTTTTTAATCACGGAAGTAAAATCCATTTTTAATTATGGAAAAAAATTAAAAACTAGTGGTTTTATTTTTCATTAAAAATACAAATGTTTCCATATCATAGAAATGGATTTTACTTTAAGATGTAGACTAACATAAAAGTAGGTAGGTATTCTTTAGATTAACAACACTGTTTATAACACTGATATGTGTTTGTAAAATTTGGTCACGGAAAATAAAGGCAGAGATTACTAAATTATAAAAAAAGATTCACAAGAATATAATATAAGATAGGATAATGATTATTGTATGATGTTAGACATTTGAATCATAGATTTATGTAAACATTAACCAATTATGAAGTCATGAAAGTAAGACTACAAACAAATAAAGCAAAATAATTTCTAAGTAATTAATTATTGACTAACAACAATATTTTAATAAAAAAATTAATTTTAACGAGTATAAGTAAGAAAATATCAATTATTTTTTTTTTAGTAAGTGTACAAATATAGGTAGATACCTATAAGATACGCAAATTTATTTTTATTTTACCTTTTCATCCGGAGATAATTAAACATAATTGAACAGACACCTCTACCTATGACATGAACAAATAATGAAACATGTCATCAATTAAAAATTCTGAATAATATGTGTATAATGTATGTACAAAAGAATAATTTTAAATGTAAAAATGTTTAATGTACTGTGTGTACTCACTATTCATTACTGTCTCCACTCTTCACAGTCCTACTTAAGTAGTATGTGCCTAAGTAGGTATCTAAATAATGTAATCCTATCACAGAATAGAATATAATAATATGAAATCAGAAATACTACCTGTAAATAATTGTTATCATCGTACTATCAAGGTGTATTGAATAATATAATATTATAAGTGATAATCTTAGATATTGATAGGGTTGCTACAACTACCTCGAGAATCATCTGCTACGATTTAATAATACTTCGAATTTATTACTTCGAACCAGGTATTCTAATCTATGGTTTAAGATATACCTTAAACCGTGCTTCGAACATAATATAATGCCACGACTAAAACTACACCGAAATTCTATATAAATTATTATTACTTATTAAAAATTGTTACGATGTGCAACTACTCCGAAAATATTGATCTGACGTGAGAATCGTGAGATAACTCCGAATTTAAAAATTATGTATAACATTAAGTTAAACTTATATAAAGTTGTTTAAGTAGATATGATTTATATACAATATATTGTACAATTTCAGGCTTTCAATTTTAATCTTAATAGTTAACACTAGGTATAATATTATATAATTTACGAGCTAAGCTAAAAATAATTCTTTACTAAATTTCTCGTTTGGTATTATTAATTATTATTTAATGACCAATTATTAATAATATACCAATATTACATTTTAGTATTTTACATACCTATGAGTAATTTGGTTGTTCTGATAGTAACATTTTTCAATTTTTGTAATAGGTACTTAACCATTGTGACGTGACCGTTGCATGCCGATTTCAGATCGGCAGATCATTGTAGATTATTGCAGATTTTAATACAGGCCTCTAATCATTAAACCATCTGCTGTATGATCTTTATGTTAGTCCAAGGTAATTATAATTACCTTGTGTTAGTCACTGGACATCTTTGCTTCGTGTAACATGTATTTTGTGTGTGCTGGTCAAGGTTGTAATTGGGGGCCCGATCCGACTCTCGAAATTTTTAAAAGTAGAAAAATTTTAGCGGTGAATATAGTTTATAAACTAGAAATTGTATTAAATAATAATTGTATATTTTTGTTAAAACAGTAATTTAAAATAAGATTAAATTTATCATTTTATTTTATTTCAACGCCGTAATAAAGATTAGGATCAATAGATACGATTAGGTACTAGCATTTATAATCAATGGTACTAGTTACAATAAAATTAAAGAATTTATTCCCGAAAAAAAATGGACTAAATTAACATCTATGTGTGATACTCGATGGGTCGAAAACCACGATGGAATGATTCGATTTTTAGATATATATAAACCTATTGTCGACACTTTAGATGAACTCCAATTATTTCATGATATTGAAACATCATCAAAAGCACTAAATCTATATCGTAGCATAACAACTAGTGAATTTGTTATTAGTTTAGTGACAGCTAACACACTATTTTCATTAACATTACCTTTATGTAAATCATTACAATCAGTAACATGTGATTTAAGTGAAGCAGTGACATTTGTCGAAACTGTTTTGAATGAAGTTGAAGACATGCGAATCAATATAAACCAAACATTTAAAGAAATATTTGAAAAGGCAACAAATATGTTAAAGTTGATAGACGGAGGGGATCAGATAAAAATGCCAAGACTAGTTGGACGTCAAAAAAATAGAATTTTTTGATTTGTGCTTTTGTAATGTGAATAATAGTTAAATAGTCTATATATGTATATAAACAATCAACTATTATGTTTATGTAAATTGAATATTATAATAATGACCTATGTTTTTAATAATGATAATAATACAATTTTATATTTTCAACGTAAAAATGAAGTGTTTAGTATCTATTTTAAAAAAATGTTGGACCCCCCCCGAAATGTTTTGCCAGTTACGGCCTTGGTGCTGGTTGTTATAATTTGAACTGCGTTTGTTACGAATTTCTTGTTTATTTGTACATTTTTGTTTTTTTTTTTTTTTGCGGTTTTTCACTATTATTGTGCATTTATTGTCCAATTGAATTGATTCGGCCAGATATACATTCTCAAACCAAAAAAGGGGGTCAAGTGGATGTCGCTCCGCTGTACAGTAGGCTACAAGTAGATCACTGTACTATAATGGATGGTATTAAATTTGAATTCAATGATATAATATCATTGTATAAGAAAAACGATTCTGAGCGGAGACGGTATGTCAGTCTAGGATATTTTAAATTATATTGATATTGTTATTATACGGTAGCTGCTAAGTTGAATTAATATTATTCATATTATTTAATTATTAACCTAAAATTATCAGTGATGCTATAAAAATATTATAATATATACTTTTACTCGTTAAAGTTGATTTTAATATGTAATTCCGTCCAAATTTGAACTTAAAATGTCTATAAAAAATAACTGTGTTTAAATATTTTTTAGATTTTTTGAATACAGTATGTACTATTTATTAGAATCTTTATTTTAAATTTTCAATCCTTAGTTAAGAAAACTGAACATTTTATAATTGTTTAATTACAATGATTGATAATTTTCGAGATTTTGATAAATTTTGTCAAAATTCGAACTTTAAATGATTATAAAAAAAATGTGTGCCTATGTATTTTTAATATTTTTCAATTGCTATTGTAATAATATATCAGGAGCCTTGTATTAAATTTTCATTATTTTTGGCCCAACAAATAAAATTTTATTGATATTAATAGAAAAAAAAACTAAAAAATTTGAAAATTGAAATCGTCCGTAAAATACTGAAAAACAGTCAAAATATATTAAAAATTAGATGGTGTATAGAAATAGCTTATATAAACATTCAGTGAAATTTTCATGCATCTACAGTTATTTGTTTTTGAATTGCAACAAAATAAGAAAATCGCTACATGAGAAATCGAGTGAATATCTAATCTTGTACAAATTTGAACTTAAAATGCTCATAAAAATTTATTATGACTTGCTTATAAACTTTTTTTTATTGATAAAATTAGGCAAACTTATGAGGAATCTTGTATTACATTTTCAAATCTTAGATTTAAAAAGAAAAATTTTTATGAATTTCTAACTCAAAATAAATTGCACATTTTCGTCATTTTTACGTATTTTGTCAAAATTTGAACTTTGATTACCTATAAAAAAAAATTGTGACTACGGATTTTTAATATTTTTCATCTGCCTTTGAAACTATATATAGAAGCCTACTATTAAATTTTCAAGATTTTTTACCCAACAAATAAAATTTTATTGACATTTATAGAAAAAAAAACTAAAAAAATTGGAAACTGAAAATGTCCGTTAACAGCTCAAAATAAGTCAGAATATTTTGAAAATGCTATGGTGTGCAGAAAATGCATATATAAACATTCGGTCAAAATTTCATGTCTCTACGGTCATTTCTTTTAGAGTTATACTAAAAACCAAAATCGATTTTGTCGAAAATTGGTTTTCCATAAAAATTCCCGTTTTTCCCAAAATTTTTCATTTGTTTTTCCAGGCGCTCATGAAAACTACTGGGAAATTTTGACTTTTGACCCCCCAAAGTACCAACTAGATTCACTTTCCTATCAGAAAAGGTACTATTGAAGAAAATCGAAGCATTTTTTCTGTCCTAAAACGTGATGACAGACACAAAAATAAAAAAAAAAATAAAAAAAAAAATAAAAAAAAAACACACATCATTGTAAAACCAATACATTCATCGCTCCGCTCAGAATCTAAAAACTATATACAACTACGTGTACAATTATTTTAAAATGTTGACCAGTAAAAAGGACCAACCGGAAGTGGCAGGTTTTTTCCGACTATGTCAAGAGCGTACGGCAGATGCTATTGTGGGGTAAGTCGGTCTACTGTACAGAGAATTTGTAAGGAAAGCAAAACTATATCTCTTGGTGTTGAAGAAGAGTTAGGTGTCGGAAGTTCAACCGATATAAAATTTCGATCACCTAGAAAACTTTACAGTCGCAACAAACCTGTCACGATTTTGACAGTGAAGTGGTCAGAAGGGTTGGTACACAGCCAGGCCCGGATTAAGGCGTAAGCAGTGTAGGCTTCAGCCTACACAACCACGGATTTAGGGGCACGGGGCACGGGCATAGAGTATGGGCACGGGCACTACATACTATCCTTATTTTTTTTTTTTAAACTAGAAAAATTGTACAATCTGTAAAATAATTATTGACAATAAGCATAATACTATCCTGATGTTATTTTTATTTAAATAATATCGGAAATTTGAAATAGTAATAATCAATGCGTTTTGTCGTGCGGTCTTCTGAACCTTGTTTTATTTTTAGATTGTTATTTTTCCGTAGAGCCGGCCGCACAACGATAATGTATGTAGCGGTATAGGTGAGTTGATTCCCGAGACCTTTTTCATGTATTAGTTGATTCCCGGGTCCTTAAGAGGTACGTACGAGTTGATTCCCGGGTCATTAAGAGGTACGTACGAGTTGATTCCCAGGTCATTATATATTTTATTCAATATTTAATAAAATATTCAGCCTATTGGTTGGCTGACAAGTTTCTCAAAAATGTTGTTTTTTTAGTTTTTTTAAATTTTGAAAATCATTTAATTTTTATTTATTTATTATTTATTGAATTATATTATATTTATTACTATTAAAAACATTTAGTTGTAATTAGGTAAAAAATTATTATTAAAAATATTTGGTAGTAACTAGGTAAAAAAATATAAAAAAAATTATTAATTTCGTAAAAATTTGTAACACATTGTTTTTATAAATTGGTATCTGGTAATGAGATTACCAGTATACCATGACATCTCTTCTCTTAAAAGAATTTGTTTTTCTTGATGTTTTTTAGATTTTTTAGTTCCATTACTTCTGCATTTAATATAAGTTTCAGATTGTACTTCTAACAGCTCATTTATAAATAAAAAAATATTTGGGTGCCCACTATAGAAACAATAGGGAATCAACTCGTACGTACCCTCTAATGACCCGGGAATCAACTCGTACGCAGCCGTATGTAGAGCCGCAGACGGCAGACAATGCCAGTGCGTTTACTTATTTATATGCGAGTAGTGCGTTTTATATATAGTTTAGTGTTCGATATTTATGTAAAAATGGATCAGAAACGACATATTAGTGGAGCACAAGCGAGAAAGCGTGCAATTGATAAAAAAGAAAAAGAAGTGATTTTACTTAGTAAAATGTAATTCTGCTACTTCATTTTTTATGCTTCTCCAGGAACTATACAATATTTTTTTTCTAGTTCACATATTGATGTGGCTAATAAACCTAAAATAAAGTTTTATTATTTATTCAAGTATCGAGTAGAGAAATGTGTACAATATTTTTTTTTAATTGGGGGCACCAAATTTTTTACAGCCTATGGGCACTATAGATCTTAATCCGGGCCTGTACACAGCTTTTATGACAAGGGAGAATTTCCAACAAGTGCAAAAATTTTAGCAGCATTGCGAGAAAAAACTGATTACCGGGGGTCGAAATCATCAGTAAAAATTATTTTGAAAAAACTGAATTTTAAATATAAACGGTGTAATGACGGTCGCAAATTTCTTACGGAACGGTCGGACATAGTAGCTGCGCGCGTAAAATTTTTACGTAGAATGAACGAGCTTCGTATAAATGGTGATACTCGGCCAATAGTATATTTAGACGATACCTGGGTAAACCAAAATCATACTCGGGAATATATTTGGCAAAACCACGAAAATACAGAGGGCTTAAAAGTACCTACAGGGAAAGGCCTTATAATTTGTCACGCTGGGTCTCCTTCCTTTGGTTTTGTCAAAGATGCAAAATTAATTTTTCGTTGTAACTCTGGCAATACCAAAGATTATCATTCACAGATGAATGCTACCATCTTTGAAAATTGGTATTTGCAAATGTTAATGAACTTAGAAGAGCCCAGCGTTATTGTTATGGACAACGCGTCATATCATTCTGCATTACTCGAGGACTATACCCGAAATCAAATAGTAGGAAGTCGGATGTACAACAATGGTTGCGAGAAAAAAATATAAACTTTTCTGCCGTAGAAACTTGACGAATTACGAGCGAAAGTCAAACTTGCGATGCCGCGTGGAAAAATTTATAAGTTGGATCAATTGACACACCAAATGGGACATGAAGTGGTAAGACTTCCGCCTTACCACTGTCAATATAATCCCATTGAATTAATTTGGGCACAATTTAAAGGGAGAGTGGCTGAAAAAAACTCAACATTTAAAATTGCTGATGTTGAGGCACTTGTCCATAAAGAAATTGACGCGGTAACTGCTGATGATTGGGCCAAATTTGGAGAACATTGCGTGAAAATTCAAGAAGAAGATTTCTATAAAGCAGGACTGAGGGATGAAATATTAGAGTCGATTATTTTAACAATTTATCCAGATGACAGCAGTTCGAGGCTTCGAGCGACGATGATGACGACGACGACGATGAGTAGTTTTATAATTATTTTTAAAATTCGGAAACAGTTGTAAATATTTTAATTGTTAGTAATATTATTTTATGTTTGATTATGTGATATTAAATAAATAAAAAATGTGTACCTATTACAAAAATATAAAATGTTATGTCTTTATAGTAAAGGCCCATTTCATAGCCACACGTAAGAATATACGATACGCGCGCGTACCGTACGACTAGCTGTGAAACAGGTCTATACAACAAGTGTATAAGTGTTTGAAATTATTTTACGCGGGAAAGCGTTCTTCGTAGCCCTAATGAAAAACGGCCGCTAGGGAGCGTGACAGTCAAGCTTCTAGTACTGGAAAGCCCAATATTATTAAACAATAATTATATGGCAAAATGTATAATTTGAGGAACAATTAATACCTTAATAAGCAGTGGCGGCGTGAACTATTTTATTTCATGAGGCAAATATAGAAGGTATAGGTTAACCACCACCACCTAAATTTCATTACACAGACCCGTGGGGGCTATGCCCCCACACCCCCAATTTACTAATTTTATTATATAAATATTAATACGTAATATGTAAAGAATTAAAGAAAATATGTTTAATCTTAAAATAAAAACCGTTTTTTTATTTTTTTAAACAATTTGAAAAAAATGTTTCACGGAGCTATTGGTAATTTATGTAACTATCTTAAAATGTTTAAAAGAAGTGATTTGCATGTATAATCTATTTTAAACACTGAGATCAGAGAGGTGTTTAGGTTACGTTTAGCTATAACGTAAACCGAAAAGACCTATATTTCTCTAATAAACAATTTAAACATTTAAATAGGTACCTACCGTTATTAAAATTATTGTATCCTGTAATATTAGAGTATACTGTTTATAACAATCTTATTAATGTTACACCTTAGTACCTTACACAGTACAAGTACCTAACCAATCCATTTCTCGATAATGTAACGTAGAGTGCCTAATATTTACCCAGGTATGTACTATGTATGTCGTATATTCGTATGTGAGTATGTGACTATGTGAGTGTAAATTATAAACTAGGAGTCAATGGGATACCCACCCACCCACCCCACTTTCGCATGAGGCGGCCGCCTCATAAAATAGCTATTCACGCCGCCACTGTTAATAAGTAGGTAACTCACAGAAGATCTATTTACAGCTATTTATTCTGTGGTTGTACGTAAAGCAACCCATATTGAAGGGTATCAATGGTATGGAATAATATTATGAAAATTAATTTTTTAATGGTCTCTTGAGCGGGTTGAGAGTAAACACACATGTTATCAATTTATTATAGAAGAGAAGTATAAAAGTGTAAATGAGGGTTCTCAATCAGGTTTCTACTAAAGCACCCCCCAAAAACCCCCCTATACTTGCGTCTATGCACGGTGTAGTTCCGAGGTAGTACGGAGGGTCACGACTCACAGGCCACACGCTGTTTAGATAAGTTTATAAAGGTTTAAACTAACCTAACGCAGCTAACGGCATTGACCGGTATTATTATTTAGATTTTAATTAATTCGATAACGGCAGCGCCATATTTATTGCTGCCAAATCATTTTTAACTCAAAAGCATACCTGAAGAACTGGCACCGCTCAATTTGGAAACCCTTTGGAACAGCTGCTTAATTTCCTATCCAGGTAGCGTTGTCATATATACGATTTACATCATAGACTAAGATGGATCTTCAAGACTCCAAGATTTTTTGTACCAATTTGTATGATATTACATTTGGAAACTTATTTCCAACGCATTTTAAAAAGTACCTATCTATTTTTTAATTCACAATTTGTAATTTTTCATATTTTTTTTTATAAAATGCAATTTAATTTAAAGTTTAAACCAATAAAGGTACATGGTCCATGTCCATCCTTATTCTGGCAAAAGTATTTTATCTTTATTTTTTATTAAATCGTATAGTGAGAACAATTCATTAGTTATTTTCTAAGTATAAAATAATTATAGGGCTAATATATTATGTAATTTAAACAATAATTTTAAATAGTACAGATAAATACAAGATAGTAACTAAAGTCAAATAATATAGTATATTACAATTATTTTTTTATGTTACCTCAGTAAGTGGTTTGCATATTTTTTTTTATTAAGATGACGCCATGCTCGCATGTGTTGGTCTCTGTCTTTCAAATGTACAACATAGCAAAAAATGTTTTGCGCTGCAGAAAAGAATCGAAGGCTATAGTCATAACTATGGAACGAAATTTTCACCACATAAAAAAAAGAACTTTGGCTGTGCAATATCGTTTTTATTTTTTTGATATCACTTATACGAAAAAAGTTCTTATTGTTTCAAAAACCATTATTGTTTTTTTCAAACTTGAATAACTTTTTTTAATTCCGACTTCGAAAAAATAAAAACGATATTACACAGCCAAAGTTCTCTTTTTTATGTAGAAAAATTTCGTTTCCTAGTTATGACTGTATCTTTCTCGGTTCTTTACATAGCAAAACAGTTTTTGCTATTTTATGTTGCATAATACCACATTCATATAATCCTTCATTCTTTTCGTGCCATAATATTTAAGAAATATTTGACACTCAAGTTAACACTAACTACTATAACTAACTAGTTATATAGCTACTTACTAAAAAACCCTTGGACGATTGAAAATAACTTATCCTAGACAACAGATTTTACTAGTTTGATAGTTCTCCCATCACAGTGTGGTTAATTACTTAGGTTAACTTATACCACAAATAACAATATAATTTATTAAAAAAAAAAAATTTTTAAAAAATATAATAACGATTAACGGAAGATATCAAATAACGTTTGAAAATACAATAACGATAAACATTAAAGTTTTACAACGTTTAAACATCCGAAAACAATATATATATTTTTTTAATTGAAGCCCTGTGAAATCTAAATGTATGATTATATTTTCAACTATTAAATTTAATTTGTTGAACGCACTTTCGATACAGTTATTAAAAATAAGTTTCCACAAAAATTGTTTCTTATTTTCGTGTATTTGTATTTATATATATTTCAACAAAACAGTGGGCTCCACTGAACATGCTCGTGTGAGGCTCATTGAAAAGTTAACTAACAATGTGTTTTTATGTGTATGAAAAATTTAAGGAAATGTAAAGTATCTACGATTATTTATGTTTAAGTTACAACAAAAAAACTACATAGGTTTTGTTGAAAACTGGTTTTGAATACATTATCATTTTTTTCTTGTTGTCTTTTTAGAACTTTCATGTTGAACGGTTTTTGATCAAAAAATATAGTAACGTGAGACTGTGCACAGTGGAGTTCTCGAGAATTTATGATATGGGGGGGAGGTTGTGGATAATTTATAGGTATATATTTAGGGGGGCTATCGGAGAACAAAAAAAATGGCAAATGATTTGGGAGGGGGTGGGGTTTAAAGATTATGCACTCCCCCCCCACGTGAGCACGCATATTATAACTGTGCGTTACTGATTTCCAAAAATACTAGCCGTAGTTAATCTTTAATTACCTACATAAAGCGTTTGGGATACTCACGCACACTACTAATGACAGAATATATTAATAATCACACATCATCCACGATGGACATAGAATATTGCCTGATTCCCACCACTTAAAAATGTTTCACTTTCAACAGCCTTAAAAGTATATTTTAATTTGTAGTGTGATCCAATATTCAATATTAGGCCATCGTGCAACTGTAGTACAAACCGTATCTAAAACGGTGATGTAAACTCAGAAGTACAGAATCATAATTAAATAGTAAATACACAATATGTAAATATTATGAAATTCTAAATGTGTGAGTTACAGTAAAAATTTGTCTCCTGTGATGATTGAGGGTATAATCGGTGGCTATTGGGTGACTAAGTACAAGATTTTAAAGCATAACTTTGATTATGAAAATATACTAATCGACTATATTTTAATAAATAAGGACTATAATAATACCAATCCCCATTTCTTATCAATACTTCAGTCAAAATGGGAAATTTGAAATATGTATAGTTTTAGGTAGCTAATTAAGATAAATATAACTGATTAATATAGTGTCAATATAGAAGTGAGTTGTAAAATTGTATTTTAATAAAGGGAAGTATTAAAAACATGGTTTTTAAATAAAATCGTTTGAGCTTCTTGGCCACATTGCCAAAATTTAAAATAAAACATATCATATATTACTGCTCTAATAATGGTCAAAACCACGATTTAGTTTTAGTAAAATAGTGAATGCACATTTTTTATTATTTATCTTATTAAATATAAAATAAGTTGATATCTAAATATTCTAGTTCTTTAAGTACAAATAGAGAATAGACTAATGATCATTTAGAATATTGTTTTATAATTTTATTGAGATAAAGGTTTTAAATTTTAAATTCTTATAACTATTATAATATAGAAAAAAATATTTACAAATATGTAATTCAATATTAATTGACTTGACATGGTCTCATGATAAATAAATAGCATTTGTCTATGGAATCAAGTTAACTGTAGTCATGTGTAGTTATATTTGTAACAAAATTGTCAACACAAATTAAAAGATTGAAAAAAATATATTTTAAGTTACAGAACTAAAATATATGGTAATATGGTTGAAAACACATAATATTATCATCATGAAACAAAATCAAAACTAATAATAATACTTATTTATGTAAGTAAAACAGAAAATGATTAAGTATAAATTGTCAATTTGTTAGAAAAATAATAAAGTTACTATTGAACACAGCTTTTATTGAAAAATAACCACAACATTTAAAATAACTATTAATATAATATGCTAATAAGCATAGCTTATTTCAAATATAAAATAAGTTCGAATGAACCAATTATACTAAGATCTTACTTAATATTGTCTTTTTAATGCAACCAATGGAAAAAGACATTGGATGTGCGTGAAATGTTAACTAAATGTATTGATGTATGTTTAAGTTCTTAAATTTTGATGAAATAATAATTTTCTAAATAACAAAAATCACAAAATAGAAATAATAAAAATAATATTAAATGAAACTATTTGGATTTATGGTTTAATATTAATATTGAGAAATAAAAAAAAATAATAGTAACTATTTACAATCTTAAATATAGCTCTTTTAACATACTGGTTTTTCATTAATTATCATAACTATAAACCAAATATACTCGTCATTTTCAAGTAAATTAAACTGGGTTGTCTTTTAATATTGAACCAATTTTCTTATGAGCATACTCCAAGCATTTCCCTAATTCAGGGCTACAGCCATGTTCAGCAATTGTATTAAAACGGTATGTACGGAATACATTATTTTCAATGAAGGTTACAGCATTCATTAATGGACACAATATTACTTTAGTATGATCTGTGAAATTGATCTAAAGAAACATAATAAGAACAAAATGTATAGAATTATATAATATGTATGTTTAAAATGTTAAATGTTACATACTTGTAAAGTGCCATTCGTAAGTTGCATAATAACTGATGAAGTAGATCTATACCACTGGTACATATATGGTGTGCGACTCAATTGGTCTGCATCTTTAGCTAATATATCAGCACCAGCTTTAATAAGATGATCATTCATATACCGTCTAAAGTACATTAATAACTTCATTTTTTTTTCCAACGCAGGTGGGGTATGATCAGTTGTATGGTATTGTTCAGAGCCACTTCTTTCTATGTAATGAACATCTCTAAAAAAATTTGTCAGAAATTATTTCAATTATAAATTTAATTATTATTATTAAACCTTACTTTAGATTGGCTAGAAGTACTATTCTGGTAAAATCATTGAACATAACACCAACACAATCATCAGACAACTCATATCCAAATCCGTATTTATCGGAATAGTCTACCCATTTACTAACCCAAATAAGAGGCTGAGCAGCAGGATCAGTATTTTCCTCTAAAATTTAAAAGTATATTAAGTACATTGTAATAATACAGTATACAATTTTTGCCAAGTCCATACCCATATTTTTCATTCCTTTCATGGATGGTTTAGATTTTAATAAATTTCCCAATTCCTTTTCAAGGGACATCATATATTCTTTACAATCATTAGATGATACTCCATTTCCAGTAGTAGGTTTGTTTGGAATATTAAACATTGGTAATTTATTGACTGGATCTTGAGGTTTTGTAGCAACTTTGATGATAGCGGCTTTTGGGCTATTGAGTTCTAAAATAAATTGTTTACATAAAATTATGATATAAAACTTTAAGACAATTAAGCTTTACCAATTAAATAATTACCATTGAGTGGTCTGCGATTAGAAATGGATTCTCTGTAATTGATTGAATCAAAACGAGGTGCCATTGTAAGACATGAGGCAGGCAACTTTTTAGGCATATAACCAGTAGTAAAGAAATCAGCTTTCATTATATCAGAAACACAAGGACGTTTTTTAGGATCATACTGTAGCATTTTATTAATTAATGAACTGGCATTCTTATTTAAATGGGGAGGTAAACTATAATCACATCGTGCAATTCTAGCATATGTTTCTTTCAGAGAGTTTGTCTCAAATGGTGGTTTGCCAACTAATAGTGTATACCTAGAATATAATACAATATTAATAAATTATACATTTTTAAATCATTTTTTTTTAGAACACTTACATTATACAACCTATGGACCAAACATCAACTTCAAAACTGTGACCAGTCTTGCTAAGAATCTCTGGAGCGATATAGTTTGGAGTGCCACATAATGTTCTACACATAGTTAAAAGTCATATTTAATTTTATTAACTTCACACAATATAAAAAAATTACTTTTTACGCTGTCCATCATATTCAATCCTAGCAGCTAAGCCCAAATCTCCTATTTTCACTTCCATTTCATCATTTAAAAATAGATTTCCTAACTTCAGATCACGGTGAATAATGCCCTGATTATGTAAATATAATGTGCCTTCAAGAATTTGAAATACATAGTAACGTGTTTCAGGTTCTGTAAGAGTTTTCCTTCTCCTAAAGCAAAAAAAAAAATAGTATAATTAAATAATAGTACAATAATAAATTCAATAATCTATCTTACAATGTCTACCTAATTCAGATATTATTTTTTTTACAAAGAAAAATGATATAATTATTTGTAAATTACCTATACTTCATTCACCTTTCAAAAAAGATAGCTTTAGTTGGTTTATGTAGGAAAAAATTTGTAATAATACCATTGATTATAGCTAAATACTATAGATTGCTCACTGGCCGGTTTTTGGTGGCATGAAATATTTACTACCCATAGATAGCGAGGCAACGTCACTACTAGGCAACTAGCAATTACAATGTTACACGACATTACTAAACACAAGCCCACACCCAATAACACGATCGCCCGAATTAGTAATGACAGGTAATGTAATGCTAGTAGTCACGGCGCCTCGCCATCTAATAGAATTAAATATTTCATGCCACCGAAAAACTGCCCAGTGAGTAATCTATATTGTTTATAATCAATGATAATATAATGTAGTTTTTATTGAACTTCAGCAACAGTGACAATATAAGGCATAATATTTCCATTATTAGCTATTATGTTTTGTTTATTCGCCTACTAATATTAAAATGGGCATTAAAAGAAATACATCAATTTATTATTTAAGAATAAAAAATATTCATCTCACAGCTTTCTATTAAGTTAAATGTTATTAATCAAATTTGCTAGGGATAAAGTAGACCTTCCAGTAAACTTAGAGAAATTAAAATTTTAGTTTATAACTAAAAAAAAATATTTAATATAAATGTCAATAAAAATTATAGAAAAAAAAATATTCAAATTACAATGTTACATTATATAATATATTAGATGATATATAAATTATTTTTAAAGGTAAAATATACTACGTGATTCTATATTTTAATATAATTATTTATAAAGTTCCAATTTAAAACAACTTTGTCAACAAAATTCTAGTAAAAATCAATATTGTGTTAAACTCAGAAACCTGATACTGAATGACACACTAGGCTTTACAGATTGCATGACAATAACTCCTTAGCATATTTGACCTAAATCAGAAAATTACATAGATAAATTAACTTTACTTAATAACCATCATGAAATATTTTAATAGATGTTGAAATAAAATTGAGTTTTTTTTTTAAGTTTATACCTAGTAACGATAAAATAATTAAAGCTATGACATTTAAATTTAATAAATAGATAATTATTATTTAATTGTGAACAACTTTTGTGTTCAATGAAAATATGAATCATATTTTAATTATCATAAAAACTTTGACTTAAAATAAACCATGATAAAATAGTCTGTTTATACGTTATTTAAACTTATTTATATAAATAAATGCCTCATTACTACAATATAAATCAACAATATTTATATTAGCTATTTGTACTAAATATATCTAGAATTCAACATTTTTTCTGTAACTAAAATGATACTTTTCTATTATAAAACAATATGTTCTTTAATAAAGTAATTATAATTTCTTGACTTTTTAATTATATTAAAATTTTAAGTTCTTAAAACATGTAAAGTATTATAAGAGAAATATTTTTTGGATCAAAATGTCCATCATAATTCAAACGGTTATTAAATTGTATTTTAATGGCAACAATTCAAAAGGATTTAAGGACCTGCCTGTATTGTTAGTCTTACAATTGTATAACATAGCGAATTAGTGTATATAAGTCCCAATTTTGTGTTGTTAATTTTAATATTAGAGTGATATAAAAACAATATTAAAGGTAAGATCATTATCTGTTTTTGAAGTAAACTGTCTTCAATATTTTATTTTAAAGCAGGATATAAGTTTGTGAAATACTGGAATATCACTATTTAAAAATTCTCCTTGCTTTAAGTTTGATAGGTAAATTCACTCTAATATTAAAATTGACAACATAAATTTGGAACTACTGAATGTAAATAATAAGTGAAACAACACTAGCGGGATGACAGAAAAAATGGATTATATACAATTATCCTTAAAAATATGTTGTATTACTTATTAATAAATAAGTCATTTTGATACAACAAGAATAATTTTAAATACAGATTATTAAATACTAGCTGATCCAGTTCACTTTGTTATTTGTAAAAGATGGCTACTCCGAAAAAAGTTATGATTTTTTAACTCCTTTTAGGTATAACTTGCTGCAGTAAGTGTAACTCAGCCACCCTGGTAGGCAATCTGACTAAGTCGGATCACGGACAAATGGCAACTCATCCACCTTTGTAGGCAAAGTTTGAAAATTTGTTTCAGATAAATACGTTAGGTATTTGAACATAATTATTTTTGTTACGCGGTCGTCCGAGTTATCACCATGATTTTATACTCGATCTAACCGCAATCTAACAAGGCAGTATGTAGGTAATCAAACCTAATAAATCAAATATTATTTAAATAATATGAGTGTAATTTTAATTTTGTTATGTGAAAAAAATAATTTCTATTGACATTATTTTATTTAAAATTTAAATATTATGTAGGTAAGGTTATTATTAAGAATCTAGCTTATTATTATCAAAATACTTACTTATGCAGTTCCATCATTGACCTTTTACGGCAAAGTTCCAAAACAATATAAACAAAGTCATTATCCTCAAAGAAACTATGAAAAGTAACTATGTTTATATGTTTCAACATCTTGTGAATATGTATTTCTTGCGTCATTTTATCTTTTTGATTGTGTTTCAATAGATATTTTTTAGAAACAATTTTCCCAGCAAAGATTTCTTTTGTTTTCATATCAACAATTTCATAACATTTTGCAAAACCTCCCTGTAATAATATTTGTATATAGTTTTTAAAGTATACAGAACAAGGCGCGTAGCAACTGCCCTTGGCTGAAAGGGCCAAACAAAACAGACTAGGCCCAATGGATTTAGAAGTTAACAATTGTTATAAGAAATGTGTAGCCCCATAACATTATTGGCAATTATTAACAAAGAAAAAAAATTTCATTTTATGATTCAACAACTCATCATTTAGAAAATAAGTGCAACATCTTCTACCTAGATGATTAAATGGACATAATTTGAAATTACATTGGACTGATTAATTTGTAAGTCATCACCATGGTCCATGGAATATATTATACAAGGATTAGGTGCTCATAGCTATAGTATAGAACTAATATAATAAAGGTACCTAAGATTAATATACCATTTATAGGTTCAGTAGAATCTCGGTAATCCAGACATTCAATAATCTGGCTATGTTAACCTATATTTAATATAAATTAATATGTATGTAAGTATCTATTATTTTGTATTATTTATATGTTTTAATAAAGTACAATAAGGTTATTCATTTTTTAATATACTTAAGTAAAAATGTAAAATAAAATAGGTAAGTAAAAATTGATTTTTATGTAAACCCCCATTAATCCAGTGTTTTCATTAATTTTAATACAACAGTAACCGGGTCTGATATCTGACGGATGACTGACATTCTACTGTATTTCAATAATTGTTAAATGTATTAGATACCTATACCTAAAGATCATAAATTATAACTAAATGGTCCTGTTTGTATGAAAATTGTCCTTTGCACCTAATTTAAAACTCTGTGGACGGTGGACACAAATGATTAAACAATTAATAAGTAAATAAATATTGATTAAAAATACCTAAGTAATAAATAAAAATATTTTATATACAAAGAAATGGCCAATGTTGTATTATAAATTTGAATAAAACTATATATCAAAATAAAAAATAAACAAAAATATTTGGCTATGCTTAGACCAAACATTAATCATACGCGGAACCAGGGTTAAAATTCTTGGGGGGGGGGCTACATCCCACCTAACAAAACTATTTATTTAAAATAACATAGAGGGGGCTTATATCTAAAAAATAAGGGTTATTTTTGGGACGGTTAAATCTTAGTCGGGGGGGGGGGGCTAAGCCCCTTATAGTTACGCCAATGTCTTTGACTGGTATTAAAAGTTAATGGGAAAATGTATACAAGGTACATCAGGTTTTAAATTCTACTCTTTCAGAAGGGCATGATCACTAAATAATTATTGCGAAATCTAAAACAAAGGACAAAGGATGACGATCTAAAAAAAGATCAACAGGTACTCGCGAGCGTATAGAAATATTAGCGTTAGTACATTTGCGATGAAACGGTCGTTATTAAATTCGAAGTATATAAATGAATCGTGTACTAACTACAAGTGTTATAACAACCCAAGTTGAACGCCGATGGTTATGAATCACAATATTAACTAATGGAAAATATTTTTAATACCAGTTTCTTCCCGAATGACGAAAACATTTTCGAACATGTCTCGAGACTATCGTTATTACAGGAGTTGACTCACCACTAACCAGATGAAAATTAAAACGAGTTAACCACTTTAATACATTCTCAACGATACGACTCCCCCTAACAAAAAATTAAAAAAAAACATCGTGAGCACGTCTGTCCTAAACGCCACACAATTGAAAATCCACGTTACCTTTCCGAGAAAACTGCCCTTTTGATACTTCTTGTTGGTCTTGTTGTCGAAAATCACGTCCGGGATTCGCACCTCTTCTTCTTTCGGTCTGGACGACATGTTGCTGTTGACGATCAAATAACGTTTCTCGTCCGGAGTGACTTGTAAGTGGCTACCGCGGACACTTAACGAATACCGCCAACGACGCTGTTGTGCCGACTACTAGTGCACAGTTAAGCGGCAGGAGACGTTAACACACACGTAAATAAAATAAGATTTACGTTGCCGTTGAGACGATTGGAGAGTTGACGGTGTTGATAATAATAATAATAATAACAATACAGTTTTGACTTTTGTTTGATTAGGCGGCGGGAACCAGTAAAAACGGCAGTCCCCGGGGGTGGCGGTGCATAGGTTATGTGGCCGAGTGCGTGTTGGAGTGCTCGTCGAACGAAAAAATTCGGCGAAAAAAAAACTGTCTGCGACGGCAAACGGTCGTACACTCGTGTGGACGGGTTTATCAGACGACGACGGACAACGGGCACCGGTCGCGGAACGAGACGTTATGAAAATAACCGTTAAATTGAAATATACGTTTGCAAACACGCAGCACACCGCCCACCGCACCGTCAGTAACCACCAAGCGCTGCGCGACAACGATCACTGCGCGGACGCAAAGCGAATACGCTACCACCGTATGGCAATGGGTGGCGGGCAGCGCGGTGTAGACGAACGGCCGTTGGCCGTGGAAGAATAAATCGCGCGGCCACGATATAGGAAATGAAAAAAATTGTTCGACTTGTTGGTAGTAGTTGTTACCACTGAACTAAACACTAATTAGTTCAGTGGTTGTTACCCCGGCTGCAGCTGAATCCTAACGAATTATTATTATCTATAGACTACGGTCAGAATGATCATATAATATACAACATTGTTTACATTGTTGTACTTAATGTCTATGGGTCTGATACATATTAATAATATAAATTATAATAGACTTTAGTAGACAGTAGTTGTTGCCTGTTGAGTTGTAGTTTCGATTGATATTAATATTATAGTTGACTATATTAGTTGGGTTCCCAGATTTATTTTTGTAAAAATACGGGACATTCTAAATTATGCCTAGATTTGTAATCTTAACGGATGTTAATTAAGCGGAGGAGGCGAGGGCGTACTGTCGTAGTCCCTCCAAAAAAGTTTATTTTTACTTTTAAATAAGTAGCAGACATTTTTTTTATGCCTTAAAAAATATTAGCCAAAGTTGGATATAGCTGCAGTCCTCGCGACTGGGATCAGCTAAAAAATATCTTTTATTCTTAATCAATATTTTAGACTCTGAGTAGCGATTAATGTATTGGATAAATTATGTGTTCTTTTTTGTCTCTGAATTTCCGAAGACACTTATTAGTGTCAAGGAAATATGCTTTCATCTTCTACTTATAGGATAGTTTAAGGTGAAAAATTGGATACAAGTCGGTACTTTGGCTTTTGGGGACACAAAAGTAAAAACTTCCTAGTTAATTTCTGAATAATCAACTATCGAGAAAAATAGGGAAATACTAGAAGTTTTACGTACAATGAATTTTTGACAATTTTTCTCCTTGAGCATGGTTAATACACGGTTCCAGTAAAATAATATCAAAAATACAGATCATTTGTCTGAGCACCGTGATGAATGTTACAAATTGTATTGATTTTACAATGAGTAGGTTTTTTTTATTTGCGTCTGTATAGGTACACGATAAGTAATCGAAAAAATGCCTCGATTTTCAACTTCAGTATTAATTCCGGTGGGAAAGTGAATCTAGTTGCCGAGGAGTTAAGATTCTCAGTAATTTCCATTATCACCGGGAAAAATAGGAATTTTTTCGCAAAATCCGTTAAGTACAAAATCGATTTTGGTTTTTGGCATAACTCTAAAAAAAATTACAGTAGATACATGCAATTTTTGCACTGATTGTTTATATTAACCTTTACTATACACTATCAAATATTCAAAATATCTTGACTCGTGTTGAAATATGATTATTTGTTTTTAATAAATGTCGATAAAAAAATTGAAAATGTTATATTAAATTCCTCGTAGGTAAGTTGTTGTTAGTGAAAATTAATAAAAAAGTTGTGCGTAAATTGTTTTTTATGAGCGTCTAAATGTAGAATTTTGGTAAAATCGTAAAGATCACGAACATTTGAAAATTAATTTGGGTTGTTTATTCTTTATTATTTTTAAAATTTAATACAAGATTCCTCATAAGTTTATCTTTCTTTATTAAAAAAATATAAAAAATGTTAACTGGAAAGTAAAATTACATTGAGCATTGGATATTCACATGATTCTCATAGACTGGTTTTCTTATTTTGTTGCTATTCAAAAATAAATTAATGTATGATAGTATGATACTTGAAATTTACACAGTAAGTTTAATTTATCATTTTGTATACTTGATAAAATTTGCAAAATATTTTGACTTGTTTTGAGCTGATAACGGACATTATCAATTTTCAATTTTTTAGTTTTATTTCTTTTAATATACAATTAAATTTGTTGGATCAAAAAGCTTGAAAACTGAATACAAGGGCTCCTCGCTCCTCAAACATAATATAAAAATAGGCAAGACTTTTTTTGGTAAGAATATAAAGTTCTTATTTCGACAAAATTTATGTTGTCATATTGA
This sequence comes from Nasonovia ribisnigri, assembly GCA_027563435.1. Taxonomy (NCBI): domain Eukaryota; kingdom Metazoa; phylum Arthropoda; class Insecta; order Hemiptera; family Aphididae; genus Nasonovia; species Nasonovia ribisnigri. The sequence goes on from JANEHU010000431.1 coordinate 221,124, forward strand.
AAATTTAAATTTTTGTGCAGTTAAAAATTTAAAACAAGGTTCCGCAAAGTAGATATTTCATACCGTAACCAAAAAATCTAAAAAATATATACAGTTTTTTAATAGTTATTTCAAGTTTGGACGAAATTATATATTTAAACATTTTAAACGAAGAACGAATTTAGTCCATATATCTGTGGTGCAGATAGATAATGTCACATATTTATGTTTAATATCTATGATGTCATTGATGTCATTGATGTCACCAATTGATTATTTCATTAAATAATTTTTAATATAATTTATAATATATGTTTTCATCACATCTCATTATGACATATGATTATGCTCTTTCATAAATATGCTGTGTCCCTTGTACTATTTATGTTATATAGGACATAATTGAATACAATTGGTATACACATTTTATAATAACTGAATCAAATTAAAAACCTCTAGTGGATATCAGCATACTACTTTTTCACTTTTCACTTTGTAAATTGTAACCCACGCGCAACAAAGATAATTTTAAAACTTTTATATTTTAGAGTTATGAAAACACACTTTAAAATTGAAATACCAATAAAAGCCTATAAAGTGCCTTAGATAGTGTTCTTAACTTAAAGTTCAGATCAGTTTAGGTCATTTCTTTTCTTTAATAATAATAAAGCAAATATCACAAAATTGTATCTGCTGCGCAACAATTTTCTGTCGCATGGGTCAGAAAAAAAACCGACAATAAAGCTTTGACTAGATTAAACAACTACCATGTTTATTTGAATTACAATTACTGTACAACAGAGCCACTACGAATTGTTAAAATGTATAGTATTTTTTAAATGTTTATTTTAATTTTAATTAAAAATCTGATTAGCCGTCTAAAGTTACGAATATATTTTGAAGGTTCATAATTTCTATAAAGTATTAAAACATTAATTAAGTTTTAAAGTTTAAGATATGTGGTTAACAAAGGTTAGGTGGATGATGATGGTTGGTCAGATATTCTGAAGACTCTTCATACTCTATACGAGTTCTACAATGTTGTATTTTGAGTAATTAAAATATTGTAAAATAATAGAATAATATTCTTCAACAATCAAGAATAATCAGGTTAATATCATAATTGCATAATTGGTTTATTTGGGATAAAACATCAAAAGAATTTTGATTTGTTTAAATTATAATACATGGTTGAAATAAATAACACAGACTTGAAATATTAATAAATAATATTTAATTGTAAATTTTAAATATTTCATTTTTTATAGAATAAAAATTTATTCTATACCAATTTCTTTCAGTAGAAAAGTTGAACAGATATAAGATTTATGATTTTATACTTATAATAACTGTAGAAATATTCATGAAAAGGAAAATAATAACTATTTTTTTTAAAGCTGTTAATAATTATTACGGTTGTCTCGTCGCTGTCTGTTCCAATCCTGTCCACCATGTCCTCCATGTCCACCATGGCCTCCGTGTCCTCCATGGCCACCGTGTCCTCCATGCCCGCCATGTCCACCATGGCCGCCGTGCCCACCATGCCCGCCATGACCACCACCACCTTGTCGCCCAAAGTTTTGTCGGTACTGTCCTTGATTTTGATTACCTCCTCTTGGGAAAAAGTTTCCTAAAAAGAAAATTAATAATAAATGTAATAACTTCATACTTTCATAAAATGATTTTGTTATTTGTTTAATTTACCTTGCTTCATTTCAAAAATTCTTTCATTGGAATCTACAAAGTTATTTACTTTATCAGCCAGTTGCAGAGCAAGTGATTGTAACCTACTAGGTTCACTACGATGCATTACAACTGTTTGGGTGGGGTCATCAAGAGAAGCCATTAACTCTTCATTAATAATCATTTTTGATATGATAGAATGAGTGGTGCTTTTTGGGAGTTCAAACATCTCAGACAATGTCTTCATTGAAATAGAGTTATAAACATGAGAATAAGTAAACAGGTATGTGCGTAAAGATTCTTCTTTTATCAAACGTTCTAACATATCTCTGACTCTATCACTTTCATAGAACAATTCCCATACCTATTAACACAATACTTTATTAAATAAATAATAAAAAAAATGTATATCTTATAAACTTATACCTTAGCATTCATTTTCTCGTTGATTATAAAATTGCGGGAGGCAGACCAATTTCCATTCCTCATTGCTTTACTAGCGGCAACTACATGTTCCCTCATTGATTCTGGAGGACCAACTAAAGACTGACGCTCACTAGAACGTAGTTGTTGGTAAAATGTTTTAGAAATCATACGCCGACGAGCATCAAATTCATGAGCTAGATTATAATTTATAAGCAATTAGGAAATATTTTTACATACTACTATGTTTACTAAGTTTATTTAATAATATTTATTAATAATTCAATTTACCAGCCATGTAAGGAATTTCGATAAGCATTGCCGATACCAGGTACACGCATTCTAAAAGTTCTAAATTAATATGCATATGGAAAGGCATTTGCCTTTGTTTTTCCACTTTTTCTTGTTCTTTGCTACGTTCGTGTTGTCTCTTTACATAAATAATATTTTAACATTAGGATCAAATAGTTAGGATCTACTATTATTATTAAGAAAACTATAGTATTTACTTGTGGTAGTAAACCCTGGGCTAATAATTCTTTCACTTTACCAGTCATCATTAGATCAACCAGACAGTTGTGAGCATCTTTAATGTTGCCTTGACGGAATGCACACAAGCCAATATGCGCCATAGTACGATTGTAAAGAATCTGTATTTAATTTATGTAATACCAGTTAATAACCTCATATATATATAAATATATTAGAGTTGGGTTAGTAATAGACTAGACAAAATTCACAAATTATACTCTTAAAAACAAGTACTTAACTTAAATTGATTTAAAATGAACACTCATATTTTCTAGACTCTTTTATGGGGAAAATACATTTCTTTAGAATTTAAATGCAATATTCAATTTTTTCTATCCTAACAAAATCCTTAATACATTCAATGCCAGTGATGCATTTACGTATCATAGAGAAATTTTACCAAAGAGCCACTTCCTCATGTTGATAAAGTCAAAAACACTTAACCAGATAAGAAATATTATAAACACATAAAATGCTTACTTTAACACAGAGGTTTCCAAACTGTGGGTCGCGCTATATTTTTAAACAATACATACTTTTTGTTGATGTTCTAAGTTCAAATTTAGTTTTATCGTCTATCGTTATATGCGAGTGTGACGATTAAAAGTTTACAGTGACCGAGTCAAAACAAGGTTACCTGATTAATACTTATTGAAAAGATAGCAACTGATTCACTAAAAAAATGTTATTCATTGATATTGTGGGTCGCCAAATATGAAAACATTTCCAATACAATAAAAAGTTTGGGAACTTCTGCTTTAACATGCATAAAAATATACATTTATCTCCATATATTTAACACATATACATAATAGTATGATTATAGGAAAAATCCGGTCTAAAAATAACAGATATTAAAACCATTGTGTTTTTGTCTGTTCTTTATTGCTACCTTACATTTCAAAAATTTACAATGAAAAATATTAGAAATTAAATTGTTAGTGGCCCGTTGGAAAGGAACAGATATGGCATAAAACTGAAATCTGCCTATAATACGTTGCCGGAGTGGAATGTGTTAATTATAAATAAACTAACACATCAATAATAGAACGTTGCAATTTCCATGTGTTTTTTCAAATGCTCTGATAATTTTTAAATACTTAAACAATTTTAGATACTCAACTTATTTTAAATATTGTTTTAAAAACAAATTTTTGAGTAGATCCAGACTCTAGAAGTCTCCAAAAGAACAATACACGCCCAACTCTAATATTTACACTATACGTACCTGAGTAGCAGGATCAGAGTGTTGAATGGTTTCTTGTAAATGAGACATAAGTACCAAATCTCTTGCTTGGAACCAGTTATCGTGTAAGGCATGATGATAAACATGGCATAAAATTGCTCTTGTTCTCAAACGATCTGTACCATCTTTGTCATAAATGTATTTGCATAAGTTTTCCATTATTTGAACATTTGTTTTATGTGATGCAAGAATTTCTCCCTAAAGTTATGTAATAATGAACTAAAATTAAATATTTATTAAAACTGTTACAAATAATATTCCACTAGTTAATATCGATTTCTACAATTAAAAATCAATAATCATTAATGAATAATGATTTTTATTAAAAAAGGGATGTTACTTTTTCTAGATTTTAAAAGAAAGCAAAATCAAATGCAGAAATTTTTTTTTAAGATATCAGTAAAAATACGATTAGTCAATATGTTAAGTTTCTATATATATATACCTTCTTTTGCTTTAAAACAAGTGGATCAAATTTGTAGTAGAGATGGTCGATTTTACGCATATAAATACGACAGACTTCCGCCTCAATATTTTGGTGTTCCAGAAACAGTTGAACTTTATCAATGATGTCACAAACACGTTTTTCATCCTTCAATCTATATGTTTTTAGTAAAATATATTTAATCATAGAAGATAAATTTAATTTTGATGGAAATACAAAATACTAACCTTTGAACATAATCATTGCTGTGAGGATCACATTCTTTCAAAAGTTTTGTGAATTCTTCATCTAATCGTTCGACAATTGTTAGAACACATCCACGTACCCTAAAGGTTGGCTTGTCTAATGTCTCAGCATCTTCCGCTACCGATTCTCCGATAAAGATTGTGTCTTTAACTGGGAGAATCAAGTCCAGAAGTTCAACAATACAATCTAATAATCTAAAATAAATTAATGATATTTTAATATTCAACAATAAATAAAAAATAGTTATAAAATTATTAACATACTTGCTCCAAATTTCTGGCTTCATAGCATCAGATACTTTAGGATTGTAATCAAAAATAGAAGAAATAATTGACATTTTTATTTTTACTCTTAATCCTAGTCCTAAACTATGAGCTTCTGATATCAATAACAATTCATGTAACAGTTCAATTTGTTCTCTTCGATCTGTACGTTTCTTTCCACGGGCGGCAACTACTTCTGTTAATTTACGTAAAACAGCCTCTGGAGTAATTTCTGCATCTTTTGCAAACATTTTTGGTTTTTCCTATAGTTAATAACATAAATAAAAGTTGAACAAAAATGTAATAGTTTGTTTTAATTAATATTCACTTACAGATGGGATAGCTACTCCTCCCTTTACTTTTTGCCATTCAGAATCACTTCCATCTTCTTCTTCTCGCTTAAGTTTTTTAGGTTTTTCCTTGCGCTCCTTTTTCTTTTCTTTCTTTTCATCATCATCTTTATCCGTTGATCTAGCATTAAAATATTTATGATATGAAAACAGGTATAGCTATGAGCATTTTATACTAATCAAAAAATATTTACTTTTTCAAAAACCGTTCTCTTATACTTTGATATTGACCTTCATCTTCACTACTTGAAGAAGAGCTTTCAGAGTCACTACCCCAATCAAAAGAATCGTCACTGTCAGAATCACCACCGGTTTTTGGTACCTAAATAAAAAATAAGAATATAATAAAATTATAAAAAGTAGTGTCATTAATTATTGTAAAATAAGTAAATTTAAATAAAAAATAAAATTCTTACCTTAGGTACTTTTTCTTCTGTTTTCTTGAATGTTGCAGCTGGAGCTTCATCTTCACTTTCACTTTCATCAGAGTCTACATCTTCATCTTCTTTTTGATCTTCTTCTTGGTCTGGGAGATCAGGATTTTCTCTGAATTTAGCTAAATCACTCTCAAAATCTTTAACATATTTCCTAAATTTTTGTCTAAGGGAAGCCAAACTTTTAGAGTTATTTTTTGATAAATTTTTACGTCCTACTCGATCATCCCAGACATCATTAATAAAATCTTCCATTTCAACTAAGCAGCGAACAAAAAAACGTGGAGCTATTCCATTTTCTTCTTTCAAAATAACTGCATTGAATGCTTTTGTGTATGCACGGGTTAGTTCCTCGAAGCCTATAAACAGTTTAATAGCACATTAAGGTTCTTAGTTTTAAGTTTTATATTAACTTACTAGTCAGCAAGCTACTCATATCTTTGATTTTCTTATGATTTCTAATCTGTTTGATTGTCATAGTCAACTCTTCATATCGCTTTTCTTTAAGTGACCGTACAATACGTTTTGTGTCTTCTTCATCATCACTGAACTACAATGAAAGAATAATAGTTGGTAAACTACTAAAAGTTTGTACACACTAGTTTTTACTTTAGTTATTTGGATTAACCATAAAAATTGAATACATTTATCCTTGGCAATTTAAGTTAAAAATATGTGTACCTAATATAATTTAAGAATAGGTTTTTTTTTTTTAATAATAGAAAATACTTAAAACCTTAAAAGTTATAAGAAATATTAAGAAGATGGCCCCATATACAATTTTTAATGCATAGGTAAAACAATAAAAGAAAGAAAACATTTAGGTATTGAAAAAAATCAACGAAGCAAAGCTCAATTTTAAGTAATGTTTTTTGATGAAATTGAAGAACTTCAAATTTTTTGAAATTAACTACAATTACATAATAGATTTCTGTGAATAAATTCTTTCTAAATTAAAAAGATGACATAACAGAAATAACAGAAAAATAGTTTTATAAATGTGATTATTTATCTCAATATCTTGGCATTAAAGTATTAAGCTAAGGAATTCAAATAATGAACATTATTAAGCACTAAATAGATACAACTTAGAATTTAAAATGTTGGTTTAAGAAATTTCAAACTTTAGATAAAATAGGTACCTATATAAAAACTAATTCATACATCTTAATGCTCAAAATTTAACCCTAACGTAAAAATAATTATCTTTAAGTTTAGGATAAGATTATTTTCTGGATTATATAAACTAAGAAGTGGTAAAGGTACTAGATTTATATTAAATTTTAAATTTTAAATGTAAACAACCAACTATTAGCATTAACTAAAATTAAGATATTTATGTGTCATATTTTTTTCAAAAATTAAGTTAACCATACCTACTTACAAGTATTTTGAAAATAGTAAAATATTTAACATTTTCAGGCTTGATTATAAGTATTTGTTTTAACATCAAATTTCAACATTAACATTGTCTTTTAATTCAATGAATAATATTTTACTTAAGCAAATGAACCTACATAAGTTATATAATAGAAAGTTTCTAATGAATGAAATGGGCACAATGTAGATAGGTATGTTCTAATAGTATATATTAATTGTTATCAACTTTAAGATATAAAATTTAGAAAGAAATATGTATTATATTTTGTAGTCTAGTACGAGTAACCACTATAGAAACAAATTTTGAACGATGTACCCAAAACATTATTGAAACATTTTAAGTAATTATTATTATATTTATCAGTGTTATAATAGTTTTTGTGTTCAACATAGTATTAAATATTTATGAAAATGACTTACTGTGAAATTCGCTGTTGGTTGGCGGATAACCTGTTCTTCCTCGGACGATGTATCGGACTCGGAATCCGAGCCGGTTGCAAAGAATCTACTCATATTTGATTACTATGGTATTAAATCTGAAAAGAAAACACCTCTATTAAGAAATACGGCAAAAGTTTTAAATAAACACAAAATAAAACGTATAATACCTTAATGCACCAAAAACGTGGAGTCGGAAAGACACCCAAGTAAAATTGCAACTTGCAAGTACAGTGATTAAAATATGCAATGGTGGGGCCTAGTACTCTCGTCACTGGTGAGCGTGGATGCGATGCGGTGATGTTGATAAACAATATCACACCACGCCATGTCGCAGTGTAGCCAAAATAAAATAACAGTACGTGAAAGACTGTGTCAAAATGATTTCTAATTTTTACCGCCATAGCGTATTTTCATGAGAAAGTGAAAAAAAATATTAAAAATATATAATCGAGAACATATTAGACGCCTTATCTTCTAATAGTCTAATGTTTAATGGTATATTGAATGTATAATACTGAGTAGGTACTATAATAATAACAATAGTCTCTAGATAATAGTTTCGGAAGAATTGTATATATTTTGTATTGATCTTGCAATATCTAATGTTTTTACATTAATATTTTGTAATTGCATAAACTAAATACTTATAGCAGTGGAGTAACCAGAGAGGCTAAGGAGGCTATATTTTTACAAATAATAAGGTATCAACAACTAATTTGTGATGTCCTAATAAGAACACTAATGTTGGGTAGCATGAAAAATATATTGATATAATGGTTCAATGAAATTTTATGGACCAATCATAGGCCACTGAATCATGTTTAAAAGACCATTAGCTCACTGTTGATTCGTTAAATGATTAGTAATTGTTCATGCAACTAGGAATGAATATTTAAAAAAAAATGGCTCTAAAAGTTGTGATATCTTTTGATAATAATTATTATAGTTAAGTTTTTGAAGTTTGAACTATGGACACTGATTATATTAACCTGTTTAATATACTCTGTGATACTATTGTTTATACCTACTTCAATGATGATATATATTATTATGTATACAGTATACACAATACACTTTATGTTGTATATAAAATCGATATTATACTGTGTTGGCTAGTACATATTCAAACTATTCAATACAATTCTCCAGAAAATATGCTAATGTCATTAAATAATTCTGTCAATCTAGATTTTTACTGTAGTATTAATGATATTAAACAAATTTGTGATTTAATTTAATTTAATTTAATAATCTTATCTACAACCTATTACCTATATATTGTGTATTATTATTCATATTATTTATACTATTATTCATGTTATTTGTATTTGATATACATTTATTCGTATACTGTACACACATATTTATAATTTATATTGTACCTACAACTGTTATATTTATATTTATACACAATTTTTTTGTAAATGGATTTATTTTGTCTCCGTAAATAAATAAATAAAATAAATATTATACAAATGTATTATGTGTAGGTAATAAATTAATACCACCAATAATGGTATATAACCATTAAACCATGTACTGGCTACAGTGGCGTACTTAGGAGGGGAGTTAAGGGGGTTTCAGAAACAGGTTCAAGCAAATGTGTATGGGCTCTTTTTTTCTTTTTTTTTTGATTAAGATGGACTGACATCACTCCATGGGTATTCTTTACTCCTTAGATATGATACTATTGGTGGATACTGCAGGATGTATTGAATTTTAAAGAACCGATAAATAATTTCCTCGTTGAAATAATCAATACATTTATTTATGTCACTCTAGACAGTCTAGACTGAGTTATTTCCCCAATATTTAGATTAAAAATTTAAAAAAAAGACCAGGCTTTAACATTTTCATTATATGAAATAAATACTAGATAATAATAAATTATTATGAATCAAATTATTAGAAAATGAAAAACAAAACATTTGTTGACGGCTATGGATCCTTCAACCCGGAGGTCCTTAGTGGTGTGCACCGCTTGCACTTATGATTTTTACAGCAATATGGTTGTGCCTATACAATGTGTAAATTTTTAATCTAATAGAAATATAGAATTAGTTTATTTATATTGTAATATTACGACAGTGAATTATTTTAATAATTGTGGTCAATAAGTCTTTAAATTTTTTTAAGTTTCTTATGATATAGTGTTTAAAGGTAAAGTACAGTAATGTTTTGAATTAATTTAATTATTTTTCCTCTACTTAAAATAGATGCCAATACAGTACGTAGCTCGTTAAGATTCACGAGTGAAGTGATATTTTACCATCGGGGTTATTTGCTTGGAGATGGTCTTCCTGAAAATTTTAAATTTTGAGCTGGAAGTGAGTGAGATTCGGAGCCCTAGAAACTAAAAATTGAAACTTCTATATTACAAAGTCTCAACGGCCAACAATAACAATTCTTAAAATAATTACATGAATAAGATTGTGGTTATCAAAATAATCATGTTAATCGGAAAATGTATTCAACTGGAAGTTTGCATAGAAGATTTAATCATAGACTTATACAAATAGACGAAACATTAATTGTCTCGAGGACTGGGAGGCGTGATCGTGCCAAGAGAGAGATAGCATGAGTTTTATCATAAGAGTGAGATAAATGAGATGGTACTGTTCCGAGGACAGCCAATGGTACCCACGATGTAGAGAAGATCTTTCTACATCGTGATAGTACCTATATAAATTAAGGTCTACGAGTTTAACTATAAAAAAAGGTTAGGTAGTAACCTTATAGTATAAGTTCTTATTATAAAAAAAAAAAAGTATTTATAATCATTGGTCTACGATTATATCACAGAATTGATTAAATTTAATTTATTCTGTGATTCGTGTTTTGTGATAATATATTTGATAAGTGATAACAACGTAAAATAGTGTGGCTTCTACCTCACGAGTCCCGGCTCCACATGCGTAATTCCCGCCACCCGAATCTCTTTTCTATGAATTGAAGCATTAGAGGCCTTTACTGAGCACGTAAGTTGGACACTATTTTAGTTTTTATTATATTATTGTGAGGTTTCACGCACGATTTAAGATAGTAGATAGTATATTTAAGTACCGTCTTAAATCGTGTGATTTCATGCATTTCAGATACCTATAGTTAACAAAACTTATTTAATAAACCATAACATATTAATATTGTCTTTTGTCAGTTGTCATTTGGTAACTGGCCATGGATCTGTTGAGCAGACAAGGGCTGAGGACAGACGGTCGGAGGTCCGGTGAGTTGCGCAGGATACGGTGCAAAATGGGTGTATTCAATCAGCCGGACGGCAGCGCATACTTGGAACAAGGCAACACAAAAGTTGTCGCAGCCGTTTACGGACCGCACGAGGTACGTATTTTGATTGTATTACGATTTTTTAAAGTTCTAAGTTCTGCACTAGTTGATTAGTGTTCGAATAACGTTTGTAAACAACATAGACATGCCCAAAATCCAAATGCTTAGAAGTACTGAGATTACATTGTTTCGATAAGTATTTTGGTTGAGGATGAACCAGTAATTTGTGTTTAGATTCGAACCAATCGGTCTAAAGCACCCAACGACAGTGCGGTGATCAACTGTCAGTATAGTATGGCCACGTTCAGTAGGAGCGAACGGAAACGTCGACCGAGAGACAACAAATCAGCTGAGCTTACGTTGCATCTCAAACAAGCCATGGCTACTGCAATCAAAACCGACCTTTATCCTAAATCTCAGATTGATATTTTTGTCCAGGTAATTGTTAGGCGCTTGTTCAGATTAATGTATAAATTAAGTTAGGTTATGCTATGCCACCAACAAAATACTAAAAATATAATAATGATTTATTAAAAAACCATTAGGACTTGGGTTTGTGTGTAAGCATTAAGTTGACGTACATTGATAAGTGATGAATTCATGTCACTAGATGTTCATTGATATTAAGTGCTAATCTTAATTTTACATAATTCTCTATTTATTCCATATACTTAAATAATAGTAAAAGATAATTTTTAATTCAAATAGTGACAATGTTAGTACCTTACTACATTTCTTACATTTTTAGATTTATCGTTTTAACTTTTATGGGTCTTCTTTTCTGTTGATTAATAATTTAATTATTGAATAGAACCATTAGTTTACCCTTTAAAATAATTGTATATTAAATTTTAGTTGGCATGCAGGTTGCGTAACAAGTGTCAATCATTAATTATAATGCATACTAATATACTATGAATTGTGTTTGAGAGTTGTCATATACGACATAAATGTTTTATTCATCATAGGTTTTACAATCGGATGGTGGAAATTATAGTGTATGCGTTAATGCAGCTACATTAGCCCTGATAGATGCTGGAATTGCCATGGAAGAATTTGTGATCTCATGTACATCAAGTTTAGCTAATGGAGAAACACCACTAGTGGACATTAGTCATCTCGAAGAGACAATGGGTGGACCCAGTCTGACAGTAGCAATATTGCCAATTTCTGGAAAGGTATACACATTTGTTTTATTGTCAACTTTATTATTTGTTTGTTATTGAACATGTTTTATTTTAAACTCTAGATTGCTATGTTAGAAACTTCGCAAAGAATTCACATCAATCATTTAGAGCCTGTATTAACAGAAGCTGTTCGAGGATGTCGTTACATATACGAGAATTTGAATAAAATCATAAAGAAACATTATGAAGAGATAGGCGGTGCTTTAAATTGGGGAACTGAGGAATACAATATTTAACTTAACATTCTTGACGTAAAAACAGCATTTCAATACTTAATGTATTGTTATTTATTTTTGTATTATTTATATTGCATGTAAAAATATGTGTATAATACATTTTTTGTTTATGGCAATAATTACTTTTTTTTTCAAAAAATAAAATGTTATGCTAAAATGTGTTGGACATTTTTTTTGATCTGTTAAACCATTAAAATAAGTCATTGTTCAACTATAACTTTAATTTGATATGAGTATTGTTAAATTTAATTTCTATCAAAAAGACAAAAATTTATAAAAATATTTGAAAGCCAATAATGATAAGCTTAGTAGTTAGTATTCAACTAGTTTGTTACGGAGTATCAATATTCAATATAGGCAATTTTTAATTTTTTTCAAACTGGTCGGGAAAATGTGTGCGTAGTAAGAGATCTTTAGTGTGAGTGACTGTGTATAAAATAAATAGCGGAGCACGTGGACTCACATTTCAGTATTTCAGCACATTACACACTAATAACAAATGTGAATTTTAGTGAAACACTAAATCTTAGTTTCGTATTTCCAATAATATAGTTTACTGAGTGACATTACAGTATGAAAATTTAAACACTTATTATATAAATTAAAAAGAAGTTTATCTAGGCCTGTATAGGAGCCAATTTTTGATATTTTATTTACAATGTCCAATATTTAGCTATAAAACTTGTGATATTTTTTTTTTTGAATTAGAATTGTTGAGTTTAATAATTATTAAAATATCGAAAATTGACTTTTGTACACTTATTAACTACTTCACTTCTACATCTACAATATTGATTATATGTGTATTTACACTCAAACCGCCCAATAAGCATTGAAATACAAAAATTAATATTTTCATGCGACAGTCGTCCCATACCAATGAAACTTACAGAGTTCCCAATAATCATACTTTTAATCTTAAAACGTAATACTATAATTATTATACATTTTATACGGCGCTTTGGGTATGCAATTTACGGTCATATTTTTCATTTTATTTTGCAACTACTTATTACCATTGTTTATAATTTATAAGTAATGTTATTACTTTTTTGGTACTAAATTACTATTACAGATACACTACTACATAATGTTGATGTGCATTAATGTATTTTAATATTTATATTACTAAAGTAAAAATTTGAGTTACCTTTTCATAATGAAATAATTTAATATATATTAATTATAATTTATAATTAATATTTATTCTTAGTCGCTTATATCATTTAAATTTTCAATAATCCCTTACCGTTTAATAGTGATTTCCTGAAACGAATTTTTCACAGTTATTTATAAAATATAAATATATTGGTAGTCTAAGATTTTTATGTTGAATTCATCTAAAAAAAAACTATGTATCTATAGTTGGTAAAATTCAATTACTCAGTATATTTGTACTTAAACCGTACTTAATTATTAAAATGTTTTTTATCCTTAATAAATACTAGGAAATAAATTAATAAGTTCTTAATAACCATTTTACTAAATTGTACCTATAATATTATAATAGTATTTCATTTTACAGGTATTTGATTCATATTTATAAAATCTTAGGAAAATAATATAAGTAATTATACATTTTAATATGGGCATATATCTAAAATATGTCGATAAATTATTTTAAACCATAAAATGTAAATAAGATAGAACTGAATAAGTTTGTACGGTGAGTAAAAAGTTGAACGAATCAATTAAGTACAATAATAGACAAACGATTTCTGAATTTAAACTATACATTATTATTTATTTGTAATGTGTTCGAATTTAAACTGAAGACTTACCTTGGAATTTCTATGAAGTATTTTTATCACGTTTTTTGGTACCTATCAATCGGAGAGCTAAAAATACTTTCATTATATTATATAAATTTGTCACTGACCATTTTTGGTTAGTAAATTTAGAATAGCCTGAAAATTATTAACCTGGTTATCAAGAAACTACCGCAGTTTTAATATACCTAATATGTTTTCATATTACAACAATCGTATATTTTGTAATAAGTTGACAAATAATTGCAATTGAAAATTATTGTTCCGAATATATTGTTAGATTGTTTGACTGTACGAAAATAATTTCAATGATAACCAACAAGACTATCATTATCGTACGTATAAGGAACATTAATGATTTTTTTGTTAGGGTTTGATTCATGGTCGAAACGACGAGGTTTTTTAAACTCAAGCTATTATGTTTCCTCGACAAAAAAAATAACTCTGTAGATTTGATTTATTCTCGAAATTATGATATTCACTTCCACGTGATTATAAAACCGAAACAATAATAATATATATTATAATTTAGTCAATGACAATGCATTATGTTGTAAATACTATACGATTGGCCAACAGTTGATAAATACATTTATCGTAGGTATACACATATTACAATATTGATGTGTAAAATAAAAACAAATATTTCTGAGATCAGATTTTATTTTATCCCAACAATCGTATACAACATCTGAACGGATATGTTACATTTAAAATATTAAAAAGCTGTAAACTGCAGCAAAAGAGAATTGATTAAGTATGATTTTATTAATATCATCTCATTGTATATCTTTTGTTCGTTACAATGTTTAGCAAATGGACGCTTTTTAGTAGTGAAATTTAAATTGTTTTCGTCAGGAAACCGTAATATTTTGTATACTAAACAACAAGTACCAATTAAAAATTAGGTGTAATAACTTAATACATTAAAAATTAAAAAAAAAAAACAACTAAAACATACTAGTCCGATAAAACGTTTATACACAAAATAGTAATCATATTTATTAATATATATATATATACTACCTAAGTCGGTACTGTACACGATTCGTAGTGGGCAGGGATAGGGGAGGCGTTTTGCCAACAAAATCCCATTAGGAAACGGTATAAACACTTATTTAATCATTTAAAAAAAAAAAAAAATATTTATATATATATCAACGGGTCACGGTATTTATCCATTTATATAATAAATAAATAATAATAATTTACATTAACAATAATCCCTCAAACACAGCTCGAATACTCGTATTATGCATTGTGAATAGAACATATATAGAATAACAATGTAAAATAATAAAAACGTCTCTGCCCGTGGGCGTATGTTTAAAATTTGAGCATTTGATAACGTACGCGGTTATTATTTTGTTTCGTATTTTTAAGATATTATAATACTGAACGTTTAACGTCGGACAATATCATAATATTTATTCCTAATTAATCGAATGTACCTATCGCGTTATGTAGGAAACGCGTGATTTGTTAAATATTATAAGACGTATTCGAGGGAAAGTATTCGTAGGTATATAATATATTATACAACATGGACAACCGAAAAAGAGTGAACGATATTTTAGTTCAAAAAAATCAATCACGACGAGGTTATTTTAGAACGATTCGAATTGTTTTTAAAAAGTTTTCACAGGATTTCACGGATTACACGCGGAAATCAACGCCGTCGTATGTGCCAGTCGGATGTGTGACCGTCACGTCCAATATAAAATAATAATATTATATAATAATTATATTGTTATGGGTGACGTCGAACTTTTATGATAATATGTTAACGTATCAAACTCCTATTGTTTTCACATGTGCTGCAGATTCTTTGTAACTACATTAATTGTTTTTTCTCATTATAAGTATACCCATATATAATAATATATGATTAATAATAATAATAATGACGATGACGATAATAATAGTAATAATAATAATAACAAAACAAATAAACAAAATTAAATGAAAAAAAAAATAAATCAACATCCATAATAATATAATATACTCAATAGGTGTATAGTATGTACACACATATATATATATATATATGTGTATGTGTGTGTGGGTAAATTTGGCATCGTTTAAGACTAGAACGATACGGCGTACGAATCATCGACAGATCATAAAATATTATTATGTATTAGGTACCAACAATAATCATTGTAATATTATCATCGTATGCGAGGGGGAGGCGATGACGAGAAAATGTTGGCAACAGAATTCGTTCGTCGTCGGAAAGTTGGAGTGGAGTGACACATATTGTAGACGGACTTTTCGACGCGCGTGACGCAAGTCTGTGACTCTGCATAACGTTGTTATAGAACAAAAATTACGCGTTCTGCGACGGCGACGGTGGCGGGGGCACCGCGGTTACCTAGGTCCGTAGGTGTATACCGCGGTCGGAATCGGTGGCATAACCGCGGCATTATTGTACCGGCGGTGCCGCGGTGGTCGAGGACGCGATGATCGCACCACCGATGTTTGCGGCAGCTGCGGCTGCGGCTGCCGCGGCCGTGGACGGTTCGATGCCGGTCTCGGAGTCCGGACTGCCGTAGCCGCTCGACCCGTCGTCGACTCGTCCACCTCCACCTCCACTTCCTCCACCACCGCCTCCTCCTCCTCCTCCTCCCACGACGACCGTCGATTGATGTGCAGACAGCACCGTAGCACCGGCTGCTGTTGACAGGAACTGGTGGTGCTGTTGCATGTGTTGGTGTTGCTGCACATGATGTTGTTGATGTTGTTGCTGGTGCAGCTGCTGCTGCTGCTGCTGCTGCTGCTGTTGTTGTTGTTGTTGTTGTTGTTGTTGTAGATGTTGTTGCTGCTGACCCGATGCTGGTGATGCTGTTGCGCCGCTGTAACCGATGGCGGCGGCGTCGTACGGCGGTAGTGGTCGCCGTTGCTGCTGCTGTTGCTGTTGCTCGACCGAGGTGGCTCTGCACCGGTCCACCTCGTCGGTCGGTCCTACAACGTCTCCTGCTGTTGCTGCTGCTGCTGCGTGGGGGTGTTCGTTTGCCGCTGGCTGCTTAAATGACAAAACAGAAAATCGGAGTTGAAAGGAAATGTCAATGATCGTTTGTGGTCGTAATAGTATTATACAGAATATAATAGTTATCAATCGATCGACTAAAAAACGTCGATTATACCTCTTGATCGGAAAATCAAAATGTATCTTAGTAAGCGAGCAAAATGGCATGAAATTCCCTGTTTATTGTTCAGTTTTTTTTTTAAAGAATATTATTTTAGTGATTTTTTCTCGATTAAGTGTGTGTGTGTGTGTGTGTGTGTGTGTGTGTGTGTGTGTGTGTGTGTGTGTGTGTGTGTGTGTATACTTTAATACTTATATAGGAGAACATTATGAGTATGTCACTGTGTCAGGATGTCGTATATGAGTTATATATTGTGAATTTGTGATGGTATAAAAAACATCCGAAATTCAGGTACCCTTATGTATTATTATTCAGGCGTTAGCTTACTTATAAATAAACTTTTTGACACGATGTATTCTGAATTGAAATTAAGTGGTGTTTTCTAGAGGCCACTATTTTAGTACAATTCAGTAACAAACGATAGCGTCGTTCGAAACGATATTATTATTACCTAAGCAATAATAATGTAGATAATATAACTCCCCAAACGGAATTTTACAAGTTTGTATTTTTTAATAATGTATATATTATAAATTTTAATATCTTTATTATGGGTCAACGACTTAACAGGAAATACTGTGGGTATAGAAATATTTGTAATTTTTAACAATACACGTAATTGGATCAATAGTATTAATTTTATACATCCAGCTAATCCTCACATCAGTAAAAAATAATCAATCCTCATTATACCAATTTATGTATTAATTTATATTATAATGAATCAATTCATGAGTACCTATAGCTAGTTACTGGGAATATTTTAATTATTAATTTTTTAATAACTGAAATTTAAAGTTCAATTTTATATAATTACCTACTGAATATTTTTTATGCCATCATTTTATATTTTTATTTTAAGTGCCTTTTAACAATTAAGCAGAATTTTTAATTATTATAAAACAAATAATAATTTTTTATATTTAATATACCATCGAGAACTTAATAAGAAAGCTAAAAGTACATTTTCTTATAGCTCTTCTATGATGCATGCAGTTTTTGAATTTATTCGCCCTACGGAATACTTTAAAAACCTTTGCATTTAAACGTTTTTATGTTGATAAGTAATGTGCACATTCGGGTACATATATGTACGTACGCCGAATACACACTATAATGGTAAAAAAGTTGTTGTTTTATATGTTAAACGATGCATTTTTTATGATATATCCAGAGTCAGAAAGTTCCATTTATATTGCACACGCATAAATGTGCCTGTCAGTTTTGTGAGTACTCTAGCTATCGCAATTATTAATGTAGGATCATAAAATTTTAAATTGAAACACAGTCGTCGTCTAAATACACCGTGTATTTTTATACTTTTATTGTGACTGAGGCGTACGATTATCATTTATTTCCACCGATACAGGCAATGTACGGGTATACATAAATTATAACGCATGTCAATAATACAAGTTTACACAGAGTGATTCACCAAGCATGCTCACCTCCATTTTCCTTCAGTAATGAATTTATTCAAATTCTAATTTTTTTTAATTTAAGTAAAATTAAGTACCATACCTAATATATTCAAATATTAGATAGGGAATTAGATTTTTATGGAGTGTCCTGGGTTACCAACTTTTTTTCAAAAAATGAGAATTACCCTTTTCCCTCTGAGCAGATGACTTTTTAAAATTTGGTGTATCTATAAATAGAAGTTATAACGAGTTATAAGTATTGAGTTATTCACCTTTGTGCGCTAAGGGTAATATAGGTGGTAGGTCCACGGTAATAATATAAATAGGTATGTAATAAAGGGCTATGATTATTTGAAAATTATTATGGCAGTTAATATTAATCCATTTACACTTAATAAGAAATGTTGATATAGATACAGTAACATTTTCAAAAAAAAAACACTTGATTAACAATTCACACAAAAAAAAAATTGGTTCTCGTTTGAAAAATAAATTTGTATCATCTTATGACGCTCATATTTAATATTAAAAACTTTATATTCGAAAATATTTAGAATAGAAGTATACTTAAAATTCTAAAAATCAGAATTCGGAGAAATTTGGTAGGTAGGAAAAAATGGGGGTGAGTAATGAGCATGTTTGGTGAAGAATCTTGTAGAGTATAGACTATAGATGATGCCGTATATAATATAATCGTGGTTCGTCGGTGAAAACTGTTGCGGAATGAAATTTCCCTACTGGGACGTGCTCTTTCTCGACTCTCTCTGACTTCACATAAAAAAACGTCGACGAACTTAATAAATAAATAAAGGTAACTATTAGGTACCTACTTGCTATTAACCACTGACACAGTGACACCTAATCAGTAGTTACACCACTTCACAAATCAAACTGTTATACATATACAGTATTATTCAGACAAATTATCTTACGAGTCAGTTGGTGTGTGTGGGTGTATAAAAGCAAAGTCAAAAATTAACGGATTTGAACGACTTAGCGTATGACACTATGACCAAAGTTTTTTGCACATAAATGATATAATTGAGACTGGGGCGGCATAGAGTGGTTTTTGCGGAAATTGCATGATAGATAAATGCATATAATCAATTAGGCCAGGTTGGTCCATAGACAATAATAGTATAAAAACATAATATTACAGAACCTATATATATATAATGTGATGCTATGGTAAACAATTTGGCCGACCGATGGAAAAATTGTATGGGGTACCTACTTATCACAAAAAAATTAAGAAGGCAACGATAATATATGTTTTAGCCCTCGTGCCTAAAGCCTTAAATTACTTATTTTAGTTAAATATCCACTAATTATAAAAAATGAAAAAATGATTGAAAAAATGAATTATTTTTACAAATCATAGGAAAGTGTGTGAACCACCGGTGCCCCCCCCCCCCCCACAGCACTGGATTTATTCGTATAGTCGTATATATTATGCGTTTGGTACCCAAGTCAGGGTTATAGACTATAACTTATAGTGATGGGTTATGTGTGTGTGTGTGTGTGTTGGGTTGCGGTGAGGTGCGAGTATAGGGCTGCCCCATCGAATGTCCTACCTGTAATCTACTGACTTGCCTTCTTATGTGCGCCAGACTGGACGAGTTGTACGTGGCCATGTTGGCGAACACCAGCCGTTCTTCGTAGTCGTATTCGCACAGGATCTTGTTCTCGCACAGGTAGAAACGATCGCCCACGCAAAACCTGCAGACACACGACCACGTGAACGTTATTCATATAATATATATATATTAAGAGTGTGCGTAATTAATGTGCAAAACGTTTCGTATCGTCTCGACACGCCCGATATATACGAGCGGGCAGACGCGTTACGACCGCGAGTGTCATAATGTAATAACGTCGTCGTACACATGTACATATAGCTTATATTTTAAATCGCGTATAATATACGCGATAATATTATATATTATTATATGCATTATACACAACGCGTACTTATAATATATATTTATAATTTATTATTGTTACGTTTTTTTTTTTACCTATGATTACACTGTTGACACGCGAAACACTCTAAGTGGTAGACGTTGTTTTTGGCCCTCATCACCATCTCGAACGCCGGTATTACCTTGTTGCACGCCGCGCAATTGCCGGTCGCTCCGAATAACCTGAAAATTACATTAGCCTTACATGAATATTATAATATCGTGTCGGCGATTAAGTGCGACGGCGGCGGGTTTTGTCGGTGTAAAATATAACGCACACACTCTTGTACTCTTTATACCTACGCACGCGCGTGTGTGTCCGTTATTCAAAACCCCGGTGCGGCTGGTCGGGGGTGAGTGCGAGAAAACGGGATATATAAATTTAGGATAAAAATTTGTTCGAATAATATAATAATAATTATAATATCGGCTATATTACCTGTATAAACCGTTCGTTTTTCTCGGCGTCCATATTGTATATTATTATGTGTAGGTACATTATAAGTTATAACACTGATAAACCGATTTAATGGATTTTTGACGTTTAATTATTAGACGCTAACGTAATGTGCGTTCGTGTGTGTATGTGTGTGTGTGTGTGTGTGTATGTATACAGGTACACCTTCTTTTTGGCTCGGCGCAGAATATTATAATAACAGTATAATATTATAGTATATTCTACAATATAATACGTATTATACATAGGTATAGTCGTATGGGAACACTTTGCACAACAGATGTTCGCGTTATAATGTACGGGGCGCCGAAACGAGATGCGTTTTTGATACACACGAGCGGACCGGCCGCGTGCGTCGACGCCTCCAGTGAGTATTATCTCGTTATAATCTATACGCAGATAATAAGATAATATAATATGTACAAATGTATAATGTACATATAACATGTATAGTGTATATATATTATAGTACCAGTATTATATTGTGTCGTCGTCGTCGTTATTGTTGTATGGGTACTACTTTAAAACAAAATGTTTCAACCGAGTCGATTTGAACGTTTCTCCATTTCGACGACGAAACGTCCGGAAATTAGGTTTAGAATTTTTACCGATTTCTATTTACAGCGAGCAAAACGTGTCTGGTCGTTTCGGCGTTATAAGTTATAATGCATATGAACAAATTTGAAAAAAAGCCTACTTCCGAACCGGTTCGAGAATAGGAAATCCAATCAACAGATTCTAAAGCCTATAGTACAAGTTATAATACAGTGTAAGTGATATCGTTACGAAGAAAATGTAGAAAAAAATCAATAACCTAATTTTTACCATCACATTATTTATTTAAAAAAAAAAAAAAAAAAAATCGTATTTCAATATTAAAACAAAAACTAGAACAATACATGTTACATATTACACGTTTATGCTCATTATTATGCACGTTCGACAATAGAAAATTCTAATTTGTAATTATATGTATGTATACGGGCGCATAAATAAATAAATAAAAATATAAATAATTTCAACGATTGTTCCCATTTCCTGTTGACTGTTATAATATATGTTGATAAAAATGATAAAATGTCATCGTATTACCATTTGATTATCAAATGGTAAAACAAATTATACGATGAATATCATACTATAATATGAATAATAGAAAAATGAATCAATCTCTGCCCTCTGGTCGAAAGGTCTTATTATATTCTTGTTATGAGGGACGGTCACGTGATATTCGTTCGTCAAATTAATTCGGTCGTTCAAACGAGACGACGACGACGACGACACATTGTCCGTGTCCATTCATTAGAGAGAAGTTTGCCAAATGACGAAGTCTGGTCCACACGCCGAGGGGTGCGTATCTGGCATCTGTGTGTGCGGGTATAGTTAAAGGGGTGGTCGTATGTATGTATAATAATAGTAAAACAGTCGGCCTGCCCCATTTCTAAATATATATATATATTAACTTGGCTGGATAATATGTGTGTGTGTGCTTATATATACGTGCAGATTGTGTTTTCCGTCAGCGGCAGAGAGTTGACTTTTGTGCCGGGCCAAGCAGCGGCGTTTTGGCCGACATACGGTTTTAATTAAATTCAACAGCCGCCGACGGGCTATGGAGAGAGAGAGACAGTGAGTGAGCGAGTGTGTGAGAGAGTAAATTCCCCTCTCTCCCACCATCGTAAAATCCACTCTCTGCGATCACTTTCATAAACGGATTTAATTGAATCCGGAATAGGTGTCTCTCCTCCCACGCACTCGGCGCCCATTCGACGCGATCCTCTAGACTTATTTTTATTTTATTTCCATTGCTGATAATTCGGCATTCGCGCTAATTAAACCCTTTCCCTTCACCAGCGTCGCGGTCTCCTCGTCCTCCTATTTCACCATTTACCCTCCCCGCCGTACGTATATATATAGAAGAACAACGACACAACAATACGACTACGTTGCACCGTAAAGCTTTTATAGCATATATATAGAAAGTATAAAATAATATACCTCTGTCCGTTTGTATAATAATGTATACATCGTGGACAGGGACAAGAAATTACATTTTTTATTTACAGTCGTTTACGAAAATACTTGATTAATCAGTCTAGAAAATAATTCACAACAATGAAATCGAAGCAACGTTTTGCAGAGCGACCACCCACCAAATATCGAAAGGAAAGAAAACAATTTTGCGTTGTAAAACCGGCGGGGATTATGTTTTGAGATTGAACGCGTGCGATTTTTTCCAATTTTATAACGCCAGAATTTGGGCGACTATACAATATTATAGCTGCATGCCAGCACGAGTCTCGTCTATTTAAATATCACAATCGTTAAGATAAATAAATCACTGTGACTCGGTTTATTTACCTGAGGTAGTCTCTTTTGCAGAGTATCAGGTTGGCTTTGGTGTACAACGTGGATCCGACTTCACCCAGCCGGCAGTCGCAGCAGCCGCATTTGAGACAGTCCTCGTGCCAGAACAGGTCCAAAGCCTTGAGCAGGAACCGTTCAGTTATGCGTTTGCCGCAATTGGCGCACTCCCTGGCTATCATCGCCGTGCTGCCGTTCAGACCCGTTAACGTGGTCGCGGTCACTGTACCGCCGTTGGTCACCACGCCGCCGTTTGTTTGTTGATGTTCTATAAAGGACAACGAGACAATTAGTAATAAAACATTTGTATTTTTTTTCAATTTTTTATTTTTAAAAATAGAGCGTAAGAGTTATTAAATACAAACAATAATGCTATATTAACCACGCGAATATGATTAGGTATATCATAAAATTATAGAGATAATAAATGCGTTTATATACATATATCATATAGGACCAAATCGACTCTCGGAGTACCTACGACAAAATACGTCGAATTGTACTTGTAGATAGGTAGTAAAATAATTTTAAGTCTGGTAGTTGTTTTAATTAATAAATTATTGAAAGATAATTATCAGAGTATTATTGCGGTAGACTAAGTCCGTTTGGCGAAACTTGTAAAAACTAATTACGTAAGTAGTGGAAAGTGTACATCGTATTACTGTTGTTGATGATGGTTTTTATTGATTAAACTTATTCAATTTACTCACTCAATAATATAATGTATGTGCATACGAATTTATTATATACATTGATTGATTTAATCACCACGTGTATTTTATGTTTTTGAAAATATGTTAACTTATTAAAGTGTTGCGTGAAGGTTTTGTAGCAAATAACAATATTTGTCAATAATTTTTTATTTATTTTTAATATAATTTAACAACCGTATTTACAAAGCATAATACATTGTATAATGGTAAAAAAAATATAAAAAAATTGAATTTATTTCAAACGATTAGCTTATATAAAAAAGGTAAATATAAACAATTACAATTTAAAATTTGTTTTGCAGTAATGTTGTTGTAACTAATGAAGAGGAAAAAACGACAGCATGTATATTCTATATACGCTGCTGCAATATCAAAGTAGCGTATAGTAACATTGTTTGAAATTTGTCGAACAAAATATTCCAAATTAAAGTACACAATGTAGAGGTTTCGTCTGGGCTCTTTAATTACGTGCCGGCTAATTTTTATTTTTTAATAAAAATTAATACCATGAACTGCGCTTGTAAAACAGCGGCTCACCCGCCGCCACCTTCTCTTACACGCTGCACGCCATTACATTATGCATCATCCGTCTTTTCAAACTTAATTTTAAACTTCTCATAAACGATGCTCTAAACTTATTTCATTTAAATTTCATTTAATTTGTATAGATATATACACATATATATATATATATACCATCCGATTCCCGCGCCCGACGAACATCATCCTCCAGACTTTAATGAATTTTACTCGCCACTTCCCTCCACCCATTCGACCGTCCATCAATTTAATCCCAAAATCGACTTAATGAAAGTTCCGCTTTCTTCACTACTACTATACATGCTGCAAGACACGACAATACTTAAAGCTGTTTTACAATGGACTTTTCCCCACATTTTCTCCCCACCCCCAATACTCACCGTCTATATACATATATATATATATTACTTTATACGAGACGGTTTCATCGATTGCAGAAAAAAAATTGAAATTACCGGTTAATTATTTTACAATAGTGCATTATACTTACAACCACAGTCGTTTTATGTGTGCAGGGTAATTTTAGATCCGATCAACGTAGTAATATTATTCAAGTATAATCGACGTCGAGTCGAGTAGCGTATATACTTATTATATTACTAAAACAAGTAATTTTATTGTATTACATATCTACAATGTTCATTACACATTTTTAACATCAACGATTACATACAAATACGTTATATCCACACAATAATATTATATATGTATAAGTGACGTGCAATGACTATATAGTTTTCAATACGATTATCGTATGTAGATTTGTAGTAGTAGCAATTAAGTACGTAACAAGTAAAATAAACATGACAAATAATTATTTTTGTTAAATAAATGTTTGATAACTTATAAACATAATATTATTGTATCAATACGTCTACGTTTGAGTATATTATTCAGCCGGTATACAGTTAAGTATAAGAAAATGATTTATAATACACTTGAATAATACAATAACAATAAAAGAAAAAATGCCATGCGCTTTTGAATAATGTAACGCGATTCATCCATGTATTAGGTTATTCGACGATTGTCATAAAGCATAATAAAAAGCATACAAAATGCATACAAACGGCGAGAAGAATGTACGACCACTTAAGTGAGTGGGTCTCTCTCGCAGGAAACCAAAGAGTGTAAGCTGAATCGGTAAAAAAATTGAATTAAATAAAACGAAAAAACTTTGATCAATCGATAAGACGTCTCTAAAAGCATTTTAAAACGTAAAAAAAAATAAATTATTCTAAAATATTACAAGGTCTTTTCGTATTATGAGCGTGTGGCATTTTGATGCCAGCAACATAATAATCCACTTACCGCGGCGGATTCCGCCAATAATAAAATCTTGTTGGCCACGGAACATGTATATACCTGGATGGCTGTATATATAGTTAATGGAATCGCTTTTTATTGCGCTTTGATCGAGATATCTCTTTCAAAATAAGTCTCTCGCGATTTTTTCTCCCCTTTCTTCGTTTAAAATAAATAAATAAAAAGAATATAATTATGTTAAAAAGAAAAAGGATTTCTGTCCGGCCCGAAATAGTGGCTTTCCATTAAGTTTCGGAGGGGTTTTATACTGCCCTTAGGAGCCGGACAATCCGGGTACGAAATGGGATTCCGAGTCGCGTTGCTCCCGCAGCAACAAACGAATGTCACGACGTGGACGTAATTAATCTTAGTTTTTAACTAATTACCTTTCTTTATTTCTTTTTTTCATCCCCCTCACTTGTCTCACGGGGTTGGGATTTGAAGGGGTAAAACGTGGAAAAACATTTTCTAAACCGTATTATTCTTTGTCGGTTTTTTTTTTTAATAATCCGAAAGAGCTCGCGGAGAGAAGGAAATTATATACTTTAATTATTTCTCTTTTTTTCTCTCCCACCGTCACTGCTACCGCCGATTTAATTAGTACGGTTAAAAAGAAAGGTTAACAGAAAAATAAAATGAAGCCCCTGCACACCACTTCTCACTGCAACCACCGTCACCACCACTGCCGTCGCTGCCACCATCACTACCACCACCGCCACCACCAGCAGCCGGTGAACATGCGAGGTATAAAAGAGTAACAGGGACGAGGTGATGTGGAGGGGAAGAGACTAAAGCGGTTTTAATGATTTTTTTTCGCTCGGAAATTGTTAAAATTAAAATTAATTTTGTACAAAAAGAGAACGTATACAATAATAAAACGCGCTTAGAACTTTTTTCATTTCACCATCACCGGGCGCGTCGAGACACCTCTCTCCGACGTTTTGATGTGGCATCTGTGATATGGTAAAGTTTTAAAATTAAACAAACATTTTACGAACACGTCGTATATCATTTTTTTGTTACTTGTCCCTTTCTATCCTTCCTTATACATATATATTTAACGTGGTTATTTGTGTTTTTCTGATTCTGCTACGTTAAAAACTATGTGGTCGTCAAATTTTTTATCTCAAACGGTTATTATTGTTATTATTATGAAATTACGACGGAAATTATTGAATTCATCATACCCTAATCGCGTTAAATAATTATTTTATAAATGTTTTGTACAATATTTGTTAGTAATACTTTGAACAGAGTTCGATTAAAGTAACAGAATATAACTAACCAAATAAATACATTATACTCGCTTTACGTGTATACAATACCTTTACACTTCAAAGGCCTATATTGAAAGCTAAATAATTTATGTTTAGGTAACAGAATAAACTTAATTTTAAGACACTTTTAATTTATGTGTACAAAACAAAAACAATTTAATCAATCCGTTATATTAACAAGAACGACGCAAAGAAAGAAAATAATATCACGTTTATTTTTTATACTCGAATAAGCTTAAAAGTTTTAATTAAGCACACCGGTCTTAAATAAACCATATAATATACATACGTTTTAATAAGCATTTAAATTATGCAAATACAACTATATAATTTTCCATGCGCAGACATTTTAAACGTAACGACATTTTACGAAATATAAATACATTTTTTAAACGATCATAAAAATTAAAAAGCGTAAGAAAAGTTTAAAATATATATTATTTTACAAGTATACAAAAAAGCAAGATGCATTATACATATTACATAAATTATACTTCACTATGATATTTTTAGGACGACGAGGAAAACAACTTTGATGATTGCTTTAATTGATTCAAATTTTCAAAATATATAAAACATTTATTTCATATTAATAAAAACTAATACTAATGGACCATTGTATACAAGCATTATAATTGCTGCATATTATATGACCCACAGTTCTCTTTACAAGACTGCGATAATAATAATAAAAAATGTATTAATATAATATTCTGATTTTAATCCGTTAATGCACAAATCAAATAATCGACTGTATGAGATTTTTTTTCTGTTCACACTGTGACGACTCCAATAATTTTAATGCGTTTTTTATGCTAATCGAAAAGTTTTGGCCGTAAAAATAAAAATTCACCGGAAAAAGGTTTCAACTCTGTTATTTATATTTTATTTACCACTATTTTTTTGGTTCAGTAGGATAATGGAGAGTGTTTTATATTTGTTTTTCCTGCGTAAACGAAGACGGACAAGTCCCAATAGACAGGATAGCCAAATATACATATAATATATATATAGTATATATATTTACATCAGAAGTAAAAACAAAACAAAATAAAAAATAAAAGCTTCCAACTAAATTATAATAGCAATGCTAAAAAGGTTTTACATTCGGATTCCATTTAGGTTTTGGGCCGGCCGAGAATAAATCCATCTTTTTTCCCTGCCCAATAGACAGGTTACACGTATTCGCTATTACTGCCGGACAACTGGAAAATAGACTTAACGCCGCAGCCGCAGCCACTTCCTCTCCATTGTCGGGAGTCTCTTGACGTTTCCAGACCTACTTACAAAACTTTGTACTCTATATTATATATATATGTACGAGTTGGGCGGCACCATGCCACAGCCACGATGAAGGTCAAAAATCTTCCGACACAGAAATCGGGAGTTGATAATCGACATTTATTTCAAAAATGATATATATAAATATAATGCCGTATACATCTATACATTAAATACATAATAATAAATAATAATAATAATAATATGACCGCGATGGCGTGAGTGTCGTGGTGGCAGTCCGTCGGAGGAAGAAACCGACCGCGTTAATATTAAACTATTTTAATCTGAAGTCAGTGAACAACGAATAAAAAAAAAAAAAACGCTATAATATTATTATTATTATTATTAAAGCTTGGTGTAATCATAGCGGACGGAGCAGGGTGAACCAGGATTAAAAGCAATTTTTTCCATCGTTGTCCTCAAAAGGAATAACAAAAGAGGGGTGCAGGGGTGTCGACGACGGTAGGCTCGGGGGTGAAGTGTGCATGTGGTGGCGGTGGCGGAGGGCGAGGTGGAAATAAATTACTTTCTCGGCTTATTATTATACCATGCGTATATATATATATATATATATATATATTATATATAGACGGGCGGGACGGGATCGGTGAGGGTCACATGGAAAATTGGAAAAGGCGCGAGAAAACTTTAACTGCCATCCCTTTCCACCGTCCCACTATATATTTATATATATGTTGGAGGGCCACCTTAATTAAACGGGTGGAGGGAGGGGAAGACGGGACGCTCGGGTCAACTGGCCAGGCTTATATTAAAACGACGGCAAAGGGCCCCGGAGAGTCCGTTAATTATAAGCCTTTTATTATAACAAATCCCACCCCCGCACGCCACTCCAAAACATCACGGAGGGGTTTTTGACGTTTAACATGGCCGGGATTAAAATCGGAGCTTTTGTTTTCGGTACAAAATAATTTTACAATTAGCCACGCGTCATAATGATTTTTATTACTCTGCGTATAATGTATACTCTCTGCTCTGCATTTTTTTTTTAGATGACAAATATCCGAGTTTTGAGAACATGAGCTTTAGTATCTCAAACACGATATCGGGCTGTACGGGGAAAGAATAACGAATACGATTTCGTCAAACGAAACATGGATTGAACACGTTTCTCAAAAATTAAGTGCACTCAAACGAATTACCACAGCCGTCACTTACCCGAATTCGATTTAAGAGTGCTACTGTCTTTATTAATATACACCAATTAATTAAAATATTTCATGCATTCCTCGGTTTTAAAAATGTCCCTAGTCACGATATTTTACTACCCGTCTTAGATTTTATTAGCCATACCGTGACCGAGGTGCAATACGAAATAATTACATTACATGACGCGTATACACCCTTTTCAACGAGTAACTCCTAAGGTTCCTTATCATATATACATACATTTTATACACGACTATAACGCCAATTAACCTAATTAGCATCATGAACGTACGCACTACGTTAATGTAAATAGTTTGGAAATTATCAATACACATGATTTTAATTAATCAATTAAATCCATATTTTCGCGGACACATTATAATTTATACACCATATTATACACACGATTATAATATTATATTATATGCTTTAATGCATATAGGCGATTAGAAAACAATCGAAATTCTATAGCTTTAAATGCTTCAATTATAGTTTTCGCTAAACGATTTGTTCGACGTGCTATTACAATAAGTTTTTTCAGTGATAACAACGTGATGTATCTTATAACAGTTAAATCAGAATACTCTCGAACTGTAATACAACGATCGTGTGTCGACAGACGATCGTGTCGAGTAATATTATCTCGATCTATTGCGATAATTGGCTGAAACACCTGAACTAATCTGCAGCGCGCAAAGGATAACACTAAGCACAATATAAATATGTATATCACAGTAGGTAGATAATATAATAATATTATGCCGGCGAGGCGGTGGTTAATCGCGAGGCGTATTCCGACAACTTGCGAAATGCGTGTGGCTCTGCCGAAACGCACACGCTCACCACCACCGTTTTAATTAAACCAGTGTCCTCCTATCACCGCGGTACGTTGGCCCTCCCCTTTATTACACACACACACACACACACACACACACACACACACACACACACACACACACACACACACACACACAAGCACGCACATAAATACTGCTGCTGCCGCTCGAAAACATCAAAACCGTATGTACAGGGTGTCCCGTGTAATTATGGCGAATGATTAAACAGAGAAAAGTAACCTCCAGTTTCCCGTTTCAACGTCGAAAACCCTCGCGGAAAGCGCTCGGGCGTTCCGCTAACGATGCAACTCATTAAGAAAGACTTGAGTCCCCACCCCTGCCCACACATCGCCTTCCCACCGCCACCGACGACGTATTTCTGAATTTCTCTTTTTCGACTAAAGGCGGTCGCGGGCTCGGTGCTATATGTATAATTTAAATAAACCCCCCGCCGATCCCGCACGCAGTATAGTTGTCTGCAGTGGCCTATCCCTTCGTTCAACCCTCCCCTCCCCCTCGCTACGCCGTCAAAGCCGCCACCGCTATACACTCGTTTTAAAACAAACACATATATCTCCTAATTGGTTGCCAACTTTAATTGCTCACGGCCACTGCTGTACAGATAAGTAAACATTATGTACGGGTGGTGTACACACTACACACAACATAAAACGCTCCCTAAGTCCCCCGCATCATTAAAATTTTCCTTTATAATTGTATTTCGTTATTTTTTTAGCCCGCCACTCGCCCCGTACTACCGTGTATAGTCGCACTAACAATGTTTGCATTAAACTCATATACACGCATCCACGCACGCGCGCGCGTGTATACATATTTTGCACGTATAATTACGAGCGCGCGCGCACGAGCCTTATTTGAAAGAGAATGCGAGACGAAATGGCATTTTGACTTCACATATACATTATGTAGGTACAGGGTACTATATACCCCGGTCTATCCTTCCTTCGGCCGGTAAACAAGCAATATTCGCCGGACTCGGGCGATATTATAATCAACGAGGTTTGCCTCGTCTACCCTCCAACGCTACACTGGTGCAGCTACCTTTTCTCTCGCGTGTATATAAATACCTGCGTGCTATTGCGGGTTGCCCATCGTAAAACAACGGAGCCACGAACAAACGGAACACGTAATTAAACTATTAATCGAAACTAGGTTCTGACGCAGATGAGAAAATAAGGAGACGGTGAGCGGGGGAGAGATCGCGTGCGCTCTATAAGGGAGTCGAGTGACAGAGAAAGGGACGAGGAGAATAGTGAGAGAGAGAGAAAGAAAGAGAGAGAGACACACACACAGACTAACAATCAAACAAACTCGGAGAACTCCGTTGCTTAATATGCAAGTAATTAATTCCACAATAAACAGGCCTGAGCCGTTTTTGTCCGTTAATGAATTTTCTCGGACTAGTTAATTAGCGTCTTCAAAACACACGGCACAACACAATGCTAAATAATAATAATAATAATAATTATTATAATAATAGGTAATAATAATATGATATCCTACAGCGTTTGCAAAATTAGTCGCAGCTAAATTAATTACGAATACTATACGAGATACACAGGTATACCTACGTTTATAATATTATATAATCATATAGGTATAGTCAAATAATATGTTTTGAACTTCGATTTTGGTCTGTATATAGGTAGTTGGACTGGAGAGAGTACTCGGCACTACTTTTCCATGATGTGCATAGCATGCATGTTGATTGTAACAGTTTGCTGTGTTTAAAATTTTAGGTATATGGCTGAATTCAATTTTTTTATATTCCAGTGTATAATATGTCATATGAATAATTATTATTTTTATGTCTTCCAAAATTCCGGGACGTGCCCTATACACCATGGGAGGGAGAAAACAATGGTTAATATTTAAATACACTTCTCAGATATATATGTTATAGGTATATATACATAGTTTTAATTAATTCAGGTGTTTAATGCCGAGTCGAAACATAAGTTTAAAACAATATAATGTATAATAATTAGTATAATTTATAATAGCATACACTTTGGCTGCAAGGGTCATTAGAAAATACCTTCCAATACTGCAGTCGTTGAATATATGCGCGAATTAGATGAAAGATTATTAATTTTACAGCGTACCTACTATAAGTTTATTTTGTTCACGTTGAGTATAAAATTAGATACATTTAATTAGCGTTAATCTGAATTTATTACTATTATTACAGGTTGATATTATCAAGGAGCATTATTAAGCCAATGCTTTAAAGCGTACCTATTAATTATAAAGTTTATGTGTACATATCAGCTATATGTACTGATAAACTAATGTAATATATCGATAAAAAGCTTTAACTCTCCAATTGTTCAATCACACGGATTATAATTATAAATTATAATATTACATACATTCTTCGACGATAGAGATCGATGTACAAATTCGTCGCAATGAGGTAAAGTTCGTTGCACTCAAAAAGTGTAATGTGCTGTCAGATCCAAACTTGGACCTACTTCGCAGTCCAATCGAGTTTGTGAGACAATGAAATGCTGTGCGTATAGGTTGACAATGATTGGTCGATATTACACAACGTTTGGAAAAGTTGAGTTGGCTGTTTGTCAAAAAACAACAATAGTTTCTAAATTCCTCGGGGTCTAACGTTTCTCTGGACACTGTCTTTCGTTATATAGGTGCTATTCTTTGCCCCCTAGAGTCACCGTGTGCCGTAACGGGCGTATACGAAACATATACATACATACAACATACATCCACTGATCGAACACCGCCACAACACGGGCCGAAACAAAAACATTATGACTTACGAGTGCAATAGCCGAAGTCAGCTTTTACACGGAAAAACATTTTGTGGGCCGACAGTTATAAGGTTATTTGTCATTCGGAAGGTGTGTCCGGGCACGCTGTCCGTTTAGAGCGAGGAGGAACGCCCGACCTTCTTCGCCCTGCCTATTATCCATTCAACAAGGGATTCCCCGGGGTGTCATCCGCTTTCTAAAAACTCGATTTTTCAAAAAAAAAACTCCCAAAGAAAACAGTAGAAGTTTGCAGAAAACGGACATCTCCCTGAGGATAATTCGATACATATATCTATATAATATAAGGGTCCGAGTGAGTGGCACACTGTGTTCAATTCCGCTTATTGCCTTCTAATGCTCGCGCATCGATTTAAACGTCGCCCGTAGGCCATAATAACGTAATAGCATTACGGTCGTATATAAAAATGGACGCGTGTTGTTGCCGGATTATTATTAACTTAGCGAGATCGATTTATTTCCACCAGACTGCGCATCGCGCCGTGAATGGAAAATTGAATCGGTCGCGCGTCCTCGAAAATTCCCCCGGAATAGACGCAGTATTGTTGGATACGTGTCGAAACGCAAATATTCCAGCAATGCTTTCTTTTTTTTTAAACTGTTATTTAAAATAAAGGATTAATAGCTGGATTGCGAAGAGATGTATTAAATCACACGTGCACGTGTACCAAAAACAAATGATACTTACACAACCTATATATAGGTACTCGTGAATGTTCGCACACGTGTCCGTTTGATCGTTTCGTAAAACGATATTATGGTTAATGGATATTCAGATTTATATAGAAATTTCGATATCCCGTTGAACTATCAAATAAAAGACGCCGCCGGCGATCGAGGTCATCGCGGTTATAGATCTATTAAAAAAGTTGTTACCGCATCCCCACAGGCCAACATATAATATATAATATATACCATTTCCGTCGATCCAAATAATCCTGAACAAATATCTTTTCATCTTTATCAACGTTTACTTGCGAAAATGTACAAACGGGCGCACATGATTAACGGGGTGGCATGTAAGAAAGACGAGCAAATATTGTTCGACACACGCAGACCCCGGAGGAGTATATAAAATATATATATATATATAAATTTGTTTGGCTGTCGTCTGTTTGGTTAACTCGAGAAAACTATTCGATTCCCGGTGTAGCTATAATATATATTAATAAACGGAATAAAACGTACTGTGTGCTTTCGAAAACGCATCAAAACCCATAACACATTAATCGTTTTCGATCGTGTTTTTCCCTGACGTATTCATTTCTGTTAAACAATCAAATATTACCAATAGAAATAGATACTTTCGTGAACTCCGATATAAACAACCGTTGATATTTAAACGTATACAATTCGAGTGATGGTATACAAATAATTTTAAGGCTTTTAATTATCATGAAAATTAAACATGACTAACGACACAATTTATTTTCAACTACACGACTTATTAACGTGACAAAGACGATGACAGTCGAGATATACGACTCGTATGTAAAATAAAAATTCTACGCGTAACGTCAACAAGAAAAAACCCTAACAAAAAGAGTTAACAGAAAAAAATGGACTTATAAGATCAAATATATACCTCAATATAATACACTAAAATCTCCTTACGTGTTGTCTAGATTGAGAAAAAAACCAATTCATTTTAATAAAAAAAAATAGCGTTTAACGTTTCAACATTCACTGTTTACGTCAAAGAGTGATATTTTTATGCTAATACGTTATTGTTCAGAAACATTAAAATAAACAGAAGATCCGATTTTCTTCGTGTAATCTCGCCGAGCTATAGTAACATAATATAGTCCTATTACTGCATGGACATTATTTTTGTTTTTTGTGTTTCGTCGAAAATAAGTGTGACAAAATGTATGTTTCTCTAGTCTTTTATATTCGTTCCCAAAACGGAACACACCGTAATGTATTAGTCACATACGTATTTTATAAACGTACACACGCCACATCATACAATCGGTAGCCAACCAATAGAACTTTTTTCCATTCATACACTACTGCAGCTTACACACATAATGGTCTAAAATGTATACACACGCAGTGCTCCCTCTTTACTAGCTCTATTTAATATGTATCAAATTTATGTTCTGTGGGAATCATGAGCGTTTTTCGACCAACGCGTGTACAATTTATTATGGAAGAATGCTTATCGGTTTAAGGATTTATAAATATATTTTTATATTTTTTCAATAAAACACTAACGGCAAGGAGCTATTTTTTTCTCAATATATTATTATTATTAAAAAAAAAAAAAAATAATAACCAGAAATGACTTTTGGATGGATTGTAGGGGACCTCGTTCGAGCTGCTGCTGCACACGCTCCTATAATATATTACTATACCACTCTTCTCATACGTATTAAATAATATATATAAATATAATAAGACCTTTAAGACCAGTAGGAACGCGCGTATATCGTCATCGCCGTCGTCCGGGAGATGGGAGAATATTAAATGTGTATATATGGAACGTAGCGGATATAACCGTTTCTCACACAGAGCCAATTTAATATCGAGGGATTTTCAATATTCGTTTATGACGGGGCCGGACGTTGTCGGTTTACTGCAGACGCATTTGGAGCGGAGACGACTTTTGGTTTTGACAGATGAGAGACATTTTTCTAATACACTTCGTATATATATGTGCGCAGCGGTACACACAAACATATAATGTATAGTAGCATATTATATAGTATACAGTAAAGTAATATACTAATAGTGCAGTATATCGGTTATATTATTATATAAATTACATGTGTGTGTGTTTGTGTGTTATTGTGGATTCTATATATCCACCACCTACTCACCCCTTCGACCGCCGACACAATGTGTAACTAATAATTCCGCAGCCGGAACACTAAATAGGTGTACCCGAAATCCCGTAGGTTGTAAATCCAAGAGAAAGGGGGAGGATAGAAAGAAAAAAAAGAGGAGAACTGCAACGGAGGTGGAAAAAACTTTGGAAAGAGCATATTATATAGCACATATATATATACGTATTTATTTGGACGGCGCCGAGGGTTTGGTATGGTGGTAGGAGAGGGTCGGGTTCCGATCGGGAATTCGCGTATACATGTACGGACACAAAACAAAGGGTTATGTATTGTTACACACATATTCAATTTGGAAAATGGCCGCCCAAGGAATAACCCGTCGTTTTTTCTTCATCTCCCTCCCCAGGGCCAAAACGGTCGGTTTTCATTTCCGCGCATTTTCTACTCTTCGGCGCGCACGATTTATTTAACACCCGTATTCCTAACGTCGGATGCATTATGGAACAGAAATGTTCCATTTTCATTCTTTACGAGTGACACGCGACTATAATACTATACTGCAGCAACACTATATTGCTACCATATATATATATAATATGTATAGGTACGTTGTATACACAATAAACATACGCATACCCATATATATATATTATATATGTATATAATAATAAATCTGCTACTAAACTATACGTACACCACGCGACCGGGGCGGGGTTTGATTTTTAATATTCACGTGAGACTTACCGTTTTCTACAATGTTCAACATCGTCGTACCAGTCGGACAGTTTACAACGGCGTTTCTCCTACGGACATCCATCCCGGGAGTCCATTGCTGCAGCAGTAGGTATCCATCTGAAACGGTTAAAAATATACCAACTGTTAGCCACGGCGTGCAGTTAATGATGACGAACAAAAAACATAGATTATATAATATCGTACAATTTTACACTGTGTTTTATTGCTTCCTTACTACTGTAGAGCAGTTATACAGAGCCTATCGTTATAAAACGTATATTTAGTAGGTATAGGGAGTATACCTTATATATACAAGTAGGTATATATATATCCATATACGCGATCCAATTCTCCATCGTGAGAATACATTATTATTAAAACGTCGTGTTAAATCTCAGGATTTATTTTTTTTAACGTTTCGTCGAGAACGTGCTGATAATCACGAAGTTCTTTTCCCCGACTTCTAAATAATCAAAGAAATCCCGGGGCTAAAAAAAAGAAGTTTTCACAGTAATTCCCTATGCAGAACTCGTATTAAGGTTAAATTGTCCACCTGTTTCGCCGACGAAAAAAAAAATAAAAAAGACCAATATTATTTCTCCTTACCGGCAGCAATTTTTCCCCCATACGTTCGTGTCTGTCTGCGCTGTGTGTGCGCGCACGCGCATGTGCGTGGGCTTGTGTGTGTGTGTGTGTTAGCAATATAATGAACGCATTTTATTTCAACAAAAAGGCACGTCTCGATGGTACACTCAATCAACTCCAATTCACCACCACCGACGGGCGTCGGTATTTCCTCGGCCGTCCCCCGCGCCGCCGCTGATTGCGAACCGAACACTCGTTTGCTTCATTTGCCTTTACATAAAACCTAACCGCATTATAATCACGTATGCGCGTGTTCTTCACTACCACCTCCATTACACTAGCTGTGTGCGGCGCGAAAAAAATTCAAATATATATTTTTCTTTAAAACTTATTCACATGTCATAGACACACCTATAATAATAGTATGCACGTATAACGCATACTCGGCGGTTCGTACATCTGGTACGTATTTATACGTATACCTACATATGTGTGTGTAAATACGTTTATAGAAAAGAAATCCGGTTTTTAAGAACGACTAGGTAATGAAAGAAAACTTTTTCACGGTCTGTTCGGTGCGCACTCCGTTACGCGACGGATTCGACCCCCCCCACCCCCGGGTTAGGTTTTTATATTACAATTAATATATTCAACGAGTGCATATACATATAAATGTCTATACGAGTGTGATATCTGCAGAATTCGAAACATATTCGATAGTTGTACTTGTGTATATGTGTTATATAATAATACGTAATGACGACAACAACAACAACAACGACGACGACGAAAATAATAAAAATAAAAATCTAGATGGGTGACCATTGCGAGGGGACGAGTGGAAGGATAGAGTGCTGCAGCTGATGGTTTATCCACGGTCTCCTGAACCCAATCAACAGTCCCTTTTCGGCGGAAGCGAAGGGCAATCGTTTCATTACGGTTCATTGTCGACGGTGGCGGCGGCCGATAGGCAATCGTCACAATTAGGTCGTCCTTTGAGAAACGTGTTTTTACCCGCTTCGTCTCAATCAGCAGAGAATTTATATGAAATGCGGTACTCCTCACCCCCCTGTCACACCAATAACATGTGAATCCTATGTGAATTTTCAATTTTCGACCTTTTTCCTTACAACTCACGTCATCAGACACATCATTCTTGTAGACTGCAACGGAATATATATTATATAGTATACATACCTATACGCGTATTCATCTTCACTAACTTAACCTGCATATACGTATATGCGTAAACACGCCAACAGAGAGATTTATATTCAACTTTGCACGCGATTATATTGCATTTTTATTTTGTTCAATTGATATGATTTTTTTAAGAAATTTTTTAAAATTAAGACTAACAGTGAAATAGTGAATCAACACCGTGAAAACTTCACAGCGTTTCTATTATTACACTGTATTATTTTGTTTATTTAGATGCAGTGCTTTCAAACTTTTATACATTTATTATTAAATCACTTTGCAAGAAATGTCTTATCCAAATTTGTTGGGTTGGATATTTTAGCCTTTATATTTATTAAAAAAAAATATACCGTAATAATGATGATTGCGATAAAATATTAAATAGGTAGTTAATTTTAACTTAAAAGAAACAATAACGTTTTATATACACGAATCATGTAATATATGGAGTATTTCAATTTTTTAATTTAATCTACGGTTTTTATTTAATGGATCTTGCCAGTTACCAAAACTAAAAAAAAACTCTTAATGTAATGAGAACTAAGTTTTGATTGTTATGTGGTAGGATTTATAAAACGTAATTACTTAGATCCTAAAAGTAAAATTATTGAAAAGGTAAAATTACTTCAAACTTATTTATAAAAAAACCACTTTAATGTTCAGTGGGTAGTTTAATTGAATTGGATTTAGAACAAAGTTAAATTTGAAAAATAAATATTTGTAAATGGTATTTATTATTATTATATTTAGTTTTTTGTTACTGATTGTATTTGCATTATGTTTTGGTAGTTTAATTAATTGTCTCAACTCTAAAGAAGCATAATAGAACCATAGAATAAAATTAAGTATTTTATATTTTTTAATACCAAAAACCTTAGCAGAATGGAGTAGTGTTAATTTTTATTGTGTGGAAGCATTAAAATAGTTTTCAATGTAATACACTTGTGATAAATGAGTTCGTTTCCGATTTAGGCGTATTCATAAATACGAAAAAATAAATATGCATCGTCATTAACATCCGGGCTCACTAAATTAGTCTAATGGGTTTTTATTTATTAATTTTTTTTTTTTTAGGAACACAATAGCCACCCGCCCACTGCTCAAAAACGTTAAACAGATGGTATGAAATAAAGTTAAAATCCGTCTGCGCGCTTTATGCGTAACGCAAAAGGAAATTGCGGGAAATAATTAAACGGAACGTGAGATTGCGAATAAGTTAGAAAATGACGGAACAAATATTTCAATTAACAGACGCCGTCGTATATGGACGTATACAGGCATTTGAATTGAATTAAATCCATTTGAAAACGCAGACTTCCATAAATGACTCCTAATTATCGTGTTAAAATCACGTATACTTACACGGGGTGCGTTTGAATAAATCACTAGCAGTCCGCAGTATATAACAATCGGGCCTAACCAACAGCAATCAAGAAACGAAATTAAATTAGTTTAGCGTTTAAGAAACCAATTTCCCCGTTTCCGGGTCGAGAGGCGAGAATATATTTGATGCCAGCGTGCATATAGTATAGGTTTTCGGTTGTTTAATTTTGGAAATTACTGAACAAACAAACGGCACAATGGATAAAATTGATGTATCATTCGTTTAATGAATAACAGAAAAAAAACGGACTCCCTAAAGCACAGTAA
This sequence comes from Nasonovia ribisnigri, assembly GCA_027563435.1. Lineage (NCBI taxonomy): Eukaryota > Metazoa > Arthropoda > Insecta > Hemiptera > Aphididae > Nasonovia > Nasonovia ribisnigri. Next base: position 261,265 of record JANEHU010000431.1, read on the forward strand.
TAATTTTGATGAAAGCATCGCGGTGGCTTTCCCCCCACAACCTCCAACCCGTCGAATCCGAACAATCCGAAAAAAAGCCATTAGGTTTTTAAAAGTTAATGAAATGTTTATAATTAAACATTACATAGTTGTGTTAGGTGTTCAACAGCAATGGCGCCGGGTTTCCTCGATTAATTTAAAAAAATAATAATAATGGAATTGGATTTCCCTCACTGCTCCGCCATCCACTAACTCATTTTTTTAATGAATTTTATAGTGACGTACGCATTGGCCGCTGTGATGTTTAAATTTCGCTGACTGTTATTAATTCTGTTCAAGGCTCATCGATCTGATGGAACCTTTATTAATATGGGATTTAAAAAAAAAGAGGAAATGGAATAGGAGCTCGTCGGAATGAACTGGGGAAAACCGGAAATTAGCGACGGAAACGCCGTTGGGTACAGACTATGCAAAAAAGGGTAGAATTCGTTATATACACATGGACATGTATGTATGTATGTATGTACCTACCTAATGTGTGTATACGTATAGGTACATAAATAAATACCAATTAAATATTACAAAAACGCGTGTGTATATTTTTGTTGTCAATTTGGGTCTAATTAATACTTATTAATTATTACTTTTTAGAGTATTTAATTATGTGTAAGAAATATTTCTGAGGTTTTTGAAAATGCAGTTAATACGTTCGCCGTAAGCAGCGTTCAGTATTTCTAGTGCGATTTCTTCGCATTTCTTCAAGTCCACTTGGTGAGTTAAAATATAGGTAAGATTAACGTATCAAAAATAGATTAAAACTAACCAAAATCGTTTGATAAAAAGAGTAAATAAACACTGCAGTTTGTACTCTGCTGGATTCGAATTGTGATGATAAACTATGTGTAAAAATAAGAACACAATTAGTGTTACGGAAAAAAATACTAATTAGATCAAAATAGTAGGTACCAAATTTTCTACTATAAATCATCCATCACCTCTAAGTTTTAATATAACCTATGATTGATGGTGACAAAATAAAAACTCATTTTTTGAAAAACATTATATTAAGGTTTTACGTAATAAAAGTAATTGAGGCCAAACAAAATACTCGGAAAACTTGGCCAATTTGTTTAAGTGTTTTCCTCGCAGCACTATAATATATATAATATATATATATATATTTATAATATATATACCTACCTACTCACGATATAGGTACCTCCGTTTCCATATACACGATATTACAACGTAGTAGCGTGTATATACGCATTCATACTATTTTAAAGACGATTTCGGATGTAGACCGAAGGGAAATATTTTGTTATTGCCCTGAAAATTATTTTGTTCGCATCAGCGGTGGCAGGGCAACGGACCTAACCGGATGCTGATAGGATATTGGTGTTTTAATTTATTTATTTTATTTTTGTATCTCTATTGCACAAGCGTAAATATATATATAGGTAAATGGTTAATTGAATTCAAAATTAGTCGATACACTATCGGTAATTTAAAAAAAAAAATTTAATTACCCTACGCCCTACACTCACTTACAGGATTTATATAATATGTGTGTGTGTGTGTGTGTATATATATATTAATGAGTTTAGCACGAGCAGGATACGCAAACGGCTCTGCGTGCTGGTGGGATGAGGGCGCGGCGCCAGGAAGGGAGGGAACAATGAATATTGCACGGGATTATTGGTAATCCCACTAAAAGCGTCAGTTTGATCAAATTTATGCTGTCCCGCTCGCGCGTCCAATTCACAATTAGCCGGCACACGTTTCGCGCACGCCACCCGCTAACCACCCCCGCATCGCCCCGCACGTATACGCGCTCCGTCCTCCCGTGGTCCGGGCGGCGGAAGATCTCATTCGTCGTAAAAGCTTTTGCCGGGCGGAAAACCCATTCGTATTGTTCATTAGCGTTGATGAAAATAGCTTTTCCACCGAGGCAATCAATCCAAAAGAGACCGAAAGACATAGCGAGCGAACGCGTGTGTGCGTGTGTATGTGTGAACGGATAGAAAGAGACTGTTTGGGAGGGGGGAGGGGGAGTATTGATTCTCCTAGCCCCCAGAATTAATTTGTAGAGTGGTTTGCGGTTTTTTTCCCTCCCCTAACCCGCCTCTTACCAGAAGTTGTACGCTACGACCACTCATGTGAGTGTGTGTGTGTGTGCGCACACGAACGTCGTTCCCCTTAAACGATATTGCCGCCGGTTCCATTTATTTATGAGCCCGATCTCTAAAGTCTAAAACAGTGTATATATTATATATATATATATGCGTGCGTGTGTGTGTGTGTGTGTGTATCGGGGAGGCGGCGACGGCGGGAGATAAGTCTGCAGGATACTGCGAGCGGAGACGCTTCTAAAAAGAATAACACGGGTTTTCCACTTTGGCATTGTGTTAATGCGCCGTCCGCTGCACACACAAAATGCGAAATGCATTAGAAAAACTCTCTTCCGCCCCGTCCTCTGATCGTCCGTCTGTCTATCTGTCTTTCTCTCTCAACGTCTCTCACGCGGTATTCCGCACCACCGTCGTCGCCTCATCGTCTATCTCGCTTTACACTATACCACCGCTCGCCCCGGTTTACTCTGTGCGCGCGCGACGTCGTCCCTGTCACATCCAATACTTTCGAATTCCGTTAAAAGATTCCATTTACTTTTATAGTTAATGCCTCTCTCTTGTTCTGTGTTTATCTTTCGCCCCGCTGCCACCGCCACCGCTATCGTCATTCGGTCTCCCCTCCGTTTTATTACCTCCGATACATTAGTTTAGCGTCATTACGCAAATTCCGATGCCCGAAAGCTTTTTAAAAGCTTCGTGTTTTCGTTCGGGTTTCCTAAGAAGACGACTATATACACTTCTGCAGCTGCGGAAACAGTGGCGCGGACATTGTGCGCGAAGTGTGGGGGACGACGACGGTGAAAAAAGAACCTTTTCGAGTTTAGCCAATCCATCCAATCGGATTCGATTTTGATTTCCCGTGTCTTTAGCGGCCGAGACCGAAAGCTTTTGGGAAGCCGTAAAACTATTCTCACAATACACACGTTTCAATACAGCTGGTAGGTATATTATATACATATATAATGCCTTAATGTATTAAAATATCGCTTGAAATAAAAAAAGTACAATACGATGTATTCGATTATTATAAGTACTATAGGTTAGTATTAAAAAAGTTCTCATTATTATTTATAATGAAATCAAGTCTGATAAAACAATAATTATTTATTTTATGTTACACAAATACCTACTGTTAAATATATTTTTATTATTTTACTTCAAATTGTTATACTGCATTCATTATGTATAGATAGATTGGAAAATATATTGCAACCCCATGTGTTTTCTATTATGACTGTCCGCACATTATTATTAATTATGTTCAGTTCGTTCGTGAATAGGTGACGTACTTTGCAATTATAATTTAATCGATGTTATACGGCTATAATAATATTATAGTGTAGAAGATATATACGTTTCATTAACAGTCTCATCGAAAGGTGTATTAAATATTCCCGAAATTACAAATCAACAAGATCAAGAAAATATTGAATAATAGATTATTACGCGTTTTTACATCACACTACAAGAGTCAATATATTGTATATCATAATATTATATTAGATTATTAAGATTTTTGAACTCTGTATCGTTCTTGGCATTCCAACGTCCAGAAGTCTACTAGACTGTACACAAATGAAATATGAACATTGGACATCATATTATATTATTGTCGCGATGCGACGAGTAAAAGCGGTGGAAAATAAAACGAACATTATATTCACGTCCTAATGCGTTATAAATTATCTGCAATGCCGATTTATTTATACGCCTAAAAGAAAACAATACACGATGTCACCACAGTGAGTTATTACAAAGTTAGGGAACAACGCGCGGAATAAAACGTAGTAATAGGTACTTATTTAATCGATTGTAAAGAAGTGAGATTTTTAACGACTATACAGTTTAAAACGTATAATAATAATAATAATATGTTCTAGCAAGCGAATTAACAATATAATCCCTAATGTATATAGTAGCCATGTATAATAAGACAATATCGATATGTTGATATCCATCGGTGCACTCGTCTTTCGTCGATTAGACGCAAGCGAGACTGCAGCAGATGAATACTAAAAATGTACGATGATTAGTATTTAGTATCTTACGTAATATTCTATTGTACATTATTGTGCGTATAATACGGGAATCGCGGTCGAGGGACTTCCGTGAGAAGGTCCAGACGCAATAATCGTGGAGATGATTGTAAACATTGCTGCTGCACCGCCTTGCAAGTTGCAGTGCACGCTGCGCCACTGCAGCGGTATCTGGGAATGCAAAAATTTTGCGCAGTTTTGAAAAACAAGTCCGAGAGGTAAAAAATTACCCGCCGACAGCGTTCGGTTACGACGCTAAACGAGTATAATAATAATAAAATCGGCGTGTTATTCGAGGCGGCGGCGGCATTATATTATTAAAACGATCGCGTTCGTGCGAAGGCCCGCCTCCACACGCGCGTTTCAAACTTCCGCCTCCGACCGGTGTGAATATCATAATGACGTCCGATAATTAGTCACGGGCACTCATCATAAATGCACACATTGATATTATGTAAAATATGCTACGCAGGTCGTGCGTACGACAGCAGCAGGCGGTTCTGATTTATTTTTGATTTTTTTCGACCCGTCAAATTTTTTTACGCGCGAAATAGATAATATCTACAACAGTAGTGATAATAATTATTATTACGCCTAGTAATAATTATAATAATGAGAAAAAATTCGTAAAACCGTGCAGGTATAGTCGAAAGACGTGAAGGTACTGCGTAGTATGTTATATTTTGTGTACACGGTTTGTCCGTTTCCGGCCGGAACATAACGTTTTCTGCGGGCGAGCGGGCGGTCGTGTATCGACTTTGGGGTTAAAGGCTGGACCGACGGGTGGGCAGAGGCAGAGGAGAGTGTGCGATTTGATTGAGAAAGAACACGGGTTGTATATACGCGTATACGATATTGTCCGGCGGCGATGCGGGCGGAAGGCCGTGCGTGGGTGCGCGCGTGTGTGTATTATACACATATATTATTATATGTGTAACGGCCAATTTTCCGTCTGGACCGGCCCGCTATCATCCCCGTGATAAACCGCGCGGAAAATTGGGAATTCGATTGGAGTGCGTTGCTCTGTTGCTGTTTGTGTGTGTGTGCGTGCGCTCGAGGTATATTATACGGCACGGCAATTTCGAAACTGTCCCGAGACCGATAACGCGATATTGTCTGTCAAAAACGGAAACAATTTCACAAAATAAAAATAAAAAATAATAAATAAATAAAATACACGCATATATACATTTAGGTCGGTTTTTCGACCGCCCCTTGCCTACCCACACTTACACACACTCATACACACACTTTATGCATATTATACACGACCACATAGGTAAATACTATGTGTATATTATATTGATGTTATATACTTATATATATACGCGCACCGACATGACGACGTCTTTATCCGTCGTCCGTTTTTCGTAAATCATTTCTGTTTCGTGTTTCTTTGTTTCTGTTACCAAAGATAGGTATGTTCACACATTTGGGTATATACCGTTTGAGATTAATACAAGCGAGTAGAGTACAGCGTAGAATTGTCTATTATACTTAAAGTCACACTGATCCACGATTATCCTTTCTATACATTCTTTGATCATTTATGTTTTACTAGAGGCGTGACTAGAAATGTTCTTCGCAGGATCGCTGTATAGACTGGCGACAACGATGTAATATATACATAAAAAAAAAAACCAAAAAACTATAATTTATACGCGACATAATTATGTTACTAAGAATTTCATAAAATATGTATAATAAACTGAATTATTATACAATATATTATTATAGTTTTTTAAGTTTTTATCATGCGACAATGGCAATATAAATTATTTGAAATTAATTTTGGTGAAAATTGGGCATCCGGAAAACCTGCTATTTAGTTACGCCACCACTGATTATTAGTTGTTACCCATATGATCTTATACTCGTATGTGTCGACCTTAGCTAGGCATACCGAAAGTTCAAATTAACGATAAACGAAAGTGTGACGACAAAAATCTCATAAACGTTTAACATTGTATAATATATTGCTCTATATATTCCGTTGCTACGACATGTTTTCTACGGCCATATCGACAATAAATTTAAAAGACAGACTTATTAAAATCTCCTCTCGGTAACGAAAAAATAACGCGGTATCTATTAATACGATGAAAACAAAACTATTTTTCACTCTCTTGTAACTCGACCCGTTCTCTGCAAGCAGTTCATATTTTTAGAACTATTCGTCGAGTATATACCTAAAGATTATGCTACAAAGAAATCGAACATTAGAAAGTATAACAACAAAAACGTTCTACGAATATTGCAATAATAAAATCAAAATAAATAAATGTGACTGTTCTTAGCTATTAGTATTCAACATATACACATATATATTGATTGTATCATCGATGTCGGGGATTCGAAGCTTCACACCAGCCACTGTTATAACTCGTTTCTAGTGAAATCGCTCCCAACACTTGTAAATATAATACATAATAAATTAAATATATAGCGAATCAATTAGCCGAGGAACAAATAATGTGTTGATAAACAAGTTTGATAATTTGGATACCGGGATACCAGAATAAACATCGACATCGTTATCGGTTTGAAAATTACAAGTCATAAATTTATTATAATTGATCATATAAATATTGTCGTAAGGTTTTGAAATTACTGGTAAACCGCAAATACCAAGTTATACCGAATCGATTTACCTTCTATATATTGCAGCGTGGCGCAAACCCATCAACTAAATTATGTTAAGTAATACCTCCATTATGTCAATAGAGTTATTATGATTTCGTTTTGAACGTTATACTCTGCCAACTATAATGTACAGAGTACAACAAAGTGAATTTAACTAACATGTTTATGTGCAAATTTCTACTATACTTGATAAAATAAGCAAAGCCGAAAATGTATTTAATAGTAAATCAAAACGTTGTAACTAAAATATAAGTTTCCGTAACACGATTAAAGGATTTCCTGACGAGATTGTTTCGGAGTTTAAAAAGGTTAATTCAAAAAACTGAATAGATTAATCAACTTGGCGAAGTTCTTTTAAGAGGTATAATTTATTTTCTTTAGAGTTTGATGGGTTAATTGGGAAGGGATTACTTATTAATGAGAATTGTGCAGTAACAAAGTTTATTACACAAAGTGCGATGAATTAGATTTTCATACATTTTCAAACATTCTAAAATATAACTTAATTTTAATGTAAAATAAACGCGACGAGATAATGACGGAGACACGTATTAATATCGTATACGCAGGTAATATTATGAAGGTATTATGAACTCAGGACCCCGACTATTCATAATCAGGATACTTATATTTATATATAAACACGTACATACAGAGTAGATCACTTACACGTTACCCGGTGTTGGCTTTATGAGGAGAACGAGAAAACGACTATGGCCCTTCGGGATATTTATGTACACAATATATACACATACACCTTGTTAGCTGTTAAGGAGTTGAGTTTTTAAGATTGATGAAAACGCTTTAGACATCGGGGCAAACAACTCTTAAGGCGTGAAATGTGACAAGACATTACGTCTATATATATAACAAGTGGACAAAGGAATGTCATTTTATTTTTAAACCATTCAACGACCGATCTCGTAAAATAAAAATAAATATTTAGGCGCTAATACACATACCAGGTGGGCCCGATGGGGATCACGCGCGTCCCTTCCTCGAACACGACGTATACCTACTCTACAATATGTAACTAATAGTTATTTTGGATAAATATATTGTTACTAGTGACCGAGCACGCGGTCTACACCAGTTCTGTTATACAGTTGTAAGTGCACAAGTTTCATGAAAATTCGAACAAAGTAGGACATTTGATTTGATTACCTATATATATTTTTCGATACGTTTTTAAAAGACTCACCAGACATCGAGTTTCTGAAACGGGAACACAGATAGTCGACGCAGTAGGGTCATATTATGATCATTGATCACGCGCACGAAACAAGGCCAAAGTAAACAAAGTACTTACAACTATAATTATTATATATTTATATACCAAATCCACCGAAAACCAAAGTCGTTACGCTAATTGAAAATGATTTATTAGAAATACCGCTCGGCGGCCAAAATGATTTTTAGTCGTTACCCCGGAATCCGGATGCACAATTCAGCGTATACCTATAATCCAACTGTGTATATTATAATATTAATTTTGTAATTACGGAAAGTCGGTGCGGTGACGACTGTCTGCGTATAATGGACGAAGCGGTAATGTGATATAATGGTAAAATTATGGTAAAAACAACCGTGGCGTCGGAGCCGAATAATAATAACTGAAGGGGTTCGAGGTTTTACGCGAAATGAATTAAAAAGGGCGGTTAATGAAAAACGACCACAATATTATTATTACTATATCGTTGCGTGTATACAATGGCGGTTAACGACGACCGTAAAATGCAATAATAATAATGTATATGTATATACTATTATAAGAACACTCTGCTGCCGCCGTGCTTTGCGGGAGCCTATATATAGGTGTATATCATTATATAATATCTGAGTGTATTTACTTAATTACGATAATTGAGAATTTTTTATTTAATTTTAATTATTGCCGTTTAGAAAGAAAATCGGCGAGAGTGGAGCGCAGTATAAACCGTTTCGTTTAAAAATATAACCATCCCGAGTCAATGGCGGCAGTGGCTATCGAGAACAATTAAACTTATCGTCGTTATTAAAGAGCTAACTTTAAGCCCACTCAGCACGTTAATTGGTACTCCACCGCCGTCGTCGTCGCCACTCGTTTTTCTCCATTCGTCTTCTCTCCGCGACGCCTATCTTTGGGGTCTATGGGCGCAACCGATGACGTGGCGGAAGAGGCTGCTGTAGGAACGCAGCTCGGCGGAAAGAGGAATAAAAATAATTTTGTGTTTAACAAAAGCGAGACGGATAACAAAGCGAACCGCATCCGCGCACGCGCGCTCAAACAAACCAATTAGTTGAATTGAAAACTTAAGGTTCAAAAATGAATAATATATAAAAGAGGAAACGGACATAAAATATAATAATCATGAAATGGGAACTTTGTAATTTTTTTTTCTCTTCCATGTAATTGGATTACAGACGGGCGCACTTGCAATAATTAATATAATTGATACAATTGAGATTTGAGAGGCTCATGCAGGATATACGCCCTTTCTGTATATAGACAATGCTGTAGTGGTTTTCCCCACGTCCACTGTTGCAGACTCTTAATCACCGTCCGATTAATCGTTGAAAATAAAAGGAAACTTCAGTGTCTGGGAAGGTTGTAAAATTACTTCTTCAATGTATCTACTAACCAAACAAGATCGTATTATTTATAGAATTATTCACGCAATAACGAAAAAATCACATTATTTTAAGACCAATGCAATCCTCTCTGTGTCAATCATTTCGAATCTAAAAAATAATATAACGATTTTGTTCGAAAATAAGCTCGCTTAAAGCTGAAAAGTGTATACGTATGCATTTTCAAAGTGTTATCAGGTAAAAAGTAAATTAAAAACGAAAATGTAGATGTGCATTTATTTGATATACCTACGTTTAAACGTGCTGCAGGTAACCTATTGTGCTGACTGAAGAAAAAATAGTGCATTAGGCGAAATCAAATTTTGCCGCCCCAAAAATATTATATAATAATAATATTATTACTGTATTTAAAACGTCCCCCCCTTACTAAAGTGCCACCCTAGGCGTGGGCCTATGTCACTTATCCCTTGAGCCGGGCCTGTAGATATCTGATTGTTGGTTTATTGTACAATTATGTATAACACGCCTCTATGATTATTATTAAATTATATTGTATAATACCATATACCTACGTCTTTTAACATCAAAGTATAAAATACTAATATTATATCATATACATACGAGAAAAGTGTACATTTTGAACGCCGAAAAAATTCGTATACTGCAGTACAAAATCAATTGTTACAGGCTTAAGTTAACACTATTAACATCAGAAGCGAAACATCTCCTTAAGTATATACACCTCACGTCATATTATCATAATAATACGCAGATTGGATATCCATCGTGTTAAAATGGACTTATGCGCAGCTGCATTGCGCGATGTATTAAAAATGCATTTATTAATTCCGGCCGTGCTGGAGGTGGGCGAGAGGCGAGCTGCAGTACGCTCGTCGTTATGACGAGGCGGGGGGAGGCGCCCGTGGGAAAAGAGATTGCCGGACTCATTTTCCCCCGTCCACTGGGACACGACCACCATGTGAAGTGTGTATATATACTAACCCTATGAATTAATTTCGAGTTTTAGTTCGATTATAAAATATACGAATCCGAAAACAATTTACGGGGCCGCTGCCGTGCATACTGGCTGCTGCTGTGTGTGTGCGTGAGTGTTTTTTTTTGCTTCGGCGCGGACACTGCACACAATATAATAATAATAATCGTTTTCCCTTGCCACTGCCACCGTCGGTTTTTCCCCTATTACACACGAAGATCGTGTCCAAACAATGGGCCTCATTGTGTGTGCAACCTTAAAGCATTTAAATTGTTTTTTTTTCCCCGAATGGAATTCGGAACAAGCCAATCATGTGAGACGGTCACGTTTTAATCTGGTTTTTGTGTACGTATATGTATGTAAAGTAGCGTATGTACACATATTATATACATATTATAATATATTTTAATTTCCTTGAAATATTTTTCTAACCCTACCACCGGTGTATTTCCCGTCCACCAGTCGACGAAACGGAAAACCTCATTCCCAAAACCTATTAACCGCACAATATATGTATACTATATACATTATACGTATATATAGGTATTATAATGCGTGATATCGAAATCGAGAACGATTCTGGTCCATAATATTCATTAACCGATAGCGCGAGTACTCGTGTAATAATAATAATAATAATAATAATAATAATATTATTATTATAGTGCGTTTCGTATAATTATCACGACGACGGAATATAGGTACCCACAAATGCTCGTGCGAAGGACCAGCGATATTTTGTTGTCATTAATCACGTGGGCATTCAGTTATCCGAATAGACGAACAGTCCAATTAACTTGGTTGCCGGTCGAGAGACTTGGGTGCCGCCGACGACGATGTACGTCCGTGCCGAGTGTTCTTTCCTCTCGACCTCCTCATCGATATTTCCAATTTATAACCACGCCATGCCGCCGTAATACCTAATTACTTTTTTTTAATTTACTAATCCGACGTTCGCGATATAACTCGTATGATGGGGTTATATATATAGTCGTATAGGTACGTTTGTTGACTACACGGTGAGTTACAGGTTTCGTTGTGACGTGTTGTCAAAGAATTCAGTGTTCGGTATATAATATATAGGTACATTTACACGCCGCAATGTGATACACTGACACGACGTATATTAACTGTATTTATTTTACCATTTACGGTTTTTATATTTGCTTCAAAACCTATATATTTGGTTCGTTTTTAATGCATGTAGCCATATGTAGGTCATTTATGACACGCGTAAACACAATCATCGTACATTACCTTTACACAGTATGCTCGTCTTTATCCGTTACCAATTTATCCGTATATCAAACAGCTATTATTGTAGTAGCCAGCTGATAGTTTACACTCGCCGCCGCAGCCCGCAGTATATTATAATAATAATACAATCGCGATCTACGCGAGTTTAATCTATATTATTACAAAATGAGTGTACAGATAAATCCGTGTCCGCCAACACGGGAAGTGTACCTTATATATGTTTACAAAAAAGTATAATTATTAACCTATGAGGCTATGAAAGATGCGGCTTTTCATTCAAGTAAGTATTAACAAATGTATTAAAAAAACACCGATATACAACGATACCAGCTGCTGCAGTCTATGAAAATATTGAATATAAATGAGTTACTAAAAAAAATAGTATATATGTATATAACGCAGCTTAGCTTACATATCACAGTTTATTATAATATATATACCTACCGCATCAATTGAATAACCATGTTATAATGTTACATATAAATGGAGTGATTTTATTTTCCGGTTAATAATAATAATAACACACATTGCATAGAATGGATATTAAATATTTAAATAATATATTGTTATAAAAATATAAAATTAATTACTGTTGATATAGGTATAAGTGACATACAATATGACTTAGATAGGTATATGAAAACATTTTATAGAAAAATAAACTATATAATCCAATCTGTTACGCGGATCAAACAAAACAATATGATGATATTGTCGATAATCGTGGGAATTTGTGAACCCGAAGTCGTGATGGCGGTACATCGAAGTTGTGTAAACCGTCGCCGTCGTCGTGTTATACGCCTTTTACAGAGCACACTTAAAATCGAGTTTTAGCCGCCGCCGTCGATTGTACGATCGACCGGTCATCAACAATATTGACATTGCTGCAGTGCAGGGCAATAATAACATATACTTATTGTCACCGCGGGGCAGATACACCGCGGTGCAGCTATAATGCAATTGCAGCAATCGTCGTATCGTTTATAAAGTGCACAGATAGGCAGTAAGTGTATATATACACGTTATCCCGCGACAGTGGCGGCGAGACAGTGTTCGCTATATATCCGCCCGACGTGCGGTAAAAGTCGTCGTCCCGCGGACATAATGTAGAAAACGACGTAAGATGTGTCCATTTTTTTCTCTTCTTCTATTCTCCTTAAAGTTTCTCACATCTCGCGCTGCTCCTCCCATTTTCATTATTGGTTGTTACATTTTTTTTATTCTCGTATAAGGCGTGTGCGCTGTTTAATTGTCGTTTCGTTCGCGTAAACCCAGTCATATCATGTTCACCGCCGCTGTCTTATCGGGCGAGGAGCGTACCATATTATATTTTTTTTCCAATTTTGTATGTATGATATATTTTTTTCATTTTATATGGCACGCAACGAATTCTAATTCTTCGTATAAGCATATATAGGTACGACATATTGTCGTACGACGCAGAGGCAACTCGTGTATATATAATATAATATGTGATGTGTGTACTACTGTGTAGTGCATATGTGTGTGTGTGTGTGTGTATGTGTGTGTGTGCGTGGTGTGCGGGTTGCGTTTATACTTCCTTACGCGCACATGACGCGTTACATAAATCCCCAAGTACGGATTGTGCGCGTGACTTGAAATCTTAAACGCTAATGCAACTATATGCGGCTATGCGCAGTGTTATTGGCTTCGATCCAAAGGAAAAGAAGAAGAAAACCGAATACAATACCTATAATAGCATTGATAAACCGACCGTGCGCGGTGAAAAAAAAATTAATAATCACATTATATATTCAACACACTGCAGCGTACTCGGTTGTATATTATATGCGTTCTGTATATAATGTACCAAATACTCTCGAAATCGTATATACACGACGTACGCACACTGTATATATACACGCGTGTCGCGTATACATACCTAACATAATATAATTAATATTATATTATGTGTTTAAAAACACCAGACACTGTGTCACGTATATCGGCCTCCAAAGACCGCTAATGCCCGGGTATAATTTTCGAAGAAATCGATTACAGCCACCTGTTGCATTAATAATAATCCTACGCATCCGACTGGCACAGTATATTTAACGCGTGCAAACCGCACAAACACGTATTTCGTATTATATATAAATCGAAGTACACAATAATATATATATATTGTATCGGAAATGATTACATGAATAATACGTGAATATAGGTGCATTCCTATATATACGGTGGGTGAGTTGACGACATGCGTTTTGTTTACGATGTGTTTGCGAAATGTATTCAACTCTCAACAGAGAAACTATATATATATATATATATAATATACGCATTATAGATACACATAATTTATATATACATTTTACATAGGTAAGAAGGTACTCTAATTAATTCGGCCGTCACCAGCGGTTGAAATATTAAACGAAAGCTTATATATTAATACAATATTAGAGATTCACTAAATGATCTACATATTATGTGTGTATGGTCTGCATGGGGGGTTTTATAATATAAATAAAAGGTATATGTGTTTATTTTAATTTGGCAAAATGAAGTTTCTCTTTTAAATTAAAATAGGTATATATACATTATACAATATACGCACGCAAGCGATTCAATCTCGATCTTTAGGATCTATAAAAAATATTTAACATTAAAAATTGATTAATATTTCTCTCACTTTAATTATAACGAGAATAATATTATATATAGGTACTAAGTAGGTAAGTATAATCTATACGTATCATTTTCATGTTTAAATAATATAGAATAGGTATGTATATAATATAATAGTGCGCAGTAGTAATATAATTATAAGGAACACAAAATGGTTGTAATATCAACAAACTAATTTCGTTAATGATCTACAAACATAATAATTGTTTGAATAAACAAAATTAATTGCTACCTTAACCAACGGGTTTTTAAAATTTAAAACGTTTGCTCAAATCAACAAAGATTATATTATTGCTGATTCTGTACTCAAAACGTAAAATAAGATAGCAATATTATTAACAAACCAATTTTGTTAATGAGGCTGTCTCGTCCATTTGCGAAGAAGTTTATACGTAAGTTTAGGTATAACTGTGTTTTCCTTTAAATTTGTTGCTATATTTTCGTCAATATAAGCAGATAATAAATAACTATATAGGGTTACGTAGTTTCAGTATTGAGATAAGTTAGTGTTAAGAATTTATGATTTATTACAAACTTATAAAACGTTTTTAGAGATTTTGATATTGCATGTTTGTAAAATTAACTAATAGGGCATTTACATCAAAATATGTTAAAATATCACATGATGTAACATTAATTGTGAAATGTTTGAAATCCAAATTCTATTTTAATAAACAAATGGCGTATGTATGAAATACATCATACATGGTGTATACTTTAAATGTTTAACAATGTATGTATAGGTGCTATAACAACAATAACTGTTTAATGCAATTAAAACTAATATTTGTTGAACAACAATAGTTGGTATTTATTATTGTTTTGTACATGTGCAATGAGCTCAAGTATATCAATATACAATAATAATAGTAACTGAAAATTAGGGCCTGCACTGAACCTGAACTTCTTGAACCTATAACCTGAGTCCTGACTAGCTTTCGGTATAAACAAGATAGAAATAATTGCATTCGTACAGAATGTATGTATATGCGCATGCTTTTGAAAGTTTTTAAAACAAAATTAGTTTTTTTTTATGGTCTCGGGCAGGACTGTTCCAAACAAAGTACTATGGTGAGAGGGAGTAGATTCACCTATGTGCCAACTCATAGTGCTAAAAAAATGTTATAAAATTTCTCGGGAGAAAAGTTTGAGAGACTAACACTGCAGTAACACTTGCGATTCACATGGACTGGTTTCTCAATTTAAACAAATTTCCGACCATTCCTTATATTCTTAGGTAATTAATGACACTTCTGCTATATCCTATTATGTAGGTAATTCACTAATCAACATATTATTATTGTTGAAATTACAAAATTAATTACAAGCATCATTTAGTTGAAGGAGAAGGTAAATCGGATACGGATTCTATTATTACCTATCTGCAAAACATCGATAGTACGGATAGTATTAATTTTCTAGTTACGAAAAATAAAAAATACACAAAATAAACTGATTCATCGATCAAAAATAAAATAAAACAATGCATTCCATATCGATGCTAAAATACGATTTCGTTTAGTGTGAGTCTGTGACACTGTCAAATTTCCACAGTTTGAAATAATAACTATTATTAATCAGTAGCTAAGTAAATATTATAAAACGTATTATACAAAATGCGTACCTACCAATTATAGAGGTTCAGAATAGAGTCGAAAAACATATATTAAATTGTCGACTTTGACGATATTGAAAACCACCTAACAAACTTTTACCGAAAAATAAACAAATTTTCACTTCACACAATTGATCGGAACACTGCACTATATGAAATCCAATATTTGTTTTGACATAAATATTTAAACCTTTACACTAAAGTAAACTATAAAGTATATTATTATGAACTTCCGTACAACACTCGTATTATATTTACATAAAGATTTAGTTTCACTTGCGTACATAATATGATGATAATATATATAAATATATAATATCATACAATCATATTTTCAAACGTGACAGATAAAAATAACGCCATTCGTGAACTTATCAGCAATAATATTATAGTGTCAGTGTGTATAGGGTTGAATATTCGTTTACATATTGCGGACGGACAAAAAAAAATAGAACGTTCCGTATAATTTTATATACACATTATTTAATATTAATATTTAATATTATTACTATACATTATATCATATCTTATATTATACCAAATAAATGTTAATTTGTTAATATGAAATCAACCTTAACGATTTAATTTTGCCGTATTTATCTTAATTTTTAAAAATATTTAAAAGTTTAAAGTTTACTTATCTATTACGAGTATATTATATTTTAATTATAACTGTGATTATGTAATTATTTGTAAAATTTTCAAAAGGGTTTAAAACCCGTTTATTTTAATAAAATAAAATAATAATATACCGCTACAAATGGTACTCGACGACGATTATGGAAATAAACACTGAACGCTGCAGTCTGCACGAGTCGTATATTAAATTATTATATTAAATCGTTGCTATTTTATCGATTTCCATCCGAACAGTTACAACTACAGTAATAATAATATAATTATATTATGTTATATACGCTAACGTCCAACCGATAACAATTGCAAGAGTTTTCGTGCACCACTCGTTTGTGGGGGGGAGGTTCGCCGCTACACGCGCGATCGCCACTGCGAATTCGCACATTGAGTAGTTTTGGTGCGTGAGAATGAAATTTTTTTTCCACGTCCGTTTTTTTTATACACTTTATTATTTATTATTATTATTTTTATCGTTGTCGTCGCCCCGCGCTCCGTTTATCGAATGAAAAATTTTCCAACCACCGTCGTGAGTCATCTCCGCCGCCGAACGGGCAGTCGGCGCGGCGGCGATAAGAGCGCAGCGGCGGAGAGTCACGTGCTCCACACACACACATACACACATCCAAGTGTATGTATACATATACACATATATACTATATAGTATATTATATACACATACATACGGAGGCTAATTCGATTATGTGTACACAATGCGGTCCCCAAATTGCCGTACTCGAACGGCCGCCGCTCGCGAGGACAATGGTTGCGGAATTAAAAGCCCGACACGCACACCGCACTGTACTACCGCTGGCTGCTATTATACCGCGGTACCGGTACATAAAGTATAATAATAATAATAATAATAATAGTAATATATAATAATATTTTAACGGCTCGAACGCAATTTTATGTTTTCATTATTATCTTTATCATTATATCAATCGCGTTTACACACTACTGCTGGGCCCCGGTTGCTATAATATAATACAACATTATATCCGCCGCCGGCGGAGACAAGTGACGTGAACTCGATTCAATCAGTCGTACACATTTCTCTCGAAACTGGAGCGCGTGCGGTGATCGGAAAGGGGTGGCGGCGAACGTGTGGTCGTGAGAGGGGCAGGGTGATTCCGCCGCTGGAGAGCCTTTTAAAAACGTTATCTGATCAATGGGGTGCCGGGTGGTGGGGCGTTGGGTTCCGTGCCAAATTACCCTCATATTTATATAATAACGCGCATGTGTACGTGTCGTCGTCGTATCGTTTTGAAAACTTTTTTATTTTATTTTAAGCTCGCTGCCCCGTTTTGTGTTTGCCTGCATGAAATCGATTGAAATAACACGGATTACGTGCCTATATAATGTGTGCGTGTGTGTGTATGTGAGTGTACGTTTCGTATTATAATTAATAGTAACGATAATCTATTGGTATATATATATATCATATATAGTTTATATTATACGACAGATACAAACGGGGTGTACACGCTCGAACGACGACCGGTGACTGACACCGCCACAGCACCCTGCAGAAGACGACGTTCCGCGACCCTTCTGCATTATACCAGCCAGACCAATCGCCCGAATACCTCCGCGCCGCCGTTTGTTTACAGCGATAATTATTACGACGCACGTGTGCGTCCGCGCTCATCCGGATAAATTAAAAAATATAATATTTATATCACGATGAACGTGCGTATGCCGTTTATTAAAATAATTTATGAAAACTATTGCGCACTACGTCACCGCGTGTTATTCAAGATTATATTGGCCGCGATCGGAACCAATTTTTAGGGGGCGGGGGCCCCTAAATATATAATTCTTATCACGTTTGAAATATTATAAAAAAATACCGACTGATGTTAAATGTACGTTTAAGCTACATAATCTGAGACAATTTTAGAGGGAGCTTGAACCTTTAACCACCTCCCTACCCCTAGGTACCATGGTACCTGGTGCACCAGACATTATTGGACACTTTTATATTATTATATACTTGTACCACAATAGGTCTCTTTTTAATTTCCAACCACGTTACTGGGATCTATATAGCTTATAATATACGAGTTTACGCGCCAATAGTAGAATAATGCATTGTATAATATAAACATATATTATTATATAGTAGGTACCTACCCGAGAATTATGCTTACTCAGTGCATACTGTACAAACTTAATGTACAATAATAAACAACGCGCTCACAAATATTATATAATGTGTAGTGTTTGTTTTTTGTCGACGACATGTTAAAATGCATTGGACAGATTATACGATATTATAATATTAGGTATATATACTACCAATACGAGGTTATCGAAATCTGTTTACTATGATTATGAATAAAGCGATATTTCCGTACAAATATATCCCTGAAAATTATGCTGCTGAATAATAAGAGTTGGCATACATAGTAAAAATTCTCAAAAACCGAACGCTTTGTCGTAAGCTAAATAACTTTTAACTCGAAGTGTTTCCAATTACATAAAATATTATTATTTTTTTTTTAAATCACCCAAATGACCATTATAAAACACCGGTCACAATCAGTGTAGTGAGTTCCATTTTCAGAGTTTCTATTGTAGATCTGTATTATAACTTATAAGTATAATATAAGAATATAGAAATATAATATACATATAAAACCAATCCGCAAAGATCCGCGAGAGTGCTTAGAGGTAGCAGGTCTTTCAGTAGCTACGTCGATATTTTTTTCAGCACATTACCGCGATATTAGCTTTCAGACAAATTGAAATCTATCTAAAAAAAAAAACGTGCCATGCCGTCTCTGAATATTTCATGGATATCAATATACTTTATTGCAGAGACCGGCAGTAACTTAGGACGTCACTCTCGAAATAAGTTTCCATTGGACTTCGTTTCTCTCCAGGTCCCCGCCCTCCGACCTCTTCCGACCATATAGCCCAATTCCACAACGAATGTCTTTAACGGCATTATTTAATAGCTTTTAGGTTTTTCATACGGTGCGACGGAATGAGAGGAAAAGGCCCTGACATTTTCTCATCCTCTCCGGTATATTAAAATTTTATAAATATCACTGGAGGTCTTTGAGGGAGAATAAAAATAAGAAAAATATGCAAACGGCCGACTGGAAATCTAATAATAATTATTCAAAAACAGGTTTTCATTAAAATTTATTTCGTTTAAAAGGACGTCGATTTCAATCGACATATGGGTATTTACGGTAAGTCTATCAGCTATTCGACTTTATACCATGATTAACCGATGTTTGAACGTTTTCGATATATAGAGAGGCATCCGTGCAAGTATTTTATTAGGCACTTTTATATTTAATCGTTTACTTGTAAGTAAGTATTTCGTTAGCCAGGTATCTTGTAGCGGGGTGCAGTTGTTAAAACACATTTACTTCTACCACGAAGACAGAAGAATTCAAATATCACATTCCAACAGTGACTTTGTACATTTACATTAGGAGTGCGCGTACCTACTGAAAGTAACATGCTGTAGTATCAATATACATATACGATCTCATAATCAATTACCAATCAGAATTCTATGTACGAGTATATTCTATTTGTATTAAATATAAACAGTAGGTATACACATTTATACACGATATTATAAGCATGTAGGTATATGTAAATAAACGTTTTTTTTTTTATTTTCTTATTTATATAAGCTACCTATATTATATACATCGTTCAGCTTACAAAAAAAAAATGTTTATAACACTTCAATGTGGTGATATATTATATAAGTACTTATATATTTAACATTATCTCGTCAAATAATATTATAAGGTAGATTTATTGAGAACAATGGTAATATGACAAAATATCAAAATAATGCAATAAATGTATTATGTCCTACCCACAAAAATAATTAATAAACCATTGTAAAATTAAAATATATTTTATATATTTTTTTGTGAATATGAATTTTTTGTCATGGCATAATAGCTAACTGATTAATAAAAAAATTCAATTAAAATTTCCAAGCCGTAATTAGACATAATGTTTGTAATATTTTGGTCGCAGAACCAGAATGCAGAACAATCTTCAGCACCGATTTCTTATTAGAATTTAACTTAGACATCCATTTATCGACTGAATCGTAATTTTCGTTATTCAACTCCATCTAGACACGCCTGTCATATATCGTTTATTATACATAATATGTATGAATATCTATGAAATATAATCAAAAAATCAAAGAAAAATGCGGTGTAAAATCTTGTTACGGTTTATAATAAAATTCGACAAGACATTTTTTATTCTTGCTACAAAGTGAAGTCGGCAATTTCAATAAACATTTATAAATAAGAGAGTCCATTTATTTTTCTAACACGGTATAGTTATATGAGATATATCACCTGACACAAAAACGTTTTGTTCATTTTTGTTGGAATACATATATATATATATATAGTATATACATATAAATACATTTTTAAACTGAATTAGAATAATAGGTACATATTATTATATATCAAAATTCGAATACCAAATGGAGTCCGTGAATATACTACTAGATGAATTTTAGGAAGGTAATTCTACTATAGGTTACTGTTTAGGATGTATTAATAACGCATGAAATAATATATAACCGGAAATCGATTTTCCTGAATGTATTATAAAATTCTGTTGAACTCATTTATATGATTAACAAAATAGAATGTCCCTCGGAAATTATCGGCTTTTTGCCTTATGAGTAATGTAGTTCAAATTATATCGAATAATAGATTATTAGCTCGTATTGTACCTACGTGTCTTGCGTACTTACATAACTTGATTTTCAATTCACAAAAAGTTAAATAATGTAAACTAGCGATATCTATACAGTCACAAATTGTCAGTGGACAAAATGATTAGTAAAAAAATTAGTGAGAGGGGGGGGGGTTATAGGGGGCGTGGGAAGGTTATGATTTGTAACAGACATACACAAACACTATATAGTATACACTATACATATAACATACTGATCTACACAATATGCAAGGTGATCTTATGAAATAATAAAGGAAAGTGGGTGTTTTAAGTGTTCCCAGTATTGTGGTAGGACGGATGGGTGGACGTACAGGAATAGTAGTATAGCGAGGTCTGAGGGTAGATTTAATTAACGTGGGAAGAGTGCTGAATCGGGAACGTAATGAATTTCCACGCAGTTTTCCGGAACCGGCTTCATTAGCGGAAAAGGCAGTCCGCGGATAATTCGAATGGCTTTAAAACCCTCGACTCCGCCCGACCGCCATCCACATTTCACGAATCGTTACTATTAATTAAAAAAATCCGCTACAACAGTTCGGCATTTCAACACAAACTTATATACATATACCTAACTGCTACCATCCTCGTCTATGTATATAAATTCGTTTATGTGTAATGTATGATATATTTATTATTTATTATTGTATGTATAACATTGGAATACATTTATTTTCTTTCCGGTTATTGTTTGTTGTTCCCTCTACACCGCCCGTGGTATTATATTATAGCAACTGTGCGTTGATGAAAATCGAAAACTGATTGGCCCTAATGACATCACGGTATACCTATGTGGAATTTATAAATGTATTTTAAAAGTAAAACACTACCCAGAAAAATATTTTTGTTTCCTAACCTGTATATTTTGGTATGATTTTAATGGTT
Organism: Nasonovia ribisnigri; assembly: GCA_027563435.1. Lineage (NCBI taxonomy): Eukaryota > Metazoa > Arthropoda > Insecta > Hemiptera > Aphididae > Nasonovia > Nasonovia ribisnigri. The sequence goes on from JANEHU010000431.1 coordinate 283,402, forward strand.
TACAAAGTTCACGTAATTTATTTGATTTTTAAAGACACTTTTATGATTTGACTTACAATGTACGATTTTTATGGAATTTATTATAATCTCTAATCTATTTTTATACTTTTTATAAATATATCTACACTCCTATATCTATGTATTATGTTTTTTTTATAACCAATCATATTGTTAAGCATTATATTATTTGATTGGAATACAATTGAAGTATAATAATTTTCGATGTACTATAAAAATCAATATAGAGCCAGTATCAGTTGCAAAATGCAACAATTTTATTTAGAATTCTTATTAATAATACAAGTTTCGTATACCCAATATTTTTCAATTTTGTACTCTTATGTCACTAAAATAAATCGATATCATATTATCATATTGTACTAAACTTATACGATAGTTATATTTATAGCAATTATAATACTATATTATGTATAGGTACATTATTATCGATATAAATCTCTGAATGACTTTTTACTGCTCTTAAAACAAACTAAAATATATGATTAATATATAATCATTTCTAATATTATAATCTGTTCAGATAAATAGACCGTTTTCCTATATTAGATTTCGTTTTTTTAATAATAACACAGTAACTTATATACACGGTATATCAATGATTTATATCGGAGGTACATAATGTGTATACATTGTGTGATGCGCGCGTATTAATATAATAATATATGCCATTGTCAGCCAATAAGTATTATTTTTCCTATCCAATATTATGTTCCGGAATAATATTAATATAATGTCGTTATTGTTATACCCGTTGCGGCCGCCAATTTCAATAATTTCCACGAGGGTTGAAACATTGAGCAATAACCGGAACCTGGCAAAAGCTCTCCCCGTCCTATCGCTCTTCCTCACTCTCTCTCTCTCTCTCATTCCCACTCGTACCGGCAGCGGCGGAAACAGCGGTGGTGGACCACACGGGTCCGCCGGGGGTTCCGTTGACTTTATTATTAGAATTTCCGATGGGCTAGCCAGCCTGCCTGCCTGCCTGCCAGAGAGGTCAGAGAGAGAGAGTTATATTACATATGCGGCGAAAAGGTCCAAATCGATATAACACCGGTGGAGCGGGTGCGGGCGGACGACGGAGCGACAACGACGGGCGGCGGGACGAAAAAACCTCTTAGCAATATTGCGAAGAGATGTAGGAGTGTTTGATCGAAAACACCTTAAATAAGGGGGTTCACGGTGAGGAGTAGGTCATGAATGAGACGCGCGCGTGGAGGGGACGGGACGGCGTGGCGGAGGGATAAAAAGGGGACGGGGTAGGGCTGGGGGAGGAAAATCGTTTTCCGAATCTAATATATGAATGAAATGGGGAAGAAAAACCAATTTCGAGTATCGCCGCCGAAACCAATACCCGTCGGTCGGGTGTTATTTAATCGATAACTATCACACATGATACATGGGCTGCTTGCTCTGCTGCTGCTGCTCCTTCTTTTTCCTTTACACACACACACGCACGCGCGCACACACACACTTATATATATAGCCGGCCCTCTGCGTACTCTGCCGTTAAATTGCCTTTGCGACAACGACGAGACGACGACTACTATACCGCGTTTCCTATATATATACGCACCATTACTATTATTGTTATTATTATTACGACGCTCCTATCCCGATGGACACTCACGGGTGAAATTTCTTTTTGCATAATATCCACCTCGAACGGTAGCAATCGATGTCAGTATTATAAATCATAATTCCGTTTTATTCTTGTACATGTATAAATTCCCTTTGGAATTTCGTCGTACTTTTTTCTTTTGTGCGCTCGTTTCCCCGTACAACCTTAAAGGCTTAAACCACCACCTTCAGCCCCCACACCTTTCGAATTCAAAAACGGCGACAAACCACATCGGCAACAATCGATAGTATGTAAATATACTATATTATATTATAATACGTATATTACATATTATACACACATATTCATATGCGACTGATTAGCGTTCATTTTTGTCGTTTGCGCCGTTTCCGGAACACCCGCGCGACATCCGACACCAAACCAAAAGCCAATCGCTAAAAGATTCGATTTACAAATTACAGAGACCCCGCCAAATTACACCAATTGGCGTGTTAGGTATCAAAAATCAACCGCGGTTAAGCGTGTTCACTCGCACCATGACGTACAAGTACCTATATACGACTATAATACTCTTTATTGTACACTCCACGAAAGCCATTCGTCAAAATGATACATGAATACACAATAATACTAGATATATGCGTATATAATGTATATTATGTGCACAAGTGGTACCTTAGTACCTGAACGTGGTTCGGAAAGGGGGGGGGCATTCTTTTTTTACAAAATACACATAAGTTTTCCCTGTCTACAGAACTTTTAAACGGTATTATTATTGTAGCCGACGGTATACCACGCTATTGTTGTATCGTATTCACCGGGGAGCTTAAAAGACAATAGAATTGCGTCTATATATACGGGAAATGTTTGCTCTCGTCGATAAGTAATATACTCGTATTATAATAATATAATAAGATATAATATTATTAAATACGTTCTGGCATTAATAAATTACTCAGATTTCTTTAACACGCGTGTTTATTCAGACCCCGTGACCGTTATTTGATTACACGTGGTTTATTTAACCGGCGGTTTATACCAATATACACCATAATAATATAATGTATATATTATTATATTTCCAAGTCAGTGTAATGTCTTTACACTAAATACAATTGAACTTTGTTGTTTATTTAGCTCGTGCCAGACAAATTGTATTATATTTTTTAACTTGTCTAGAGTGCTATTGTTGTATATTACGGTTGTTTTTTTTTTTTGGCTCTCGCTACAATGCGTAATTTATTTCGTAAGTAAGTATAACATCCAAGATATATGGGACCATTATAGTCACAAATATGGCACATTTCATTTTCTTATTTTATGTAATACTGCTATAGCTTTTAAGTGAATAACAAAATCGTATTTTTTTGATGAACTATTGACATAAAATATAAATTACCCTATATAATATATTTTATTTGTTGTATCTTGATTATAATTTATAACATAAACATTATTGTAATAATATGATTCAATGTTTGTCAAAATACTTTATCTGCACTCGATTAACATTTAAATGTATAAATTATGTTAATTAAGGAAAGTTGTCAAGTAAATTATCTAAATAACTGTACCGAATCATTATTATATCATGTTCAATGCAGTACCTCATTAGTTAGTTGGTTAGTTATAAAACATGTGATATGACATTTCCTGTCATTATTTTTATTTCTTTTATTAACACCATCTTTCAAATTTGTAATTTATTACACACGAAATGAAAAAAATACGTATTTTTAAAGTTTTTATTTTAAAATTTAAAAAAGCTATAATGTTCCTTTAAGCTCTACTCTGCTTCCCATTTATAAGTTAAAAATAAAAACAAAGAAACGTGCTGAAAGTTATGCAACCGAACCGATAACAGTTGTAGTGTATATAAGAAAATGGTCAGATATAATATTATGTTTTCGTTATGCTTTATCATCATATACATATATATTATATATATTAAACATATTCAACTATAACCTTATAATTTACATTTTACTTGTTTTCTTTATACAGTTAATATCTTTTCGAATTCGAAATATATAATAAAAATATTATGCGTATGATTGAATAATATTTGAATCGTAAGTATTGTTGTAAGGCTTAAATTCTATAAATGTATATACGAATCGTCTCGTGTTGTTCATAATACAATTTTTGTAACATTTCTTAGTCTGCATATTATTTATATCGTGTTGTCGAGTAGTTTGTATATATATATATATATGTATAGTACCACTACGGGAATAGTGAAATTAAATTTGATGATATTGATAATGGTAAAAACGAATTCAAGCGTGGGGGAAGGTATATTTTATTTTATTTAAAATCATCGATGCCGGGATAGGCGATTTTTCAGCTCTTGTAACGCGTAAGAAGACTGGTGGAATAATCGTTTACGTCGAATGATCTGAAATATTTACATGTATCTTTCGCATGGGAAAGAAAGGATAATAAAAAAAAACAAATAGATTTCCCTAGTGTGCTGTGTTTCCGTAGACAGTACAAAGAGCAATGGATTAAATCACAAAATGAGTGCAAATAAATATCACGGGATTTTTTTTCTTTCTATCCTGAATGCATTATATCGTTATTGTCATATGCATTGTAGCGAATGTTTGTTCTCACGCATCGGCAAAAGAATAATAATAATAAAACATTTTAATGATTTATTTTTATACACATGCACACTGCTGAGCACTTTAATCGTATGCAAATCGTAAATAGTAAAAACCGTAGTACGTCTGTACCCCTTAAATTACAACCCTTTCGAGGTATTATTATCATAACAAAATCCCTTTTGATTGAGGGTTTGTTATGACACGGGTCGGTGGCGTCATTAAAAACTCGAAATTGTAACGACGATGCTATTGGTATACCCCTCTTCAAACAGCGTGACGTAAATATCGTTTTCTAATTCTATATAATATATACCACCTGGTGACTGCATCAAAATCTTAATCGAGTTAATCGTATCAAACATATACACTTAGAATTCGAATCGAAATAGCAAACAGCGGTTTCATTACATGTATATTGTATATAGTCTATTTATATAGTCCTATTTCCAAGTCAAATCTATATGGATAGTATTATAATATCAAATATAACATTTATCGAAAAAGTGTACTTGTCAATATAGCTGGCTAAGAAAAGAGTGCGGAATTCAGACGATTATGGTACCTACTTAAACATTGCTCACAAATAATTATACGAATATTATACTATAGTATTACAAAACATAACATATACATTAGAGCTGCAGTAAGGGTGCTTAAAGTTGAAGATTTTCTACATGTATATAATTTCGGTGTTTTCGTCATAAGCGACAGTCTTTGTGTGAATGTATGTATGTATGTATGTTTTTGTGTGTGTGTGTGTGTGTGAGTACTCACGTACGATGGTGGCAAAGAGGAAACGTGACCGGACGGGTTGCAGAGGGGGATGGCACGCATTAACTTTTCACGAATGTAGCAGCCGAGCGTACTATACTCTCTCCTGCAACCGAGACGAAGGTTTGTGGCGGGAGGGGTACCCGAATCCCTTATTGTAGTCAATTAAGGGAACGGTTTTTATTATTAATCGAACGGTTTGTCACTTAGTCCTCCCCGCGTGCGCCAGTGAGTGAGTTTGCCACCGCGGAGCAGCATCCACTCTCTCTCTCTCACCATATATATATAATATACATGGGCGTGCGCGGGCGCGCGCGTGTGTACTCTTTCTTCGAGTCTCGTCTCTCCTCTAAAACGTGTAAGCGGATAGGATTTAGACAGAAGTATACGAACTCGGCGTTATAATGGACTCGAGGAGCGGGCGGAGCGAGCGGCGCGCGGGAGATGAGTGAAAAACCAGAGAGCTCCATTAGAGCCCATTAATGGGTTTTGAGTGGTGACTACGGCGGCGGCGGACCCGGAGAGTGGTTCTTCTATACCGCGACCCGCCCGACCACGGTTACCGCGGGGTTATATCGATAAGGGACGCGCGCGCGGCATCTACCACTGCCGTCGTTGCACCCACCGACCGCTGCCACACTATATATATAATACATATACAGTATATACACCGTCAACACGAGACGAAAGTGCGCGCGGATGGCTTTAAAGTTGTGCGACGAGTGCACCCCCCTCCCCCAACATTTCGCCGCCGATCCAGACCAGCAACACCCGCGAGTAATGGATGAGAAAACTTATAAAGGAAAGTGCGTATATACAGTATATATACACCCTAAGTGTGTACATATACCTGGACGACTCTGGACGGTGCAGGTGGGGCAGGCAGCGGGTAAAGTGGTGCAGGTAGGTCGCGCGACGGGAGGAGTTGCAATTGCGACTTATAGACGGAGGCACGCGCTCGCCTTTGGGATTTTAAAGTTCGACGCCGCGGGCTCCTTTTATACATACATGTAGGTATCCCCATCACGGCACTCTAATAACATTTTGGCAGCACAATATCGGTCACCGGTCTGACAACACGAAGCCTGCTTTTTAAAAAAGTACATCGACCGTTATTATTACCCTTTTCCAAACGGTCCACAGCCTACACGTGGATTACATATACGTATATATATAGGCTAGGTCTTGAAATTTTCTCACCACTATCGAATTTCCATTTTCTTTTCTCAAAACACTCACACTAACATTTAGGTATATAAAGGTACAATTGAGCTTTTTTACCGTTAGTTAAATAGCTATACATGTCTACATTGATAAATGATTAATAACTTAGCTGGTTTCAGCAATTCGCTACGAGTACAACCGCGACGAATTATTTAATTATACCTATATGTATTCTTATTTACCTATATAAGTATATAATACTGCATGAACGATAATATTATATTGACGATAGACAATATTGGAAAACGAGTTACTATTTGCCGAACAACCAGTATAGAAAATATATAATCACAATAATTGTTTTATCTAAGAAATATAATTAAAATCGAAATAAACGAATCATAATACATAAAAACAACAGCTTTTTAACGAAAGCGTAATTTAATAAAAATATATTTATAAACCTAGTTACAAAATATAAAATAGGTACATGCAATTTATATATGAAATATAATAACACGTATTTTTACGAATATCGTGCAAGATTTTATAATATTCAGCCCTATCTGAAAAGATTATTTATAATCCCTATATCACATAAATATGGAGGGACGACTGAGTCGAGTTATAATCGTGTTATCAAAAACGTCCAACATCATAAACTGGTATCCGTTAAAGTCAATTACGGAATAAATTTCATTTGTTTCACTTTTAAAAGAGTGAGATTTCAGCCACCTGGTGCTACAGCGTAGACCGTAGTACAATATATTATATGTTATATATTTATATATATATATAAACATTATATTGTATGGTACATTAAATTATATTCGACGAGAAATATTGAAGAAATGCAATATCCACGTCGGTCGTCTTAAAGTAAGTACAGTGTTTATCGATCAATAGCCCATAACGCTGTAGCTGCGAATTTCCTTCTATGCCGATGATGAAAAGTAGGAAATAAAAGTTTGCACGCCGCCGTTGTTGGGAAATGTAAAAAACTTATATGCACATTAAAACGGACCGGTGTCATAATTCTCACGAGAAACCGAAATCGAATGGGAAAGGATTTTTATCGGAAGGTATTTTCTCATATATATATATTATACAACAATATGTATATAAATATACATTATAATTGAAGATTACAGCTATCTCTGGGCGGTTTGCAGGCGATACTAAACGAAAACAATATCAAAAGCTCTTTTACTACTGCCAGATTTTTAGTAGTGCGGAGCTGCAAGACCTAACTAATTACGATGGCACTCAGGCGGCGGCGAGTAGATCCGGATTTACGATCCGACGTATAAAATTCCCTGGCTCCTCGTAATTGCGGTTGCTTCGGTAACGAGCGGGTAAATGGACGTTGTTTTAATTGTTAGACTTTCGCGTGCCCGTGGTGATATACACGACGGCTGAAGGGTCGGGTCGGGCGGTCATCATTGTTGAACAGGCGGCGGCGGGATCCGGGGCGAATTAACCGAGACTAAAACGAAATTCCGATTTAAACAGCACGGCAGTGACGATGATAATGTACGTAACATATCCCACGCATGTATAAAGGAACTATTTTCATATTATAAAATGCCGCAATTTTAACAATTAATAATACTATACAATAAAGGCGTTACATGGCTGATCTTATATAATATGCTTTGTAATACTAAGCTGTCATATATTTTGGACTTATTATTAGTGGCGGGTCGGGGTTTCCTGGGGAGAGCAAACAGACAAGCCTCTCACCAAGAAAAATTAACAAGGCGTAGGTATACTTCTTATACTCTTAGCTTTTTAAAATAACAAAAATGCTAGTGCGTAATATGTAAAGGTCATCTATGGATGACCGGAAGTCGGTGACCGAAAAGGACCTCTCATTATTATCTATATAATATAATATTATCATATTATATTGTGAGGTGCGATCCTATGGCCGCCCGAGAGATCAAACTTAATTAACGTCAAAAGTAATCGACTCGCCGAAATAAACGCGAAGAGTGGAGGAGGTGGTCGTGCGGGGACGTTTTAATTAATCAAGGAAACTTTTTAGAAATCCCCTGCCGAGGCGGCAAGAGCGGAAACGGAACGTTTTGACGGTTTGACGGTGCGTATTCGCGCAGCGCATTGTTCACGCCAACCGGTGTACATATTAAATTAATCCCATTAGGTATTAATTTTCATTATTACACGAGCAAGTGCGTGCGTGCAGCGTCCCTTTGACAGAAACTTCTCCACCCTTGCCCATAGCCGACACGTATATACATATAATATACACTTGGCACACACACACACACACACACACACTACTTATATATATCATAACGACCGGAGGGTGAACGGCACGACGAGCTAAAGAGGGACGGACACAAAATTGGTTTCTACGTTGCATAATTGCGTAAACCGTATTTTCAGAAATCCTCTGCCTCCCCACACACCGCTTCGCATACCCGTTATTTAATAATAATAATATGTGTGGCTGCTCTAATTACATTTGACGACGACGAGAACAACAGCATCCGGGAATTCCGTGCGGACGAGGCGGTGTTACACATGTGCGCCACCGCCACGTCACCACAGCGGTGAAAAGCACACACACACACACACACACACACACACACACGACTTTATTAGATTATTTTATTATACACCTATAATAATAAAACAATCTAATGAAATAATAATAATAATGTGTGTTCGATTTCCGGGCGGCGGAGGTGTCCGCGCCAGCGGAGGAAGTGTTGTGATTTTTTTTTATAATAATTTCAGTTAACTCAGCCTTTGCCGTCGCTATTCGGAATACGAGCGCATTTCTACTATTTATATGTGTATGATCAAATGTTCATCGATCGCATGCCTCCGTGAAAATCCTTCATGGAATTGTCGCACTTTCCTTTCCACCGGAACGCTATGATTATTTCCACGGATAAATTATTCGTTTCGTTGTGCAATAATAATAATAATAATAATTTATAATGATAAATTAGTGCGTGGTATTAAATATACGGTTTTAATACCAGTATAATTTTTTTTATTCGAGAATAATAAACGCGTAAAACTGCTGCAGCAGTATACTTACATACCTAAAGAATATATGGCTATACAATAATATGATACACACTTTTTACAAGTTTTTTGAATAACTTAAAATATAAGGAACAATTAAAATACAACTTGGAAGTAAAAAAAAGAAAATGAATCCGCTCGCCGAGTTAATAACACAAAATAATGATCAATATCGACATAATATATTGTTCCGAATGAAAACAAAATCCAATTAATAAAAGTATCGTAAATAATTTATGTTTTAATTTTTAATTGACCTGGTTTTGTTTGTTTGTTGTAATTTTTCATTTCATTAAGTACAGTTACCGAGATAATAAGTTTTCTAATAAATTTCTTAATTACTTCTTTGAGTTGTTTCGAGAACGTTTCTTTTCTGAAGTAAATGTCAATTTTTAAGATTTACGCTTGAAGTCATTCCGTTATATTCTTCCATATCCAATTATTATATCCTCATAGAATTTAGTAAAAATAATTAAAACTTAATACTTTAAATATTTGATGTTTCTCTACATAATAATATGTGATGATATTGTAGAACACGAATTTATCTCGATTGAATACAATCAACGGATATCAATCGACTTAATTGAGACGATAAATTTAGACATGCATATATAGATTGACAATATTACGCGTCTTAAGACAATAATCTGTTCACTAATTTTATGTTTATACGGCGCACCTATGATTTGAAATGTCTTTAATAAATAAATGTTTAAAATATATAGGTACTATATATTATACATATAAGAGACAAGAGTATACACTCGGATCTCTCATGTGTAAATGTATAATATAAACGGCTGCTTATCGTTTGCACACAATGTAATGAAATTGTTTCATCTTACATTTTCCCGAGTATTAGGACCATAAAATAATTTGATAACTCTAGCTGTTTAAATATTTAAACGAGATAATTGTATCATTAAACGTACAATCGAAAACATTTAATATTTTACTATACATGTATAAAAAATATCACGGTACCTATATGTATAAGTTGATTAAAGTAATTTCGAGCGTTCAAAAATATGTACAATAAATCAAGTAACTTTTACACGTGCATTAATCCTATATTATGAATCACATTAAATTTAACATCCGCAGGAATAATAATACGATTGCAAATATAATGTAAGAACTAAGAGTATAATGTTGTTCAATAATTTACTCACCTACAACGGCAGAGAATTGCTTTTCAAGTTTTTTTATACAGTAGATGTCTGAAAAAAAAGATTTTTTTATATTAAACAACTATATATTATTTATATTATACACAATCATTTGTTGTATAATTTCTAAACCCGTTCTAATGAACGAAAAAGACACTTCTGAAAAAAAATGCAATTTTAAAAATAGGTATTGCCATATAAGATAATAGTATATTTCAGCTCGAAAAAAAAACAGCAACAATTTTTATTGTGTAAACCGGCATATCAACAATTTTCCATGTGTGTTATGCTAGTGGAGATTATACAGATAATATAATAATATTATAATGGCAATTTCCATAACGCGAGGAGCAGATAATGATTGCGTTTAATCTCGTAATTTCAATACATTAAACATAATACATTATCACGTGCTTCTAGCTCCGTATATCTGGTTATACTGGCGACATCAATTTCATGTTACTTTAATTATTGACTCGTCGTACGTTTATACATAGACTTTATACAATTAAAAATACCACAGCAGTAAGTGCGTAATATGTGACTTCTTCTGCGATATATTATTATTACTATTTGTATAACTCAGGCTCAAACTGAAACAGACTGTCCCAAACCAAGTCACCTTAGTCAATCAGGTCAGTATAAACCTGCCTGGTGGTTTAAACAGTGGATCTTCAACCCATCACGATCCGTCTTTATTTGAGGTCCGCAATTAATGGTTAAGAAGGCTACAGCCATTTCCTATGTTTTTTGGATAGGTACATCCTTTAATCATGCGCGCTGCAATACTGTGAATTCTAAACTCTGACCAGAATTGTAAATATAATTTATAAGATATTATGGTCATGTGGTGGCATCGACGGGAAACAAATATTTATCAAAATCCTAGCTGCAGTGCTTGCTGCCATAATCAATCGCTCGTCGTACTTAATTGGACCTAACATAAAACTATACTGTTGCAAATTGCAATATAGTTTGCAACGTTTTCTCTCCACTCCGTGACGTTTTCCACTTTAACTCGAATTATAACATATACTTATTGCGTAGAATCGACTGTGTTAGAAAAAAACTGCCACGATGCAGGGAAACATTGATATAAAGTCTTTAGTGGAGATTTCATCGAAGTGTTTGGCGTTTGCTCAAAACTCTCCCAGAAAAATACATAGGAGGAAAGAAACAACAGTAAAATAAGTCTCTTAAAGTTCTTTATTATATCGTTCATTATTATTGTTATTATTTTTGGTACAAAAATTCACAAAATACCAAAATATATAATATTAATTGTTAAAATCTGTGTTTGTGTTGCTATATGATTACTATAATGATTAATGAACACTCAACCCCCCCCCCCCCTCACACTCGTGTATAAATACTGAACAATCAGTGGACGGGGAATGTAATATAAATATAATTAATTTACCTATTGTACACGTTGCATAATATTGTAATAATAATAATAGTCCAGAAGGTATTTATACATAAGCATATACATTATATGTAGCGATGTAGGTGTATAGGAGATTACGCGCGAACGGGGGACGAGAACGTAATCCGGAGGCAGTTATGTGACGTTTACAGTAAAGGGACGGATTAGTCGAACAGGTTTATATATTGTATTATATTAATTATACAGTATTATGATATAGGACACGGTGTTAAACTGCTTTTTTGAATGCTCGGGGATTTTTTTTCTCTCCCAACACCCGTCGCCGCGTCACGTTGTCGAGTTTCATTTTTCGTTGCTTACTACGGAAAAGCCCTAGGCATCGAACGAGTTCCATTTTTGTTTATTGGTCCGTATTTTACTGTCGATTTACATATAATATTATGCTATGTTCCTATTTATGTATATTACAACGACATGCCTACGCATACGAGTTACATACCGTTACGAACCGACTGAAACGCGTTCACAGAAGTAATTATTGTACTTCATAATATAAAATGAACACCGTACTCCCGCCGAGATCATCTAGCCACTAGGTTGGAAGTGTGATGTACGCGTAGCCGGTGGATTGTTGGGCGAAGAAAAATATAATGGAAACGTAACAAAAAAAATTTATTTCATCGAGCGTTTTTTTATTTGTTTTTTGAGTGGCTGATTATTGAGAATGATAATTCCGATTTGCACTCGAACGCAGACCGACACGATTATGTGCTATATATTTTATAATAATATGTATAACCTACCTATACTCGATATTATAATATCATACATATACTAGTACATAACCATTCAATTTACAACCGTCTCAGATTGAACAACCACCAGAGCGCAATCGAATCCGATATATTATACATTTATTATACACCCAGTGAATGGCAGTCGAGTGCATCAGATGCTGCAGTTGAGTATCTTTGAAATGGGTCGTCTGCGAATCGTGGCGTTACGTCGGTTGCCGTATATAGGCGATCAAGCTCGTGAGTACGTTATAACATAATGTTTACCTATAGGTTTTTAAACTTTGGACCGAAAATCGGCTTCCTACGGGAGTTTAGGAAAAACATTAACTTTGCTTAGCTTGCCGCCGACGAGGCACGTTGTACTACGATGTATAAAATATTAATCATCACCGCAGGCCGCGGCAGAGTTGTAGTACATCTTTCGTATTATACATCATGTTGTATACTATATACATTATTATGAAAGTATAATATATTATAATAACATTAAATAATCGTTTTTACCAGTGAGCGCGGTGGTGCGTGAGTTGTTGTTGTTGTCGTGTGTGTGTGGAGGGGGAGGGGGTAAAGGACCACCCGAGAGAAATAAAAACGACGATATCGACGCGGCCCGCCACTTCAATTTGTTCGCACAGATGTCATACCGAACTAATTAACACGCACTGCAGGAAATAATATTATTATGTTCAACCACGCCCCGGCGAATTAGCGCGTGCGGACCACGCGCGAGTGGAGGCATAATCATTTCCATACCTCTCGTCGTTGCCTACTCGTTACGCTAAAATTATCGTCGTGTTTAAATGATTGAACTCAATAAACAATTGGGGGAAGGTAACACGCGTGTGTAGTATACCGCGAAATCGCGAAATCTATATTATCAGATGTTATATAACATAAAGTGTTGTGCGATTTTAAATTTATCGTACGTGTGGCGAAATATTTGTACTTGAGCTATAGTGGTTGCCAAATAGTTATAATGTACAGGTGGGCGTAGACGTGATGGTTTGTTTAAACGTTATTTTCGCAGCTCGCGAAAAGAATAATAACGTCTACGACGATCTCACAATAGCGTCGCTCGGTCTCTATTATTTATACAAAGTCCGACACCTTCACACACGAGAACGACCGGTTTTTTTTTCTCCTGGTTGTATAATATTATATTGTAATGTCGTGTTCCACGCACGTTACAATATCCTCCCTTATATTGTTATCGCGCTGGGATATTTCGGTTCACGTTCCGACGATTGTATTTCTATATTATTATATTATAATGTGGCGTAACTATAGGGGGAACAGAGAGTGACACCCGAGCACTGAAATTAAAAAAAATAGTTTAAAATTCTCAATGAAATTTTTTTATTTTGTATATATAGTATAATATATTATACTTTATGTTTGAAAAACTCAGTCTAAATCTTTGAGAGCGGTTGGGACAAAACATTATAGTTACGCAACACACGTATAAATATACGGTATATATATAATAATAATAATAATGATTTATTTTATATTATATTATTATGTTTCGTATATAGGTTCAGCATACACAAGACGAATCCGCTGTAGCGTGTGGGGATGAGGGTGAAAAATAAATACTGCAGTAAAAGGACACACGTAAATTATCTAGAAAGACGAGCATCTTCAGAGCAAATATTTGGCACCGCGTGTTTGTGTTGAGTGTAAATGGACGGCGATAGATTCTGTTGGCCAGCACCTATACATATTTTATTGTGTACATATAAGAGATGGCGGAAAGTCTTTCTCTGGGAAAAAAAATATATCGTGGGCAGATAAAGAGACCTCGGACACCAGTAATGGCAAAACCATTAATGTAACTCTCATCGCTATATATACTTTATAGTTTATACAGAAGACGTGTGCCATTGTACATCAAGTAATATGTGAACCTTATAAGAAATTTAAGTGATCTCGTTTTATAATACGTAATATAATATTATTTATATCATAAAGTAGGTAGTAAGTAGTATTGTTGGCAGTTCCAATTATATGATAATATGCATATTATGCGTAATCGTAATGATAAAAACTAAAAACTAATATGTCTATATATTTATAATATTATACAGCATTTTTTTCTATGAGCACAAATGATAATTTGATTGCGACCAAAGTTAGTACTTAGTACATATTATATAGGTAGGAATTTATAAAATAGTTATAGGCACACAATATACAAATAATACCTAATAATAATAAAGTAACTATATACCTGCCAAGTATTTAGGAAAATTATCGCTCACACCAAACTCATATTATACATACATAATATACAAAAACAATAATACTACATGATTCCGATGAGGAGCCCGACGTGGCCATACATCATCAGGCTTGCAGAAAAAAGATAGGAAAAAATAGAAAAATAAATAAAAAAAAAAAACGGTGAAAAAACCACAAACGCCGACATTGGTCGATCGGGGTTGGTAATGTGGGGAGGGTTTTCAGTGATGGAAGGAGGGTGCCGAGCTCGTTAAGGGTACGGTTGTGGTGGCGGCGGTGGTGGTATAGCGGCGACGAGCAAACGGCGCCTTATGGTCTGACGTGGGGTTGTGCCACTAATTGGGCCACGATAACGAGAATACAAAATGCTCTCTTTCTCTCTCTTTCCCTATCTATATCTCTCTCTCCCTCTCGCTCGCGTGTGCCTCGGAAAATTCGCTGCAGACAATCTCTGCGAGTTTTGCGATATTCATACTCTGTTAATTCCTGGGGGCACATCTCGTTTGTAATGCACGGAGACTTCGGCGCGAGCACGTTATTAAGACAACAATATTTATGTTGTGTAAATAAAATTTCTTTCATGTCAACCTTCTAATATAATATTATTTAACTGCGTTTCCGTCGGCGAAAACGCACGTAACTTTCGGAGAGAATCACACGGTGGACTTGTAATTACGAGCGACACGACAACGCTGCCGCAGCCCCCGTAAAAACACTGCATCGAACTTATAAAGGGCCAATTAAAAAAAAAAAAAATATACATAAATCCAAGAGGACGCGGATAGGAAAAATAGTGTATACATGGCTCTCGTTCGAGGTAAATAATAATAATTAATACCAGATGTTCGATTCGTCAGCATACAGAGTAGTAGTATCACCGTCGTCGCCGTCATTATTATTATAATAATGTTTCGAGTGTCGGCGGCGGCGACACGAGACACTAATTAGACGCGCGCCCGCTTTATAACCTGCAACGCCTCCGAGCGGTTGGCACAGGAGAGTTGTGGCACGGTGGCGTGCCCTCCTAACAAGCTGCAGCAGCGCGTACGGAACTACATAATAATAATAATAACGCACGGCGACGGCAATCGCACAAATGTGAAATAATAATTATTATTATTATTATTATTATCATTATTATTACTATTATCGTGAAAGACGGCGTTTACACGGGAATCGTTCGCAGTCGTGCAGCACTGTAGCAACACTGCAGCACGTGTAGTTGTGTGCAGCTACATATACATTGCATTATTATATATAGGTATGGGAATATGCCACGAGTCATATCGCACTCCACCGATACACGGCAGAGCCCACGAAACGAATAAGAGCCAATTAATAACGTATGGGGAGTACTAGCAAAGTTTGTGACGAATGTGCACAGCCGTCCCGATTTTATCTTTTAAAAACCTTTACGATTAATTGCCAATCATATTTCATCGTTCTCGACGTTATGTGCAGGCTGATTATAATTGGTATGTATTCACAATAATGTATATACACAAATTATTTATACATCCAATTATATTTGACTCGTTCAAAAGTAATCAAATATGTGTGTTATCGTAGAAACGAGTACATGGCGTATGTTATATAGGGCCGTGTACCGTTTGGCTAATGGCGGTGGATACAGATCTCATCCAAGGAGTGGGTGACATATTTTTTAAAAATAGCCTATAGGAGTGGTGTAGTGTTTGTTAAGTCTCTGTGAGGTTTGTTGTAAACTTAACATTTTCTAAATTTGAAATTTGATTTTTAGAGACCGCGTTTTTGTCTGCAGAGTCACGGATGAGCATTCATAAATTATAACTATACAATTCAAGCTATTTTAAGACATGGGAATGCCTCTAGGCCCTCATAGTATACACCTCACACACATGGATACACATTATTCCGGGTCTTCGTTTGGTCGCCCAACCGATGACGACGACACCCCGCGCGACTTAACTTATACCAGTTATACCACATACGTGGTAATGCAGTTACGCTCGCAGCCACAACTACTGCCTAAAAGCTGCAGTGTTATCCAACAGTCTTAGATAGGAATACATGCGTATTATATATACGGCCTTATAGCTGGTGTATACGTGCCGTCTACGCTAATTGGAGGAACGCTCCAGGTATTCTCTTTTCTCCGTCCCCTATCCGCAGCGAATGTGATCTATATATATATTATTATTATTATTATTGTATCATTTATACTTCTTCGACTACTTCTCATCAATAACTAGCCGAGCGAGCGACGTGCCGCGACGCCCCCTCGGGACGCGCGAGCACCCGTAAACAATCTTGTTATACCCCGCCAAAGATTCGGGGAAACCGTACAATAATAACATGGTTATAGTGACGGTATGACGTATATAAAGGTACTGTACGGTACATATTACACGATACAAAACAATTTTCTTTTTAGTTTATTTTTTTTTAAGGTTATTCAAATTTAATGTTATTTTGACAATAGTTTTACTATACGTATAGCATAAAGGTACGGTTTCCCTTGCGCGATTGCGAACGCGAACCGCGAACGCGATCAGCGAACGCGATCGACGAACTAAGATCGCGTTCGCATCGTCTTGGTTTATTCTGAACGATTTTACGTCGCGATCGAGAGTAATTTATCTCATCATTCAGTCGTACTTAATATTTTGATGTGTGAAGTACTCTAGTGAACGGTGTAAACGAACATACTGTGAATTTTTAAATTATAATGGATACATCTGACGACGTAAATATATTGAAAATTCTCTTTGAAGAAGAAGATGATGATGACGTTTTGCTCTTGTATTTGTCAGAAGAAAAAAGAAAAGGCCATGATCAATTATTTACAAAGAGAAGTACGGAAGGTTATTATGAAATACTAATCAACGGTCATTTAAAAAATAATGAAATCAAATTTCGAGAATTTTTTAGAATAAATCGTAATCAGTTTGATTTTATTTTAAATTTAATAAGAGACGACCTAGCCTTAAATCCGACTTTTTTTATAAGGAAACCAATAACACCAGAGGAAAAATTGGCAGTTACATTAAGGTAAGTAAAATTTATAAATTACTAACAAACAATGAAATTAGCACACATATTACTACATTAGTATATTGTTATATCCTTATTTAATATAGTATTCAATAAAAAATATACATAAAAACTAAAAAAAAAAAATTATTTTCCTTTATTATTGGTACACGTAGTACCTAATCATATTATATTTACATAAAAGTTATATATTATAACAATCAATATAAAAAAAAATTTTAAATCTTATTAAATTATACAAATATTTATAAATGTATAAAACCATGGTTAATTAATAAAAATAACATATGTTCCTATAAAATATTCAATATAAAATATGCATGAAAATTAAAAACTAAAAAAAAATCATTTACCTTTATTACTGGTAGTAAATACCTAATTATATTTTATTGTTTTACTTTATTTTACTGTGAATTTGTGTTCCATTCATTATTCATATTTGCTACTGAATCGAAAGGCGTTAATATATTTGAAGATCCAAACTGTTGTTGAGTATTTGTATATGATGGTGAACTTATTGAAGGCGGACTATAATTATTATATGGAGTATAGTGGTTTTCCAATGAATGTGTGGAACTAGTAGTTGACTGGCTTGGTGTTATTAATACTCTATTGGATATAGGCGTAGTGTAACGATTACCTGGATCATGAAATTGTAAATCGGTTAATACAGTTAACATTTTCAATTTGGCTTGTGCAATTAAATGTGGTGGCAGTTTTTTCACAGATATGGCTAAGCTTTTAAAGAAATGGTCCACATCATCATCGTCTACTGTATTTTTTTTTTGAACATATTTGTGTCATGAGCTGTGTTCTTTCTTTTGATCTTTTTTCTAAAAGTTCAGTAATGTTTAAATTTTTTCTCTTGTTCATTTTTCGTGACCTGGACATCGATGGTGATATTGATTGATCACATTGAGTTTGTGGTGATAACGGTACCTCTTCTGTAATATTTACTTCTTCATCACTTAAATCTGAACCGGAATTTTCATTTGCATCAGTATCATACATATTAGATGTAGTACTGTAAAAATAAATGATAAATATGATTATTAAATTATATCTATGATTAAATTTTTTTACAAAATATTAACAATCACTACCAAATACCTACTTAATTTGTTGTCATAGCTATCATTATTACTTACATTCTTTCTTGTGGTACCGTATCCAAAAATGTTAAAAATGGTGCTAAATACCATTTTGATGGTTTTGAAGACGCACTTGATCCTGTTGTCATTTTTCTTGTCCGTTTATTTTTTAAGTAAGCATCTTTTATGTTCTTATACCTTCTCCTGCAGTCATCATCTAATACAAATAAAAGTAATAGTAATCAATTTTCAGTTTTTTTAATTAAATAATAATTATATTAAAAATTAAGTAAAATATCGAAAAGAAATTATGTTAAATTATGTTTTTGAGATTAATTCTCATAGAGTTATATTTATGTATACATACTGTATATAATTTATAAATATATTATTTAAATAAATAATGAAAGAAAGTATATAAATATGTAAATTGTAGGTATGTAAAAAACAATTTAGCCTGGGGTATTATTAATATTGTATGTAATCATAAATGATTTTGATGTTATACATAACTATCGGGTATTAAACAAAATAAAACATGACTAATTATAAAATCAATCCTACATTTCCTACATTGTTTATTTATGTATATGTATGCTTTAAATATATGTTGATATATTTATTAAATTATAATATAATATATATGACTTTTTTTTAGATATTTAGCTTCTGGAGAAACGTATCGTTCGCTGTCTTTTGCTTTTCGCATATCACACAGCTATATTAGTATTATTATAAAAAATACATTAAAATCTATGAAAATGCATCTGTTACCAATTTGTATACCTAATCCAAGTAAATTAAATATGAAAGATAAGGCTAATGAATTTTGGACAAGATGGAATTTTCCAAATTGCATAGGCGCTATCGACGGTAAACACATTCGAATGAAGTGCCCAAAAAATACCGGTTCATTGTATTTTAACTACAAAGAATATTTTTCTCTAGTCTTATTGGCCCTAGTTGATGCAAATTGTAAATTTTTAGTAATTGATGTTGGGTCCTATGGTAAAGAAGGAGACAGTGGCATATTTGGAAAATCAAAAATGGGACAACAAATTTATTCTGGAGATTTTAATTTCCCAGAAGATGAAAAACTACCAGGCACTGATAATTCGACACCATTTGTAATTGTTGGTGATGAAGCATTCAGACTACATAAAAATATTATGAAACCCTTTTCTAGATCTTCAGCTAGACAAGATAGAGCTAAAACTATTTTTAATTATAGGCTGAGTCGTTGTCGAAGAGTGACAGAAAATGCATTTGGATTACTAGCACAAGTTTTTCGAGTATTTAATACTGCAATAGCAATTGATGTCGAAGTATGTGACGATTTAATAATTGTTGCATGCTGTTTGCACAATTTATTGAGAGATGCATTTTTAGAAAAAAGTAATAAAATTTACTACGAATATGATGAAGGGCAAACTTTTGAGATGGGTAGTTTAAGAAGTGGAGGTGGCTTTGCAAGTGCAGATGGTTTTGATGTGAGGGAAAAGTTTAAACAATTTTTTATTCACGAAGGAACTGTCCCATGGCAAAATCAACAAATTTCTAGAACATCATCAACCAATACTGCTTTTATCAACAATCAAATTTAATTATTTGATACTTTCTAAAAATATACTTTGCCATTTTTTAAAAAAAAAAAAATATATAAGTGTTTTTAAGTATAATGTATATTATACTATTATTATTATTATTATGTGTATTATTATTATTATTACATGAAAAATCTTCATACAATAAAAAACCTACAAAATATTATACAATTATTTGGCTATTTAAAAATAATTCATTGTACTCGTATACTAATATACCTAATGTCCTAATATATCACAGATATTAAATGATAAATATTAATAATACTAGTTTTAATATTATAATTTATTTTTAGCTTATTGTAAACATACATTTACATAAATGTACTTCTAAAATAATTATTCTTAAAAATAGACTGTGTTATTTTAAAATAATAATTTATTTTAAGCTTAAAGAAAACCTCTGTTGTACTACTCGTAATATAATATAAAAAACCCTAAAAAACATATAAACTTTATATTCCTACAATGAGTATTTATAACTAGTATTTAAACACACTATTTATTATTTATTAATTATTATATTTTACTTACTACTACGTCCAACGGTTTCACTAATATTCTTCCAAATGGCATCTCTAATATTTAAATCTTTGTAATCCTTGTTTTGAGGATTATAAATTGGCGGATTTTTAGCAACACATTCAACCAGAGCTTCATCTTCTACTTTGCTAAATTTGGTCATTAGAGCACTCATTGTTGAAAAACACGACCAACGTCAACCAGCAGTCAATCATAAATGAATGTCATATCATAATTGTCTTTCAAAATAACAAATTAATCGCGACGCGAACGCGATTTGACTGCTCTTGAAGCAGTCACTTCGCGTTCGCGCCGCGATCAAATTTAGATCGCCGACCGCGATCGCGCAAGGAAAACCAACTGTATTTAATTTACATTGTATCAGTAGTCGCGCGATAATGATGCGCGATCTTAGATCGGATCGCGTTCGCGGTTCGCGTTCGCAATCGCGCAAGGGAAACCGTACCTTAAGAACTGGGGATATCAACCCTACTTCAATGTATGAATTATACCTCCTGATCATCTTTCAATTAGAAACAATTTATTTTTGACTATGAATCAGTAAACTTCTATTTTGACGAAAAGTTGAATTGTTACGGCTAAATTAATAAATAAATTTGTATTAATTATTATAACGTTTAACAGTTTATAATTCTCCTTCAAAAATTAAATAACACCAATAATGGGTAGCATATGCGGTACTTAATTCAGTACAGGGGAGATTTTCACGTAACAACTCAATAGGAGCCAAAGGTTGAATATTTGCGGAATTTATACAGTATACATTACTATTTAACCAAATTAATTGAGTATTGTAGTCTATACAGTGATATATGTGAAAAGAGACTATATATGTAGGGTAGAAATCTAAAAGACTATGATGAAGAACAAGAATACTGTAATAATATGTTCATTAACCAACAGTTATTGAGTATCGACTAACCGCGGTCACTAAAACGTATTGTATCAGTAATTATAAATTTAAGTTTTCTGCGTTACGTTTGAATTGAAAAAAAAATTGGATGACCTTATATAGATTTGGATCAAAAGTCGAACCTTATTATTACTAAAATGTAGTAGGTATAATATAAAAATATTATATTTTAGAAAATCAATTTTTATTACTTATTAACTTGTATACCAACAATTTACAATTGAACGCATAAGCGCAACTATAGGGACATTTTTCCGGGGGGGGGGGGGTGGCTAAAATTGTATGAACAGCAGTGCAACACAAACCCTGATAGTTAATACTTTAAACTAAAATATGATTAAAAAACTGGGTAACTTAGTCAAGCCCCCCTCTGATTGTGCCCATGATTAAACGTTTAATACAATTATTTTTTATTCCCAGATTTGTTACCGAAATATTTAGCATTGTTACAACAACAATAAATGTATTTGATTAATTATTTAATAATTTATGGTGACCCAGTCAACGCTATAGCAGTTAACAGAAAATTATAATATAATATAGTATCTAGGTAGGTGAGTAGTCTATTTTTGTCTATTGTATTTAGTTTTAATAATATAAAGCGAGATGTATATTTAAAATGTATTGTTATAAAGTACATCGTACAGCGGCTATATTAACTATACGTATTACTATCAATCGATTTATAAATGTATCAAGTTCCAAGTCTCAATACTTCAGACTAAATCATTGACATTTATTTCAGAATACCCAAGGTAAAGTTGGGTTAGGTTACGTTAACACATAGGCGAAATCTTAAGGGGGAACTGCCTCCTCAGATATTTAACTGAGGGGGAAATAGTGTATTTTTACTTTATAAATTTTTTTGGTCTGCTACGCCCTCCCCCAAGAATTTACCTAAACGTACTAGGTAATAAATAAAGGAAAAATAATAAAAATAATAAAAAAACATATCTCTGTGAACATCATCCGAGTTTCAATCAAAATTTTGAAATACTGTTAAAGCAATAAAAAAAATATTTCTATTTAACACTAATTTTGACAGTAAAATAAAATGTATTATATTTGCTAGTCCACTTGTCGACTAGTGAGTCAGTCATTGTTAAACTAAATTTCTTTCATCTCTATCTGTGTGCAGTGTCAATCGTCATAGTTAGTCTATACTCTTGATTATTTAATAAATGACAGAATACGCGAAACGAATTGAAATCGAACAATAAAACAACAATTTATGTGTTTATGTTTTTACGAATTGACAATAAAAATAAAAATTAATTAAAAACTGAACGATGAATATATTTTCCAATTTGTCGGCGAAACAATGAGATAGGGACAGTTATCTGCGAATATGACAAATACACAACTGATAAAAAAAAAAACATTTCAAATGAATTCATTAAAATCGAATATTATTGGGTAATTATATTAATGATAATAATTGTCGAAAAATGAATAATCATTTTTCACGTGACAATTGTGAAGCAGATAAATATTATTTAAACATTGCCATAAATATATTGTATTGTTTTACTTGGCTCAGCGTATATTATGTGTTATAGCGGGAATCCAAGGACAGTGTATATAGTGTAAACAAGTGACTATCGTGTAATTGCGAAAACAACTAAATGGAAACTAATTAAATCGGCAGTAATAATATAAACGCTCAATATAACTAGACGTTTACAACAAAACGAAATTAGACAGATAGTATACCTTCATATAATATAAAATAATAACTATAACAAGCAATGTACATTTTAATCTTAAATATCTTAAATTGTAGTTACGATTGGTTATTGTATAATGTGCATAAATGTTCAGTAGGTTATCATTTATTTAAATATAATATAATTAACAGCAGAAAACTTAAGCCATGGACCATGGTGATTTGGCCATTTAGAGTGCCTTGTGATTTTGTTACTTACTATTTTTATGAACGGGTCACAAATCCTTGAAAACACGGAAACATGGAAACATGGCATTGTTTTGTTCACCCTGATGATCTATTTTCATGACCTCTCTCTTAAATTAAATTTCCAGATTTCGCAATTGGCAAGTTTTTAATTATCTATATTCTATATACTACATGTAGTAATATAATCATAATAATTGTTACATCGTTTTTCGGGTAAAGTATAATATTGGGTTAATAGTATTGTAACAGCAGACCCATGACAATATCATTTCTCGTGTGCTTACGATGATACACGCGCCCTTTTGTAAGGCCGCGTACGACAATTTAATTACATACTCGTTAATAACAAAGTTACTGTTAATTTTCAAATCGAAATCGAGAACCAAATTTGCAGGCATGGTCCATGTAAGCTATAGGGGTAAGTTTCGACGTACACACACACACATTTTTGTCATTAAATATATATATATAACACTCCCACCGACTTTATATACATATTATACCCGTAGATTGCGTGTCGCCCGAAAATGGTGGGGAATGAGGAGCGGGGTCTTTGTTGGGCGCGTTGTTCTATTACTGCGTCTAATTGGTTCATACTCATTAAAAAGCCCTCGTCGCTAACACCGTAGTCGTCGTCATCGTCGTCGTCGTCGTCGCCGGCCGAGTTCTAATTTAACCGGGGCGAACCTCATTATATTGTCGACCCGTGTCTGACGGGTGGTGGGGTTGGCGGGGTTATGGGTGGAGGGATGTTATATATTACATATATATATTATGTGCACACACGCGCGCGCGTCGAGCAGACGAACTTAACTCGCTAACTAACAAACCGCCTCCTTCGCCGCCATACGCACCTATCTATATATTGTATACACTACCCGTCCCGACTTCCTCGACTCGGAGAAGAGTATACGGCGGTGGCAGTGGCGGTGCGTTATTATTATAACAACGCGAAAAGCCACGTCTTTGTTCTCTCGAAAACGGTTTCTAATTTTAATAACGACGACGCGTTTTAATTCGTACAAATATATCATGCTATACGACGAATAAAGGCATTCGCAGCATGCGGAGGTCGAGACGTGCGACTGCAACCTCATTAGCTAATCGCAATTTTTAAACTGCAAAAAACACAAGCGAACATTTTGATAACAACGCAGTTTGGTTTTTATATCCCTAACACTGCAGCTATTACGTTTTATTAATTTATTATAAGGACACTATATGGGCTGGTAAAATACTCGTTTTGAATACCGCAGCTGTATCTGACGTATATTACAATATTACAAATAACGTATATTATATAAAGATGAAAAAAGTTGATTTTTTTTTTATTTTAAAATCAACTGGATTACCAGTTTTCAAAACGACTCGTCAGATCGAGGTGGCAAATAAGACACCTGCAGCTGATGATGGTAATATATTATAATATACGTATATTATGTGAGTGTTGTACGCCCGCCGCCGCCGAACGTCGTCTCTTATCCGACAACTTGACCGTCGCCACCGATTACTTACCGGCAGACAACGATTGCGGTATATAGTATGTGTTTATATACATAGATATGTTGGAAAACTGAATGACGATTAAATTATTTAATCGTTTCATATCGTCCGGATGCGTACCTACGCTTCATTTTAAAATAACTCCCATAAGCGTACATAATATATTAACATGTATATATATTATATTATATGCATTATACACTGCCTGCGTACCCGTCAAACGATAAAAAATAAAACATTAGTTTTTTTAATGTTAAAAAACGTATTTGAACTTAGAATAAGTTTTAAGTAGTATTGAGAACAGGTGCGTGAGTGTGCGAGTTCACGATACGACGACTTCGAAATGGGTTATCGTATTATACACCTGTATAGTTATAAAATTATATTATTATGCGGTGGAGATTATTAATCCCTCCCGTACAAAAATAATGGATAGGTCGGACGGTCTTATAAACAAATCGAAATCATCTACGTCATTATAAATACGCGTTCAAGACACTTAGGATGTAATTTGTTCGTTATTATTATATTATATTATTCTACATAACATTATTTTCCTAACACTCGATTCCGTTCATTACTACTATATCGTTTTGTACTTGTGGTTAATAATGTGTGCATTATTAACGGTATGTACAAGCAATTATAGAGACACGTGTTTTATTTAGAATAATTATCATACATATTATAATGATAATTTTTATTTTTAAATAGTTTTCCTTGTAATATTTTTTTACGATAAACATTACAATAGAAAGCCTTTATTCTTAACATTTTTAAATATTAAATATGCTCAAACGAAATGATAAATACATTTATCTTTAATATAATAATCAATTTTAAAATTATCCAAACATTCACATATTATGAGAAAAAAATTCAACAATAACGGAAGAATTATAAATACTAAGATAAATTCTATGAGTGGTTAAATCCTAATGAAATATTCCATTAAACGGTTAAAAAATATGTGTTTGTCTACTTTTTTAAATAAATAAAAAATATTTTTGATAATGATATATTTTTCTGAGATTGTCGTTAACTAGACAATTAATTTGAATGAGTTACACCCATGGCCGATTACTGTTTCTTGAAAAAATATTAGAAAATGTGCCTTAAATATAACCATCATAGAACTATAGAACTAAGTATCTGCTTGAAAGAAACAGGTTCATTATGCAAATATTTGCGTTTCGTATTGACTGTTGAATTGAAAATGTTTGGTAAACAGCTATGAAATTGTATTTATTTGTATTTGTAACGGCCCTAACTACACTAATGTTTAAAATTATTCTAGCTTAAAACTTATAAATTCAACTATGTACGCAGAAAATAAACCTGCACAGCAAACACGCGTGAAAATATGTTTAAAGGTTTATAATATACTTTCTTGCTATCCTCGAACGCCGCGCAAGCTACAGGTGCTCGAATTTTTTCCTGTCGAACATATATAACGTATCTATAAACGTTTCGTTTGATTTAAGACTTCTCCCGACGAAATCCGTTTATATGTAATATGTATTTAGTAAGCTTCTATCCACGGAATGATAATATTATAGAAACGTCACCTGAGCTGATGCTTCCACACGGGGCGAGGAAGGCAAAAATATGTACACAGCGTTAATACGTAATTTACTCGTCACACACACCCAAACACACCACAAAGGACCTTATTTGTTTAATATTCCGCAGTTTTCATACGCAAGTCTTACTATATTACGGTTTCTCGGTAGTTGGTCGTGATCTTCTGAGCAAATATCGAAATATACAGCAGTGCAGTGTGCATACAGTATAGGGTTATATTGGATTTGGATGGGAGCGGCGCATTATGGGGAGAGGCAAAAAACGTCAAAGAGAGAACGTGTCGGCTTTTATTGGTACCAATAGAGAGACCAACGCTTACTCGGAACATTAAAAAGACCCATTTCTTTTAATATAAAACCCACACGGAAACATAAGTCTGTTTGTAAACCGTTCAGACGCCAAAAGACAAAACTGGTATTTATTCTATCACGGCTGCGGAATATCGAACGACCGAAAGTATTGCATTTTTGTCGAACATTGATATTTTCTCTGTTATACCTAATAATATTTTGTGTTTTAATTCAACTCACAAACCTCGCATCATCAAAATAAATATGATATAATAATATTTGTACTGTGTTAATTTCTTCAACACGACAAACACCATCAGATATTGCTATTATTTGTTCGGCGTTTTTAATCGGTCTGGAATAATAACGGGCCATTCAAAAAACTTATGACGCTTTTATTTCTCTCTCTCTCTCTATCACTTTAGTAACTCGTACTTAGTTGCTTTAAAATAAAACAAGATTTCGTATATAATATATTATTTATACAGTAAAAACGAGTCGAGTCCCCACTAAATTCATTTATTTGATTGTTCCGGCCTAACAGGGGCTGGTTTATATGAAGAGAGACTGGTGCATTTCGAGTGGTCGGTCAAATATGTATATATGTACACTAATGGTGTGTCCGACTCCTAATGATGTACAAGCAATGTCAATTACAGAAAGTGTTTTAATACCCCTCATTCCCCGACCAGCCCAACGGATCATTTCGTTCTCATATAGGTTCCCGTCCCCGCGCCAGAATAAAAGCTTTTAACACACAAATGGTGCAATGGTCGGAGTGTGCCAACGATTACTAGCTCACGTGTATTGTGGACTCGAACCAAAAAATTAAAACTTAATATATTTTTTCTCCAAATGAATAATTTTTTTACCACTTAACATTAAAATTAATTAATTTAATTCAATATTTTTATAGTACCTATTTAATAGCCATAAAATGTATGTATTAAAAAAAAAACAAGTGTCCATGTATAAATACATTTAAAGCAGTATCACAGCTGCATTTATTGACATCATGAATGTCGAGAAGAATTATAAGTTATTTTCACAAGAATGGTTTAGTTCAAAATAAAGCATTAATAGAAATAGTAATTAAAATTTTGAATTTAAATAATATACATTTTAATATTGTTACTAGAATATCAATTGTAATTTGTATTGTTCTTAAATATTTATTTAAATCTAAGGTACTTTATTATTAAATATGAATAACTAAGCATTTACCCTGTTAACTAGTAGGGCTCGGATTTAAATGCCCTTTCAAAAAATGAATTTATAACCTAAAAACTCTAAAAAAAAGGCCCTTTCAAAAAATTTATCCTATATGTAAAATTGTGTAGGTACGTTTATAAATGTAAAAAATGAGTAAACTGTAATTTGTACACTATTTATATTTATATTACTGTATCACTGTAATACTCCGATAAAAGTTGAATGCGATTAAATCGTTTAATTATTTGATGAGACATTATAAAGATAAATTTCAGCGTTGTCTAATTTTAAACCAGATTACCTACTGTTATTCATATTATATACAAATTAAAATGATTTATATTAAGTAGTATTATGTTTATATTTCAATGAAGTCAATTTTTTTAGTCATAATAGGAGAAATAGATCAAAAATTTAAAAATGCAAATGCATTGAAATCCGAGCCTAAAGCCTTGTTAATTAGTTATAGATTATCTGTGTAGACCAATTTTTTTTTTTATCAGGAGATGTAATTAGTTTTAATTTGTTACATATTTTAATTAAAATTGAAAATCAAATAACCCTTTAAAATCTAATTAAAAATAATTAACGATAACTTGATCGTTGGTTTAGGTTTTAAAACTCCAATGTAGTTTTATTAATGTTAAATCTATATACCTATAATCATAAATATTATTCATTAATCTTTCATGTATACTATTTAAAGTTAAATTTGAATAGTTTAGCTTATAAAATAATCTGTTATAATTAATTAAGTCAATAACAAAAATATATATTAAGCGTAGGTACTTAAGACTTGTAAAATATATAAACAAGAATTTTCTTTCACAATAATAACTAACAAAACAAACATAAGAATATTTAAAAAAATAAAAATAAAACATTTGCATTCACCTGATATTTGAAGTAAAATGCAGACTCTATGTATAATGTTAAATTAAAACGCAATTGAAATTATTTCATAATCGTTTTTGCATCCGCCTCAGGACAATAACCATGAAGTGGAACTGTTACACACTATATAGGTTATTAATAATTACAATAAATAACCAGTGAATACGAATACAAAATATGTGTAATAAAATAACTCCGAAATGTACTGACCAAATTATGTATTTTTTATATGTTATAACGTGATGTGTTAGTGTGGTACAATAGTAGGTGGATCCATGAAATTGCCATTTAGGCCAATTATAAAACAACTACCACAAAAAGGGTCGAAATTTATAGCAAAACATAAACTATACACGCAACCGAAATGCATATGTTACATTTTAACCGAAGTTTACTAAAAATCTAGGATATTGCGTACAAGGCGTAAAATTATGAAATTACCTCAAGATTTAGTAGGTATATCTACTATGTAAAGAAATAATTTTAAGATTGACAAATTTTCAACAACGTAATTTATTTAATGAGATTTGAGTACCTATAATAGTTTTATCGTTTTATAAACTGACAGGGCTCTATTATATGACTCTTGTCATAATTGAACACTATAGGTAATAAGTAATAACTAATAACAAATAATTAACCAAAACTGCGTCATTTATTTTGTCGAATTGTTGATTTTTTTTAAAAAAAATGTAGGTACCTACTCTTTATATAGGTGTACACATTATTGTCATTAACAATATATAATATACATCTAGAACAACTAGAAAATGATCTTGTTCGTTGAATTATGTCTAACAACCGAACGTCTGTTGCCAAAAATATTACACCCTTTTTCGTCGTGTCGTCACAATTTAATTCACACGACCCGAGGCGTTATATTACCCCGGCTCCCCTTACGTTTTCACCCGAACGCGTACGTTAAATCTTCTTTTTTTATGATTATAAAATACTGAATTTTCGTACGGGGGAATATTCGAAATACGTGTGGTGTGCGTACGTCTATAATGAGATAGAAAGAGATCGCGATGGCCGATTTGAATAATAAAGCCAGTGGCCGTAAAAGAAAAGAAAAAAATATAATAACAAAAAAAAAATTTTTAAAAAAAAACCGTAAAGGGTTGTTTTTACAAAAGGGGCAGTTGAGTGGTGATGGTGGGGGGGGGGATCATCGAATTTATCTTTTGTGTAATAAAATCGCGTCCGAGTACACAGTAATTGCACCAATGACGGAAGGATGCGCACGGGTCGGCCCAGGACATCGTCGACATTTGCATGCGCTCATTGAATGAACACAGGCCTAGCAGACACGTAATTGGAGTGGTCTGCGTTTTTGTCTGCAGCTTCAGTCCTAACGAATCTCTTGTTTGCGCGCAACCGCAATCTTTATTCGTCGTCATACAGTGTTCAAGGAAAACCTACCGACCCTGAAGAAAACAGACGGCGCGCGCTCCTCGGGGTGACACGAAATCCCCACGTTTTTTCTGGTTTATGACAAATGCCGTTTTTAATGACTTTCCATTGTGATTTTAAAAAAAATGTCGATTTGTATTAGAAAATCAAATAATATATTAGATATATACGAGTAGAACACATAATATTTTGTAGGTATATAGCTGGTACGTAGAAAAATGTAATACAATAAATTGAAAAGTCAAATCCTGTAATAAATTTGTATCTCTCGAACGGATCTAATTACAAGTATTGGCTTAGAGAATAGAGAAAAATGAAGAAAAGAATTTTCGATTTTGCTGGGTTTTTTATTTTTATTATTATTGCAGAAACCTTATCTTTAGTGACCATTCGTTATTTTCCGGTCCGTAATTGACAAGAGAAAAAACACACACCCTCACCACCACGGTAGTAATCTATTTCTCATCATACACACGGCAATATATATAAGGCTTGGAACAGAGCGCGTGACGGAGAAGAGGTGAAATGAGTTTAGTTATTACCCTGCACCCTCCACCACAGTCTTCATTTCCACCGTGTGTTTTCGTTGCCGACGTTAAAAATTATTATAAGATGACTATATATATATACGGTTAATGGAAAAATTATCGGAGTGAACATTTTTTTCATTAGATCTACTCCTATACCGTTCAATATTGTTTCCTGTCATCAATGTTCGATTCCAATCTCTTTTGATTGCGCCAACAATGATAGATTTATACAGATTGGATATAATTTATATTATTTTTTATGTTACGGGCAGGAATCCTCAATTTTAGGGAAAGTCGATAGTAACAAATTCCAGAAATTATGAAATTATAGATTTATAGCTGTCAGAAAAAGATGTAAGGAATTCATAATATACGATATTATCCTATTATTCACAATCCTAATGACGATAATCGATAAAATATATTATATTTTCTTTAGTAAAAAAAAAATTCTAACGGTGATAAAAATAGGATAAGAATTATTAAAATGTATTTCATGTTTAAGAACATGTATTCGTATTTATCTCAAGTCATAACTCAAATAGGCACCAACGCAATATTAAAATCATGTCTCACAGAAATTAATTACAAATTTGTTCAAAAAACGTTTTAATAAAGTAAAAACTATTTTCTCAATGTTACAATGTCTATAAGTAACTAAATAATATGTCATACACTGCATATATATTATACTAACTGTAATATCATAGCTATTATACCTATAACTAATAATATATAACCATTGCACTCTAGTCTAGAATGAAATATATACAGATTTTTGTATTGCAATTTTAGACATGAAGATCTGGTATTATAGAAATCAATAAGGATAATAAAAAAAATATTTTGTAT
Organism: Nasonovia ribisnigri; assembly: GCA_027563435.1. Taxonomy (NCBI): domain Eukaryota; kingdom Metazoa; phylum Arthropoda; class Insecta; order Hemiptera; family Aphididae; genus Nasonovia; species Nasonovia ribisnigri. The sequence continues at coordinate 315,580 of JANEHU010000431.1, forward strand.
TTTATTCGTAAAATTTCATTTTTAGCTTATGATTAATGTTTAAATGGTAACAACGGATATCGGGATATGTGCCTATCTAGTTTAATTGCATTTAATATATTTTATCTAATAAATATCGTAAACAGATATACTAATTTAATACCAATATTAACAACTACATATATGAATAATAAATATAGCCATATTAAATGTAGCTGCGATTTATTTTATATTAATTATTAATTAAAGATAAAAACATTTTTAGTAAAATATATGGGTTCAACATTTTACTATAGAATTTGGCCTACTCTTTCCTACTTTTCCAGTTTTCCACTCGCTGTAGTCTACGAAAATGATGAGATAAACATATGACGACAGCTGATTATAACTATCAATTTTGTTACTACTCAAATGCAGTCAGAACTGGGCAATCTTGAATTACTCGGGTGGAAATAAATAATCAAATAATTTTATCTTTGATATAATGCAGACTTTTTGCGAGAAACACAACTTTTTCCAGATAATGTCGACCTCAGTCACAAAACAGATATTACGACCTTAATATAATGTAATATTAATATAATAACTTATCAACGACCGTCGACCACTGATCAGTATAGGTATTTACTATACAATTTGGTTTAGAATAAATATAAAAATGCAATTTCTTTATAGATAGTCATAAAAAAATCTATTTAATTTTTAACAAATAAGTTTTATAATATATTTACTTTATATTTATATATTATATTATGTTCTTAATATCATAGTGGGAACTGCAGGGAACATAACCGATGACGTCACGAAGAAATTAAATTTTCTAATATCAAATGTTGACGACCCCTGACCCGGGTGGTGGTCGGAGGGTAGTTTATATTGCTTTTTTCTCGTTTCGTATCATCCCTAGGACCTTACAAAGGAATGGGAGAAGGGTAGCAGCAATGGGTATTCCAATATTGCAGGGCAATATTTTATTTTAGTTCACCTGTCATTGTCGTAAGTGCTAACACACAAACCAAACAAACTTATTAAATTCTTGGACATTTTTTTTTGTCTAAACAAAAACGTATCTCACTATACCGCAGTTATAGTTCAATTTCTGTCATAGATAAATAGGCTCTCTGTTTGACTATTCATAGGTGTGGTAAATATCATTAATGTTTTTTTATACACTTCTTTTTCCGATTAATCATAACTACGAAGTATAGTGGTGTACAAAACTTTCCGCATTCATCCCCGGACATAAATTAAATAACTTATTCCATTAACTGATTTTGACAGTGTTTGCGTCCCCTTGATTGTTTCCCATCACTTGGCTCTCTTTGCAAAACAGGGAGGACTGAAGAGATTTAAATTAAAAAAAGAACAGTGGGCGTGGTGTATATTGAGGCGAAAGTCATTAGCTCACCACAAGACGGCGAGCGCCTGCGAAATTGAAAACGACTCCAAGGGTGCAACCGATATTTTTATTAGATAACGTCCAACCCATCCCTTCTAGTGGAAACTCCGGAGAAGGAGCGGAAAATTTTACTAGGGGTAGGTTTAATAAAAAAAATAATCCTTCAAACTACCCTATACGCGCCGCAGTGGTCAGCAAAGTGCACCTATTATAAATGTATATGTGTAATAACTTACGATGTAAAAAAAACGTAAGGGAAAACTACATTTATTAACTCCGATAAGTTTTAAAAACAAATAATAAAAACTATTAGATTATAAAAGTATGCATTTAAATTAACAGATTTAAAAAATCATCTTTATTAAATATAAAAGAATAAATAAAGCATTTTTTGTAACTGTACCAATTTTATTAACGCGTATCTACGTACAAATTATCTTGTGATTATACCGATATAAAAATGAAATCAACGAGTTTAAATAAAATTATATCAGAAATAAAGTTATATATCTATATGGCTACATTTAATAAAATATATTGGTACCCATCGGGTAATGAAAAATATGCCAAGCTTAATTAATAATTATTATAATATGGAAAATATAAAAATAATATAATTATTATATCTTTAGCTTCGTATAATAAAATGATATTATATACATCAGCTGTATTATATAAATACAAAAAAAAAGCCTTTAATTATTTTAGATGATATTTTTCCTTAGTTGATAATAATAACATTATTGTTACTAAAGATAATAATAATGATAATCTCGGTAGAATGAGAACCACTGGGTCGTAATTGAAGTGGGCCGTTGACGGACGGTAGGGTGAGATTTTTATTAATAAAAACTATCCGTACGGAGAGAGCCGCAAAGGGACGAAAAGAGACACGGCGTATGCTATATATATAAAGAGATCAAGAGAGAGAGAGGGAGTGAGAGAGAGAGAGAGAGAGAGAGAGAGAGAGGTAGATGGCCACACTGCTCCTATACAGCAATCCTTCAAATCAACATCTCGTTACACCACCGCCACCTTGGTTGGGTATATATATAGGAGGGATAGTTTTGACGTTGTCAAGCTTTTCCGGAAGCCGGAAATCACCCTTTTACCTTGTGCTGTCCGAAATGTGTGTACGACCGGGTAATTGACCAAAACGCTGTCACACTCGCCGTGGTTATTGTTTTTAGTACAACATGAAAATTTCACTAAATCGCAACACGCCCAACTTCGTACTTTATTTATACTATATTTTCTTGTATCTAAAAATAGATATAAAAACGAAATTTTGCACTCTAATAATTCGTCTTCTTAAGGCATAATAATAATATTACTTATGCATCTGTCCCTGATTTCATAACGTCCGTTAATTTTTTTTTTTATAATACAGTAATACAATTGCAATTTTTATTACTGTTTTAGATAATATATTATTACAAATCAACATAATATCAGCCGTAAGATAAAATTAAAAACTAATTAATATATGTTAAATCTATATAGTTGGTACACCATGAAATGTTTGTTTCTGATAATTATAATTGTTGTTTTTATGAAATATTTATTTGAAAATATTGAAACAAAAAGTCAAAAAATATGTAAAATATGTAGTAGCGGGTAACTATTTTTATTAATTCATCAAATTTTACATTACGAACTATGTTTGTTTGCAATTCAGATTAAATACAAGGAAGTTAAGTATAAACTCGAATATATAATAAAATTAATAGAAATAAAATATAAAAATCCATTAACCGTAATGGCGTAGCACAAAAAGTAATGCAATAGTATACTTCTAGACACAAAACTTCACAATTAATTACATATTTGGTTTAACTCAATTTGTTTAATCAAAAATAATTTTTATAAGCATTAAGTGAGATCATATAGAAATACATCAATGAAAATCGAAAAAAATTGTCTGGGGCTCGTGAGACAAAGATGATTACTGAAGACGACGTTTACAGAACCATTGATTTATACAATATTAAAATACGCCTAATAGAGTAATAGGTATACCTACATCATTATAACTTACTATTAACTGGGTACATATAATATCTTGTTAATATATTAATCGGATGATAATATTTTTTATCTAAGTTTAAAAATAGGTAATACCCAGTATACTTTTATTGGCTACTGACAATTTATAACTATTATGCATTACCTATACATTATTTTATGTTACTAAAAAACAAATCAATTGTAGGTATACTGTATACATGCATGTTTAACGGGCAAGTCCCTTAGCTTTAATGTAGACGAAATCGAATATTTAACTAAACAAAATTTTTTTGTAAATCAACAATATTAGTAGGTACCTTATGATAACTTGACATTTTTATTATACCACGCAATGGCATTTTTAAAATATTTAGATTAATATCAACTATCCATACCGCATAACGTTTAATACATTAATAATAGTAAAATAAAGTACTATAATACCAATTTAAATATATAATATTTTATTATAGGCTGACAGACTGCTTAGAATCGTTTTTCGTATGCATTGATAGTTGCCCATTTTTTATTTCATATTATTCTAATACCATTAAAAAATGTGATATAATATTATTTTGCTAAGAATACGGAAATTCTAAATTTTATCTACATGATTACTAACAAATAAAATTAATAAAGCAATTTTATTTTGATTATTTTTAAAAGTACCAACTAAATCCAATTTGTTTCCATAGTTCATAAACTATCATGAATAATGATATAGATAAAATCATTTTTACTGCTCCGAAAGGGGATGACACTTAAAAAAAAAATAAATATAATTTCACATTGATATCAAGTACATTTTTGATGCACCATTCAGCTCAGAATTTAAAAATTAAAAATAACCTATAGGGTTTTGCTTTTATGTATGGAATTATCTATTTACAATAAACAAACATATCTTTTAAATTATTAGCATGAAATTTACGACTAATAAAATACCTATGGTGTAAAATGTGCATAAATTATTAATTTATGTATCAATGGGCGGAAATTCGTAAATTAAATAAGTATAATCTAAAAATAGTTTATCTTATTTCTGATCGCCCTTCAACTAAAAGGTCAAAAGTATTATCCCCGAATGAAGCGATTATTATTTTGAAAGTGCTTTTCGTATCTAGAGGGCTCTCCCCCTGTCGTATCGATGTCATCCGGTTAAGGGTTATTGCTTCGTCGACAATAATCACACTTATTGCACTTCACTCGGCGTGTAAAAACGATCGTATTCATCGCGTTTCACATATTATAATCTTTATCTAATTTTGGACCTGCACAAGTGATGGACATCTAAAAATGAAAACCTTTAGTAACAATCCTTCAGTTTGATTTCATAAATTCGAAATATAATTTACAAAGCTGCAGTTGAAGTCTTTTGATACATACTATTTCACTATCGATATGCATCACTGAGCTATTAAGAAATATATGATAACATTTAATATTTAAAAAGCCACAATTTAATTTAATGTCTAATTATACATTGTTATAATTCATCATGAAACATATAATCTATATTAAGAAAAGTTGTATTTATATTAAATTAATATACCTTTTATTATTATATTCATATAAAGCTGTACCTATTGCGTTACCACTCAAATCCAAAGAAATAAAATTATATATTGAATGATCCCTACATTAAAATTAAATACAAAATCATTACAAAAAAACACACAAACTGATGTTTTAATATTAAATTATTGATTTTTAGCATGTTTCTTATTATTATTTTTATTTTTATTAAAATATATGTTTTATATTTTTGTGATTTTATTTTACTACTCTACTGAACAAATGTCACTAAATTTAACCAGTTTATGTAGGTAGTTTTGAATTACTCAGTTATAACCTTTCCCTCAAGTGTTCCTAACTACATCCCCACAAAAACTGGTAAAACTTGCAAAAGTAATGGACATAAAATCCAATAAGATACTTTTGGGCTATATCTACGAAACTTTTAAAAACACAATTTTCAACCAAATAAGTAGTTTTGCGAGTTTTATAATTTGCACTTCCGATAGACATTCCTCGTTATTATTCTTGCCATTATTTAAAAATTATAAATTAAATTTAAAGTTATTTTTTACCAAAAATATTTTAACTCTTTGATAATTAGGTATATAAATATTCTAATAATTAATTTTACAACAAATAATATTTCAAATGCGTATTGTTGTTTTACAACTGATGACCTAAAATAATACGGTTATTATTGAAATTACAGTATGTTATTTAATAGTTATTACATAGAGGTACTATACGTTATTGACTATTTTAGATATTTAATGTCCTTTTTTATTTTCAATATAAGATACCCATAATATTATATCATAATTAATAATAACAGCGATTCGCTGACGATTGCGTTTGGTACTGGTTATTATGTTAAATCGATTATTTTCATTTATTATTGAACTACGATAATTGTTTCGGCTTATATTATAATTTAATTTTGCTGATTAAATTTATTACTACATAGTAAAGTTTACCTACTATTTAAAACGATTATTTAAAATTAAAAATGTATACGCCATGTTGTACAATATAAATAAGATACCTGATATATTATAAATTAGGACAAACTTCAGAAATCGTTAAAAAGAGTTTCAGTATTCACTTTATCGAATGAGATATTCGTATCAATTACGGACTCAAAAGTTTCCACTCAATGGCTATTAATGTTTTTATTTACAATTTATTTAAAAACAATGATGCTGCATATAAATAAAGACAAACAAACTTATTTAAATTTCAAATCAAATTTTCCCTCTATAAGACTCTGTTTTTCATTCGTTTACTCTCCACCCTCGTGCCCGACGCTTATCGTTTATACTTCCTTTAAATCGGCTGCACGCGGTCTCTTCCAATTCCTAACTCTACAATGGGATGAATGAGAGGGTGAAAGGCGGTTCGCCATTGTTGTTTTTTTAAATGGTTTTTAGTATTTTATATCGATACTGAATAATGAAGTGACTACTATTTGCGTTTTGGAAATTGTTTCTTTGGTCCCCGGTACTTTTTTCCTATTTCTCCCACCGCCAATGCTAGTATAATAACATATCAAAAAATAATATAATACTACCCCGGCGGTCCGATCCAATTTTGGAGTACGTTAAACAATTATTTTGGAGACCGGACAACAATAATACCTCCTACCCCTGGCTCCTCATATTTCTCGGAAAATTGGATCCCGAGGAAAATGTTTTTTTTTTTTTTTTATCAATTTTTGACGACGCCCGCAGGGCTCTACATTTACATAGGACCTTTTATGTGTGCGTACATGCGGGTATACGAGTAGAGTGTACTGTGTGCATACTCCCAATTCAGCAAGCACGTTCTGATCACAAATTGAAAAGCCAATTTCTGGTTTGTCTTTTACTCCTATTCCTTGGGAGAACAGCTGCATTGTCACTGATCGAAAGTATACGGGCGGGGAAGAAACTTCTATTTAAATGCGACACCGGCCCACTGACCCACGGGGCCTTTACCAGAATTCTTATATAAATTCGAATCCAAGCGTCTTGGGAAATCCGTTTCGATCGCAATAGTACAGTGTACCTCCGAATAAACAATATAAATCTCTCGATTTTACACAAAACTACAAAGTTATTTAGGGTAGGGGACAGAGATACGTTATAATTGAAAATGGGGGAATGTCGCATAATATCACCCTAGAGACGTTCTAAGCGTTTTAAACGGTAAATTAAAAAAATGGGACGAACGAAAAGAATAAGAAGTCTTGGACATAACTATATATATACGGCACTTTTTAATATCGTCAATATCCGTACAGCGCACAGCCATGTTTTGCGAACAATATGCCTTGCGTTTTCGGTATATTTTTTAATATTGTATTCGGCGAATAAACCGTTCATAAACCGAAACGCCCAGACGGTTTTCCTTTTTTATTATTATTATTATATATTTTATATGCATTTCTCTCGTTCTTACCCTGCTCTTTCTCTTACTATCCAAACCTCTCTTTCTCGCCCGCGCACACACACATACACACTGTCCTTCCATATGTTCATGGTGGTAGGGAAACTATGGGAGAACCGATGAAATTACTTTTGCCAATTTTACATTACATGGTCGCCATGCCACGACGCAATAACCGCCAAAAAGTTTGTAATAATATACACTCTCGAGGCCTCCGGACAAGGGGTGAAAACGTATATTCAATATAACATATAATATCAAAAGGATATAAAAACAACATCGAAATTCCATTTTGTATCTTTCGATTCGTTATTGAATACGATAAAACCAAGATAACGTAAAAGGACACCAATTAATAATAAAAAAATCGGGGAACTCGCTCTGCTGTATATTACGTTTCGAATGTCCCTCGACAATCCTCATTATTATTATATTATTATACCTATAGTATTTTATCAATTCGGTAGGATGAACTAATTTTTGCTATAAACATTGCATATAACTTAGGTATTCAATATCGTAGAATGGTGTGAATAGGTTCAAGGTATACCTTAAAATTAATCTAAATATTAGGAAAATTTGATTTTGTAGAGAATATATTAGTAATATAGGTTTACAAAATAACCTAAAGTTTAAGTTGTTGTAAGTCTCTATACGGTTAATATTATTTTCATTTACAATTAATTAACTACTTTATGTTTAAGTATCTGAATTTGACAAAATTTTAACTTCAGACACTTACTTGTAAAAAATATAATTATATATAATATATTTTCGATATTTTTAAATTATTGTAAGAACAATTTATGAGGAACAATTTATTTAAGTGTCAAGCCTAAATAAAAAACAAACATAAACTAACATGAAAAAAAAATTATAAATTAGATCATTTCAAGTCAATATCTTTAAAATCAAATTAAGATCAACCTAATTATTTTGAAAATTTCACCGTATGTAGGAAATGACAATAAAAGTACCTAATTATGTTTCAAGTTTTACTGCAAATATATTTAAAATTACAACAAAATAACTATAATCGTTTGAGGAAAAAATTAATAAGTTTGTGTAAAAATGTATAATTTATTTTCAAACTGTCTATAATATAAAATAATGAACCTATATCTAGAGAATATTAGAAAATAGTCAATATACAAACACCTAATATAATTTAAAAAAATTAACTTAAACTTATAATAAATAATTCGAGGATACGGTTAATCTAATAAATATCTAAGATAAATATGATATTAAAATTATTGATTTTAAAATTTAATTATATTCATTCAATAATAATGTTTATTACTGTATAGCTAAATAATTAGTTAAATCACGTTTCTGTGAACTGTGACATATATTATTCTTAGCTATGGGACTTTGAGTCAAGTCGTTTAATTATTACACATGAATTTCTGTCGTTTTCACTTGAGCTGACGTTCTCAACAACGCCACGCGCATTGTGTAGATATAATGAGAACTACATTAGATGCCAAAGAAACCGTCTTCAAATAGTTACATCGTTAGCATCTTTCCATTAACGTAATACAACAACAAGTGAACAAAACCATAGTGCGTACTTATATAATTTATTTACTAAGGAGTAAGGACTGTAAAACATTCTTCTTCGCAAACATTAACATACTGAACATGTTGAAAAGATAATATATAATTTTGCCAAATTGTATAGTTTATAGTTGTATATTTTAATTTGAATGATTACATTATTTTTAAGATGCAAATACCACAAAGAAAAAATAAATATTCTAAATAATAAATTATCCTAAAACGTTAATATTTATTAAATACTATATTGTAATATGTACACTATAGAATACACATAGTTTTGAATTTTAAGTCGAAACGCTGTTTATGTTAATTATCAAACCGGTGGAATTGAAAAATGTTTAACGTGCAGTGCATACTGTACATCTACTGTATACCTACCATAATATTATGTATAAATTGTAGAATACGATGGTCGTGTACCAATACCTACCTATTTAAAAAGTAATCCTTCATGTTAGGTACTGTGCTTGATCCGATTCGGTCACGTCTATGACGTTGTGACTAACCATTTTTATGACTATAAATTTCATAATTAATGATTAAACACTAAGAAAATCTATATTTTTCACACAAATACAACCGATAAGTCTTGAAAACCTACTCATTTCTCCGGGTAATTCACTCCTGTACCACTGCGGGCGCCGGTCGATAGACAATTTAGATTAAATTCGGCCAAACTAAAAACCGATTGACATTGTTCAGAGTGAGAGGCAGAGAGTGCGAGTAAGAGACAGTGGAAACTGAGACGGCGGCGGGGGAAAGATCGCGGACAATACCACCAAACTCCATTAATACGCTTAACGGTGCGGAAGAGAAAGACGAATCACGTGCGCGGCGAGGGACAAAAAGAGCGAAAGAGAGACAGCGGGAAGTGGTGCAGAGAGGTGGAAAAAAGGATTCCAATCGAATTTAATTATAAATATTTTTAATTATCACTCCAGCAGTCGTGTAGTAATAACGCCCGCATGGTCCGCTCGCGCGGATCACACACAAAAGGAGGGAAAATAATTAAAAGCAAATGAAATTAATGATCTTTTCTATATCCTCCTCCTCCTCTTCTTCGTCATCACGGCATTACCCCACCGACCAGCCCTTCGCCACTCTTACCGCTCAGAGTAACCATCTCCCGCGCATATATAGCCGTCATCATATTAGCTAAAAAAAATATCTAGTTGCGACTCTAGTACGACGCGCTCGCGAGAGCAACACATTACATATTTATATTATTAAAACCATGCCCCGCAGTTGTAAATAATCATCATATTTATACACGTCTAGAGACGATGACGATGCCATGATGTATATCAGTCGAAAACGAGTTAGTAATTTCGCTCGTCCGATCCGATCTATTGTAATAATATCTAATTAAAACAATTTAATTTCATAACATTTCAAATAATTTCAAAACAGAAATTAGGCAGCAAACAAATGAATTATTGAAAACCGTGGAGCGTCCAGGGGGACAGTGTCATTTAAAAAACATCATATTAGGCGCAATACTGATTTTATACTATAAATATAAGATTTACCGTATGAGGACTGAGGAGGCATATATTGTAACTATACTGTCAATAAAAATTATTTCGACGACAGTCTGAAATATATTATATTATGGTCCGACCACTTTGGACCCATTCAAATACATATCAAGGTATAGTAATATATATAATACTAATATGCAATTTAGACGTCAAACCGAATTGTTTTCACCTCGACTGATATCGAATTGCCATTAAATCGCTATATATACGTATGCATTATACATCATGATATTATATAATGCGTATCTACACTCCATATATATATATATCACTATATTAATGGAGAGAAATTTGTACTAAGCCGTGGTAAACGGGGTGAAAGCTCGTGTACCAAAAGCCCCGATGTGTAGTGATGATTTCCGAACAATATCGTCCAGGCTCTTGAATTCCGACGGCGTGCACAATTGTTGTATATACCGGTCGGCCCCGGGTCCGACTCGTGTTTGAGTACACGACGGATTCCATTTGTCGTATATAACTGCAGAATTGCTAGGGATTTGTCGATAAATAAAGGATACGTGGCAGTGGAAATTACCTGACCACGTGGGGTTCTTGGTCGGAGAAGAAGGGGTGAGATAAATGAGAAAACTGACGATCGGATTGTTGATTGGTCGACGAGCAAAATATGCTGTGTGTGTGAGGGGTGGAGGGGGGGGAGACGAGCCACAAGTGTGACAGGACCAAAAGCAATTACCCTCTACTAGCCGCCGCCACTGCCTATATACCACCGTTTTCTCCCACTCGTTAGACTACCGACGGTCGACGGTACGTGTCCACCAAATTAGCTTGAGTTTGGCAAACCTCTTATTTCATTCAGTATTTTTCGTTTCTTATTTTTCCCTAGCACTAAAACAGCTTAAAGATTTTTTTCACGAGTGTTGTTGTTATGATAAAATGTATTAATGGATATCGGAATACCGCGGCTTTTCGACAATAGTTAAATACCCACCACTCAATATTTTATGTAGCAGCAATTATACGTCAAATGTGTGCACATTATAATATGAACTTTACGATGCGACTCTAAGACTATTTATAGATATATTACGATGTAATTTACTTATGACTGTGTACTTGTGTACTTATACTGTAAATACTCACAAAACGTGCGACTATAATATATGGATCTATATTGTTTTCCAAAACTTTAACCTCTATCACTAGACACTAATGGTTATTTGGGAAAACAATTTTAAAATTAAAAAAAGCTTAATTATTTTGTAAAGACAAACAAAATATACCTAGGTAATAGTATAATATAATATAGCCTATAGGTACTATAACGTAAAAACACAAGAATCCGATAACAGCGGAAAATAATTGAACGAACTATGAAAGCATTAGCGGCTAAGTGTTTGTATTTGTTTTCTACTCCTCTCTCGCGCGTATTAAATTTCAAGATAGTGTTAATTGAGACGTTCGTAATTTTTTTTCCTGATACGTGACGGCACTTAGGTATCCCTTATCCTACACCAATGCATAAACAATATTATTCTCTTTCCGCTCTCCGGAAGTATACCCGCCCCCCCATCCCATCCACTATATATAAACCGACTGTATATCAACGCCACGTAAAATTTGTATACAGGTACATATATATATATATATTATGTTGTGTGTGCGTACAGACGACGGACGGGGTCTTATCTCCGACACCATTAGCATAAAACAGCAATTTTCCGTTTTGCCACATAACCGGTCGTAAAGACACCACCGAACGAGAGCTGTTTACTTATTAAAACTCAATTACCCGTCGAATGTGCGTTTAATTCCGCCGGGCTGCCGCCCGAAATTCAATTACACGATGCTCTGTTGTAACGATGACGGCAGCCGCGGTAGAGGATGGCAAAAGTAATTTTGACACACACACATAAACATACGTTTACGAACGTACGTATGTCCGCTCGCATTCATACAATCAACGATCTATACTGTGTTATCAGACTCGGCAAATGTAATCGTTTGATATTTAGTAATAAATAATCGTTTTTCCATAGCGGTTCTCTGCACTTTACACTTGTATATTTTGTTCACCTATTATATGTCGATCAGAGTCAATGAACAATGAACAATCTACAGTTTACATAATATTAGAGAGTCCCGTATATTATTGAAAATCTAATATATAAACTTCAAATTAGAAAAAAGGAAATATGTACAACTTTTATCAAACACGCATAACACCTTTTATGAGTATATATGCAAGTACTAAACTAAAATTAAATATATTATACACCTACCAACAACAATTTAAACAAAATAAACCGAATAAGTCACTCTGCTGTATAGTGCGGGTGTCGAGTGTACACCTCTTCAAACAGTAGGTCAATTTAATGGATGTTAAATTTGAATTCAATGATAAATCATTGTATACAATGAAAAAAACGATTACGATCAGAGACCAATATTATGTAAACAAAATAATTCACGATTTTTACGTTAAAAGAATTTTAACGAACTATTTATTTTCTCTCTCTGACCCACACGCAACATAATACATTTGCGTCGTTCATCAGAACCAAACTTTTGTTGTTAGATTCAATATTAGTGAATTGACTTACTATCAAACATAAAGTAAAGAACATAATCTATGTTCGATGGTTTTTTTTACGATAGTTAAATTTTTTCTACATTATATGAACTTATATACATTTAAATACACAGTAATAAATGTATTTACCAACTCATAACTTGCATGAAAATAGAAATATCGTGAAATAACAAACGTACTAACACATATAATATTCTTGAATTTTAACTTTGTTATTAGGTCAATTCGCTCAAATTTAAAATCTGACAACACAAAATTAATTTAATGAACGCAAATTTTCCATTGTTGCTGATATCGTCATAAGTACTAATAATATAGACATCAACAGTGAATAAAATTTAAATCCTTATCACAAGACAAACTACAGATTGTATATTATAATCCAATATCATTAATAAGCCGCTTTAGACGATCGTGTTTTCTAGCGGGAATGGAATGGTACACTGTGCGTGCGACCCAGCTCTCAAGATTGGCATGCGACGTGCCAAGAGTATGATAAAAAAAAATTACAATGCTGTCTGTAAATAAATAATTAAAATTATTTTTAAAATGTACAATACTTTATTAATGTTAATTTTTAATTTAATTGTTGTTACCTACATAATATGTAATATTGTTTAACTGCCGATTGGCGTAAAATATATATAAATAAATAAATAAATAAATAAATAGTCAATAAAATTAAAATATTGATATGGTTTTTTAAAAGATATTTTCATTTAAAAAACACAGTAATGATAGAATATACGATATCGTATTATGGAACTATGGAACGCCCTACTTTTAATTTTATTCAAAACAACGTACCTTCCTTCCTATTATTCAACTATCCCCTGAAGTTTCATCAATGGATGACCCCTTCAATAAGTCCCTATCTCACTTCACTTGCAGCACTTATTGTAAACCTTATTCAGATTGTGTATATAGGTAATATTATAATGCTAAATTAAAAATGATTTCAAATATTAATAATCAAATTAATTATGAATATATTATTACTTAATAATATTATATTAATACTATACAGTAATATTCGAGTAATAACTTCTTACATTTAAGGTAAATTTAAGAACAAAAATAATATGTAACAATAACAGTTTTTTGATCTTTGGTTATTACTTATTAACCATTACTATTAATATAATTATGTTTATCAGATGACATTTATTATAGAACTTAAAATATTAAATAATATTACTACTTACTAGGAGGGCCTTGCACCCGAATTAACCAGAACCCGTAACACTCTTAAAAAATCAAACACCCAAAACCCATATAAGCCAAATGATTCTATTTAACTATTTTCAAAACACCCGAATTAACCTACAAAAAAAAAAAAAATGCAAAACCCAAATAAAACATTTTGGTTAACCCGAAACCCGAATAATTTTTTATCTTACGATTTTCATGTAATCATGTGATATATAATTTTGTATATATTTTACGAGGTTAGTTCGATTTTGTAGTTAATTATTTTAATAATAACAATATTTGAACATTTTTATAAACAATCAAAAATTTAAGAAAAATATGTAATAAAAATAACTAGGTATATAAAACTATGTTTTTTTAGAACTACAAACCCATATTAACCAATATTAACCCAAATAATAACGATTATTACTTATTACACTGAAAGATTTGTTTTAATTTTTTATTCTGGTGTTTGGACACTCGAATACCTACATGTAGCATTGCAGCACCCAAAACCCGAATGATTTATTCGGGTGCAAAGCCCTGCTTACTGCTTGAACTGATTTCCAATATACCTAACTCTCATTCATTAACGACAATTATAAAATGTTCGTTTTAAATTGATTAACAAAATATATTATTCAATTTCAAACAAGATGTGTGTCGTCGATTGTATATTATATAAATCCAAAATACGCACAAGATTTCCCGATGAGTTACAAAACTGTCAAGAGCATTTTTTTTAGAGAAATATCACCTTTTATATTTCTTGTTCATTGACTTGGGAGTTCTAAATATGCCAATTTACGACTGTCCTTTCGATTTGAGAAAAAATAATCGTATGATTTTCCGTATAGCCGTCATTTGGCTTCGATGTTCGTGCATTCTGGGCATCTCGTTATGTTCGTCCAAACAGCGCCTCCGTCGATCGTTATATATATTATATTTCCCCTTACTATCCCTCGTTCTAAATTACATTCAGTTGTTGTTCCTTCTCGTTATAGTAAATGGCACAATGTCAAACATGGTCTTGGTTTTTATTCTTTTCTCTACAGACGTTTGCAACTCTTTTCCCCGCCACACCCCACCACACAACCGTATTTGTATAGAAATGCATATTTCAGATATCTATAAATATATACATCTTATTTTCCACCGTTACTACTATACCGTATATCCAGCTGCAAAGGTTGTGGTCAAAATAAGTGTGAAATTTGACATGTCAGTCCGATGGATTGCGAGCTTCCAGTCCTTTAAATTTCGCACACACAATCACACATTTACGTTGCATATACCTATATGATAAAAATCATTCCATTTTTAACACTTCGCAATTAATAGCCATTCAAAAGGAAAAAAGCGGTTGAGGGACGAAGTGAAAAGCGCGGCTAAAAAATCCATTAGTAAAATTTCACCATTTCCGTCCGAGGTCAAAATTAATTTACGATAATTGTTTTTTTCTCTCTCTCTCTCTCTCTCACACTTCTATCCCTCTGAATGCAATATATATATTTTTTTGCACGCCAAGTACTATACGTTACACGGGCATGCTAATTACGTATCGCAATTATTTTTCTTTCTTTCTTTCTATTTTTTTTTTGTTTTTAATTTCCTGTGTTTAATTAGCCCACCTCCTCGCGCAATTGCCACTACTGCTGCAACGATAATTCCACCGGTTCTTTTTATTTATACGGCCGACAACTATTATTATTATGCCTCGTTAACCCGGTGTATGCGATTATTAAAATAAACAATATAAAAGTTTAATCCCGAAATAAAAAATAACATTTGCACAGACATTTAAATTGGATTTTTTTCTCTTCCCCTGCAGGAATGTTTACTCGTTTGGGATTTTTACACTGCGGATGTTTTGATAGAGATGGAAATTTATAGCAACTCTAAAGAGACCACATGTCGAATGTATATGCACAGAAGTATTGAAGAATTTTTATAGCTAAAATAACACCACATGGTAGTATGGTACACATGTGTCACGGCAATCCAGACCATGTTGTCGGGGGTAGAGTGAAATAACATTATCGTCGATCAATCGATGCCAACAACAGCTATTGTTCAGTGAATTGTCAGATTTTAACAGAGAAGGCATATAATGCAATGATCTCTTAAACTAATATTTTTTTTTTCATTGTCAGTTACTAGTTTTCTATTCAGTTTTCAAATAATAGACCAGAAGTCTCAACAATGTTTTTAATTAAATGTAAATAACTTTTTTAAACCATTAGAGTAAGTCCCTATTTACCACGTGACTATCGGATAAAACAACCCTCATATTTTTAGTATTTTTGTCAGTACAAAAAATTCTATACAATTTAGTTACAACCATACATAATATGTATATTATATTATATTATATTATATTGTTGTATATTATACTTCCCATATTTTATAAATTATAAGGAACCACACCACAATAACGAAATCATGAAATTATTAATCAAATATTTTAAATTTTATAATCAAAATATATTGTGAAATTTAAGATAATGCGAATTTTAATTTAATTTACTATTATAATTATACGTAATTTATTTGTATACCTTTATTACATTTTTCAAGTACGTGTTATACAAATTAAAGTAACTATTGGTACTCCAAGCTTCAGCATGTATTAATTTAATATACAGCAGACTGAATTGTCAAGTAGAAAAGAGGGTAGATAATAGTAATTCGTAAATTAATCCTGCCGAGTTCGTTTTCTCTTGTGTCTCCGCCTCGTCCCGTACCGTATTCAACCGGAAAACAACGGAACGCCAAAGTAACCCTTTCCTCGGAACAATAACCCTCCTCCCAGTCACCGATTTAAAACAAGAGGAGGGTCAGGTCGTTTGCCGTTTAATTAAAACTAATCGGCCAGCTCTGATGATCGATTTAAAAGTTTCACTAGTAATACCCGACATAATTAAAAGTTGTAAAGATAAAAAGTCACTTCGGCCCCCCAGACTATATTACTTTCTTTCTCTTTACACAACAATAGATACATACACGTACAGTCGTACAGGACGATTCATTAAAATAAACTAATATTTAATTATTGATGAATAAATGTGTGACACATTATAGTCAATCATCTATAGAAAGTATATTACACCGCCAAATAAATATTTTACTATAGCATACCAATAACTTTGTCAAGAAAAAAAATCATTAGCTAAGCCACAACATTAGTTTAAAATGTAAATGTTAGAAGTAGAATATAATATGTTAAAAGGATTTCTATAAATTATCAATGATATGAATTGAAAAAAAAAAATATATTTTAAATCTATATAGGTATATATGCTAATTATGTACATCTTTAAAATGTAATGTAAATAAATTGCACGCAAATATATAAATCTTTATTTACTACGCATGTCGCATGATTAAAAACAAGGAACGAAATTGGGCCAAAATCTTAAACAAACCGCCCTGTATATACATATAAGCTCGTCGACACAGAGAGAGGTAATTTACATTCTAATTAAATCAGACCCACCTTCCCACCGCATCACGAGTCCCTCCGCCTCGTTCAGCCGTCAACGTCGCCCGGGTAACTTCTGTAGTTGTTATATATTTAATTGGGTTCTTCTAGCTAAATAAACTAAGTAACTTCGCTTTTCGCGGGCTGGGAATCGGAAGAAAAGGGAGAAAATACCTTTAGCTAATGAGGTTCCTAAAACTGTGGGGTGGAAAGGTCGGGTAAGGGTTTATTTACCGGATTAAAAACAACTACAGACGGTTCAAAATAGAAAGAGGGGTGCGAAGAACGATTTTTTACGTCATAGTATAAGGTGGAGACTCACAAAAAAACCTCACATCCCCGAGGTCTGCCACACTGTACATAAAATCACCACTAATAAAAATCGATTATTCAAAAACTTCCCCAAAGGATCTCGACTTTCTAAAAGACTAACGCTCGATTACGTTATAAAAATAAGATAAAAACAGTAAAGTAAAGAGTATTTGTCGACGCATATTTGAATTTACGAGCTCAAATAAACACATTGTATAACATCATAAAGTTGAAATCAATTGAAAATATTGTCGTTAAATAATAACTGGGTTTGTTGACCGAATCAGTCCGTCTTAAATTTCTTATGTACCTAATGTGATATTATCATCGAATTATTTCAACAAGAACACGGTTACACGAAAGTAAATAAAAAAGATAAGTTTGCGCCGGCACACTCCATAGTGCACTTAATTTTTTTTTTATGTACATAGATTATTGTTATGACATGTCATATACCTATACTTTGAGTATGTAAAAATGTAAGCAGGTATGACACTACAGGTACTTATACTGCATAGTACATTTATATAAGAGAATAACAGACGTTATAATACTGTTTTTTTTGTATTCAGCTGTTCAGTTTTATTGTTTCTCCCATTATAACGATTTTAATTAATTGTATATATTTCTCCAAAAATAATGAAATGAAATGCGCATATTTATCGAATATCTAATTATAAATTTGTTTATTATCAATTTTTATATTCTAATATATAAAAGTACAATTATAAATTGAATTATACGTTTTTCAGCATGGCTAATCAAATATTATAATTGAATAATTTAACACAATGCTTTCAATCGCGTAAAACTGTTATAGTGGGATGGCTTTTATTCGATTATAATTAATTCACTTTCCACGACAACATGCGTTTGACTCGTTTGAGACTTGAGTGTTTAAGTCACTATTAATAACCTCTTCGCCACCGCGCGTTCACAATTATTCGACGGACAACGATTGTCACAGACGAAGAAAGCTTAAAAACAGTTGCGGTTGGAAATACTGGAATCAGTAAACAAAAACGTGCACGAGGTATATAAGAAGACAAGCAGGTACATAAATTAGAGTGCAATAATAGGTACTTGCGTAATAAGTAATAAGTTATTACTAATAACGATCATTATTATTATAGGCAGGCGAACCGTTTAGGGGGGAGGGCCCCCTAGCCGTGCCCCCTTGGACATCATAAACTACCTATAAAAAATAATTTATTTCAAAAGTCTGTACTTATTCTCAGAGTGTTGAGTGTTTATAAGTCCTTATCACGGCCTACAAATTTTACTATTGGATACAATATGTGTTCCCAGGCCTATAGCCTTAGTGGTTAAACAGTTAAAAGTACAATTTTCGGGGCCATAGGATATTTCCTCACCCACCCCTTAAAAGGTGAATCAAATCTAATGGTTATAAGTATATGATATTATTTTCATCGCCACCGTCTCGAGAGTATTGTATCAAAGCCCGGCGGAGGACAACCGCGCTCGAAGACTTCGGATTGCTGACTATATTTTGCACATAATGTTATATTACGACACCAATACTACGTACAATAATATTAATAAGCGATGAACTTGTAATGACGCGGCGTAGACACTGCGGCGAAGCTGGTGAGGTGCTGTCAAATAAATTATGATAATAATATATTATCGGCACAACGTCCCGTGTCGCGTCGGACCAATAAAGTACGCGCTGCGGCCGCACAGAAATCGCCGACCGGCGGAATCGAACTCGGCCGCCACCGGCCACGGTATCGGAGGACGGCGACGACGAAGACGACGACGACGCCACTGCCGCGCCGCGTCGAGTACGCGCGCGAGTTTCGCCGGTTAATTGTTTTGCGCGCGGGGGTAATTTATACCGATTGTCTAACCGGCGGGCACCAACAATGTGTTTAATTAATTCCCGGTATTTCGTAATTATACGCGCGCCGCGGACGCACTCGCATCGGCCCGCGCTCACGCACACAATCCGTGTAATTGCGTTTTCGCACCGACCAACCGTCCCCACCCCCGCAACCTTAGGCCCACCCCCGCCGACGCGGCTACACGCCGACGACCCACCGCTGTTTCGGCGGCGGTTATTAAAATTTCTCGCTCCTCTCCCGACACACCACACCGACCACCCCCTTCCCCTCCCCCTCCCCCTCACCGTCGACGCCGACGCTCGTCACATGCACCGGCCCCGCGAGACCGATCCCGAACGCGCGTAGGTACGCGTCCTATATATTATTATTATTATTATGTACCGCGATCCTCCAGCTCATTCGCACAATGGCTCTTTGATTTCCTGCACTGCACTGCACGCACGCATCACGCGCGATACGCGTAATATTACGGGACACATTATTATTGTTATTTTATATGGTGCGCGCGTTTAGAGGAGCACAAGGCGGTGGTGTACTTTTTCGATCGACACGCTGTGCGTTATATACTGTGCTGCGGCAGTGCGAGCGGCTCGATCCCGTAATTAGGGCCCTTTTGTGCGCGTGTGCGTGTGATACCATGTGATATTATTATTGTAGTACGCGTTCGCGCGCGAGGGATAACGAACGCGCATTCAAAAAAAGGGGGGAAACGATTTTCGTTATTTAATCGCGAGACGAACTACATTATAATGTGTATTGGTATACAACAACCGAGTATCCGGGAGACCTGCATATTACGCGGTCTTACAAGGAGCCGCAGATTTTCGGGTATGCGTCCGCAGTAACAACAATAATAATAATAGT
Organism: Nasonovia ribisnigri; assembly: GCA_027563435.1. Lineage (NCBI taxonomy): Eukaryota > Metazoa > Arthropoda > Insecta > Hemiptera > Aphididae > Nasonovia > Nasonovia ribisnigri. The sequence continues at coordinate 336,278 of JANEHU010000431.1, forward strand.
AACCATTTTCGTAAATTTGTACAAAAGACCGTTCTCCGGCGGAGACACGCCGTCGCCGCCGCCACCATCTGGAGTCCGCCGATAAACGTCGGACTGGGAGAGGATGTACACGGAAATGAAAATAAGAAAACAAATTTTCTCCTCCGGCGGCGAGACACTGATTTTCACTTGTTTGCTACTTTATGTCTCTCTCTCTCTCTCTTTCTTTCCCTTTTTCATCCCCTCCGATACGACAGATGTCCAACGGTACCCGCATAAGACTACACGAATAACACCGGATTCTGTCCACGCGTTTATACACGACACTACAATAGTAACGATAATATGGTTATGAGTTGCTGCTGAGTTCTATATCTACTATTCCATGGTACGCGTTAACTTACAACTATCGATAACAGTACTTGGGTAGTACATTTTTTCACGATAATATTTTTACGAGACCAATTCAATTATTTGGTTTATACTATATCATAGCTAATACAAAATCTATTGTCGGAAGAAATGGAAAACAAATAACTAAACTAAATAAAGGGTATAGGTTAGGTTAAGTTATAGTAACCACCGTCGATGTTCGAACACGTGATAATAACGTATGTACGATTTACTATAGGTACCACTTTTAAATACAATACAATAAAATTCCTAACCACGCGTGTCGATGGATACTATAATGAGTTTATGATTTAATGAATTTTTAAACACCTATATTATAATATTATATTGCATTTTTTTCCGAAGAAAATTAAATACTTTACTAGTACCCACTATCATAGTGGTTATATAAAATTTGGAGTTGTAATAAATAACAAAATGTTTGGTATACCGTATTCGTAAACAACAATGTGTGGCGTATACAATATATTATTATATTGATATTAAGCGCATATATTACTACTTTGACTATTAATATTTATTATACCTATTAAATTATTTCGGAACAGATCTGCAGTGAACATGATATATCGTAAATTCATAAAACGTAATAGGAAAAAACCTGTTCCCAGAGTTGGACGTTTAAATTAACGAGTCGTTAAAAAACTATTATCACGTACTTTTCGTTAAAAGGAAATTACAAGCAACGACGGTAACGCATCGGTGATAACGCCTGATAAAATTACGTAAGCCAGTGTTTCGCTCTTAAAAAGTTAGAACTTCTCCTCAATATCTATACTATTGGTACCAAGGTGGATAATATAAAATTATAATAAGTGTCAACAGAGTGTAGTTCCATACTACCCGTATATCATGGAAAGTGTATAACTACAGTGAGTGCCGCTTAATGTGATCACATTGGTTCGGGCCATTTTGATTCTAATAACCAGTTGATTCCAAAAAAGCATTTTTTTTTCAACATAATATTTGGTTTGGGATTTTCAATTTTGGTTTCAATAAACGGTCGATTCGATAAACCAGTGATCACATTAAGCGGAACTCACTGCATTAATATAAGAGTATATAATATACTGTCATCGTCGCCAACCAATTTTAATCATAAGGTTTGAGGGGGAGAAGACTAGGCACGGGCACAGACACAGAGCTCAATAGTAGTTGCTCCCTTTGCCCCCCTGACGTATTCGGGAAAAACCCATCGCTGACAGTCGTTTTATTTTTCGACGAAGTTTTTATGAAAATGACTTAAATTGCATTACGCGCGAGACGCGTTCCGGGAAACAATGTGATTTTAATTATTAAGAACCTACTTTTATTTCACGTGGATTACCACCGCAAATGAGACGTATAACATAGACGGTCGCGTATTAATAATCACACAGCGTGACGTATAGCCCCTGGGTTACGGTAATGAGTTTTTTTTTTCCGTACGAGGAAAAACCACTCTATTCGTGATTGTTTTTTATTGGTCTTAAATTAGAATTTATTCTATTATTGCGATACAAATATGCATATAGTATAATAATATGCGCAATTAGTAGTTAAAATTATAACTCATCATGCCTACGCCTACGCGAATAACACCGTAACTACGTTAATAATATTATGAGTAAAATAACGCCTCCTTACCTGGTCGTTTCTGCAGCGGCGGCGGCGGTCGACCGACTATACTCTCGTAAAATGTCGTCGTTTTCGGACACGGCCTGTGAAGTGAAACGAGACGGAAAACGGAAATAAACGTAAAGTAATAATCTAACGAACGACACACGATCGGCGGTGAATAATATTCGGGTGGACGGGACACGAGTGAGCGCGCGAACGGAACGCCGGCCGACGACTGAACGTGAGAACGGGCGACGAGACGAGCGCGAGACCGGTGCGGTGCTGTACTTGCGTCGAGAGATCGTGCACGCGGGGCGCCGTGGTGCCAGACTGACAGACGTCGGCGGTGTGCGTGAGCGTGGAGACCCATCCACCGCGTTCCCGCGCAAATCGCATCGGCCGCGGTCGCAGTCGCATCGGAAACCCTCGCCGCAGCCGACTCCTGCGCCGCCGCCGCCGTTATTTTTTTTCCCCTATCAATTAATTTATAACCTCGTTTTCACCGTGATATATATAGATATCTAGACGTCACCTATCTGTATGTATAATGATTTTTGTAAGACGAGTTTTTTTTTTTTAGTATTAGCAGTATAAATTCTATTTATTTCGACCACTGATCTCGACGATTACAATATTGATGGTCATCTGTACTCAGATATTTAAATTAAATATTGTTAATTAATTTATATACGAACATTTCTCAAGTAGCATAAAATATTATGCTCTTATACATTTGTATATATATATGACTATTGTACAGTATATCCTGATATCCTGGGGTGGGTGCAGCGAATGAATTTGTTTTCTCAGATTTCCAGCTAATTAACTAAATATATAATATAACAATTAAAAAAAGTTACTGTACAATGATCTATTATATAACTATTAAGTTATCCTTGCAGACATCTAGAAAGGGGGTGGTTTCAACCCTATAAGAATCGACCCCGCATGTAATGTGTAAACCAAAAGTATTTCAATTTTCGGGACTTTTATTCTTAAGATTTCTTATGGTGACTTAGGTATATGTATATATCTCAAGCATTATTCGTGTATAAATATAATATAATCGAATAATGACGGAATGTATAAGTCAAAAAATATATTTCATTATTTCATTTCATGTACCTACCTATGAACATTGGTAATTATTAATATTTAATTACTAATTGTGTATAATAATAATTAGGTCTGACTTATAGTACCTACCTACTGAAAAATCTCAAAATATATATTCGTCTAAAAAACTAAAAGTATAAACTCGAAAAAAATTAACTCAAAATTCATAAATTGAAATAAAATATTTACGGGGCATCGTTATTTCCATCAATTTTAGCTAAAAAGACCTTAACTAAGATTCTGAAAAAAAAGTTTGAACTCGATTGAAAACTGTCTATAGATAGTACGGAACACTTTGTAAAAATTAAATCTTAAATTATTTTGAACTGTAATTGAAAACTTAAAAATATGAGTTTTTTCAAATCATAATTTTAATCCAAATTCATATTAAAAACGAAAAGTGTTTCATACGATCTACAGACATTATTTTCTGCTGAATTCAAATATTTTTTCAGAATCATAATCAGACAACCTTAATTAACTTTAATTTTGTCAAGACTTACCACTAACTACTTGTCAGAGTAAGACGTAAGTAGTCGTCAAATTCATTTAGTGAATTTTAAATTGATATCGAGCTATTGACATGTACATACGCGTATGATAGTTTTACCCGCATTAAATTTCACTGACACTAATAACTAATAAGTAATCAATAATAATCTTTTACAACTAAAACTCAGTGGACTATAAGGTGAGATTAAAAATTGCCTAATTGTTGCCCCTTAATTAATGTCCGGAGCAAAACAAAATATTTAAAACAGATGTTAATTAAAATATTTAAAAAAAAATTATAAATAATAATATATGAAATAGAAAATGTAAATACAAATGATATTTTGAAAAAGTTAATAAAATAAAAATGTGATGAATTAAAAATTTTTTCTGCACCATCTACATCGTAATACACGTAAGGATAGCACTTCGTGGGTGCCACACGATATAATCTTTATCTCTTGACAAATTATGACAGACAACCATAATACCACAACCATTATACTAAGTATAGATAATATGGTCTATGCGGACAGTTAAAGTTCAATTCCTACACGTGTAGCGTGTAATAATACCTATTGCGAGGTGGTTTATTGGCGGTTTTGTCATAATATGGTTAATTTACGAGCATATACTACCTCGCAATATCGAAATACTACTTATATTATATTAATTATTAAACCGACGAATGTCCAAATATGTCTATATATTTTGTGATTTGTCCTTATTTGACACATCGATACATCGAAAAATTGCTAGATTCCTTAATATTTCTTAAAATTTTAAATTGTATTTCCTATAGTGGACAAATTTATACTAACAAATATGGACAATATTTATTGATCACTCGTATTGTTTTGTGATCTTTCTAGAGAAAAATGAAAAAAAACGTTAGTCCTCAGCCTCAATAATAATATATGGTGTGCGTGCGTTTAATGTGGTGGCCTAAACGTGTTTCTGCCCAATTACACATAAACCTAATACAAATATATACTATATATTATACTCGTATGTTATGTAATAATTATAATTATAATATACTATATTTCTGTGAACGTATTACATTTCACTGCGCACTATAACAATATTGATAATGCGTACTACAATAACTCGAATGAAATTAATTATAAACTGTTTTACAATAACTCGGGTGTTGATGGCTGCAGGGGGGGAGGTTATTTGTTTGTATTACATTTTCCACTCGGACGCACAGGATAATAATAATATAATAATATATATTATTACACTTGAATAGTTGAATATACATTATGCCATAACCGTGCATGTAGACCTAATACATTGCTTCCTTTGATACAACGTATGTAATAATCTTGTGCACAATATAATATGCATAGATATTAGATATTGTATACCTACCTACTGCTGAAATTTATCGCGCTATATAGGTATAACTATATAATATATGTTATATATAAAATAGGAAAGGGGTAGAACAATTTCGGTTGTAAATTAAAATACTTCGAATCGGTGTAGTGGGGCGCATGTGCTCATATTATCGTTATACCTATTTCTTTTGTACATAGTAAATATATATGGTGTATAATACATGTGTGCATGTGTATGTTTACACTCGTCGTCACGGATATATACCACCTATATATTATACTGTATAATCCGGTAACTGTTCGGGATTACTCGCGTAATTAACATATTATACATTTATAAATTAAAACAACAACGACGTATTATAATATGTATATAATATATATTATATGTTATTATTCGGTCGGAGTGTAACGAACTTTAAAAAGCGAGAAAAACCGTTTCTCCACGGAGATGTTTATCGCGCCGTTCGAAAACGTATATTATTACCTACATTATAATACTACTATTATATTATATACATAAGTACGCACTTGTATGCATTGCACGCGCGTGAAGAGGTGTTAATCATTTTGCATTAATGCCCAATGGTAATAATAATAATAATACAGAGTAATCCAGTTTTTTTTTTTTTTATGAACTAACTAACGCTTAAATATTTGTACACGTTACGGAGGATAACTCTTAGCTCGTATTACATGTTTTTGTTATACGAATGTAGCTATACCTAACTACATAATTTAAATCGAAAACAAAACAAAAATAGGGCCGTGACCAGACAATCTACACAAACGAGTGTATTTTTATTTTTTATATCTTATAGTCGTATATTCGTGTCCATACAGGATTTGTTTTGGGTTATTTTAGGCTATATTATATATTATTATTATAATATGGATCGCGAGAAAATTGTTCTATTTTCTCTTTTACTGCTGCATATTATACGGTGCGATATTAGGGCGGTACACATATATTATGGGAGGTTTAAGGCTGGGGCTATACACGGCGATATTCGCGGCGAAATTCGTCGAGCGGATTTCGCAGCGGTTTTCGTTCTGTCTGGCTATACACAGCGAATTCGCGTGACGGATTCGCTCAATATTTTCGCCGCGATTTTCCAAATATTTAAAAATATTTATACCATAATTTTGACATAATTCAGTTCCAAAGTTATTAATATAATTCTATAATAAAAATTCTACACCCTGGTGGGGTTAGCACTAGACGTCAAGAATATTCACATAGCATGTGCGAGCACTTACGGTACCTGTTCATTATTTAGTCATTTTCGTTGTGTTCGTCGTAGTTATATCTATACTTCGGTATAGTATTGGTACTTACCAGCTAAAATATACAAAAAAATATATATATTAAAAACAGTCATTGTCACCGTTTTTATCATCACGAAAAATATGTCAAGTGAATTAACAGCTGAGGAGCTTGTGGCTATTGCTGTAGCACTAGAAGAAGACGAGAACAAGATCCAGAAGAAAAGAAAATATTCTGTTCATCCATTAAATAAGGAAAGGAAGAGAAAAGGCCAGTTTCATTTAATATATGATGATTTGCGTGTATATCCTGAAAAGTTTTTTTCTTATTATCGGATGTCTATGCCGACATTTGATGAATTGTTGAGTATCGTCAAATCCGACTTATTAAAAATGGAAAATTTCAAAAATGACACAATAACACCAGAAGAACGCTTGACAATTACTATAAAGTATGTATATTTTTATAATTATTAGATCATTATTTATATTTAAAAATCAAAATAACTTTTACATCGTGTACCTAATATTATAAAAAAAACATAATAGGTATACCATAATATAGGTACCTGTAGTAGACATCTATAAAAATAATTATAATACATCGTTTGTCTTTTGATTAGCCATAGAATATTCTTGATCTCTAACCGTTTTTTTCGAGTGTTTGCTGCGTGTACGTGTAAGGCTGAAGAGGTATATATGGTTGAAATTGAGGCTGATGTTGTGTATAAGGCTGAGGTGGTGTATAAGGCTGAGTTTGTGTATAAGACTGAGTTTGTGTATAAGGCTGAGATGGTGTATAAAGTTGATGTGGTGAGTAAGGCTGAGAAGTTTGGTTATCGTTTGTTGTATATTTTTGTACGAGTTGCATGACATCTATTCGGAATTTAATATTATTTTGATCATCCATACTCTTCATCGCTGGTAACAAAGAAAGCAAAAAATGTTTATTTCCATCAAAAACTTCTTCTTTGTTAGTTCTCTTCTCGATTGCGTTCAATACGTGTTCCTGAAACACAGATAGTTTTTTCTTCGACTGTTTAGGCACTGTATTAGGGACACTGGGAGACATTGCCTGGTCTGAAGCCGTCGGTGAATCGAGGTTATCTATAATATTGATTTCTTCTGCTGAATTATCAATTTCAGTGTGTGCCATGTTTCCTGAGGTACTGCAATTAAATACTATTTTCATTATTTGTTACTGATAAGAAAAGAAAATCCTTTTTATGGTATATTTCGTACACAATTTGTTTGCAGTAAAATCTCAATTTTATACAAGCAATTTATGTTTATTCACTATAAAAATAAATAGGGAAGTTAAAAAGTAAATACTTTGTAATTTATTTAAATCTACCTATTTAAAATTTATATAGTCATCAATTTCAAAATGTTTGTTTTTTGAATAAATTATTTTTCGCTAAATAGTTATGAAACTTAAAAATCAGTTTATGTCAGTATATAATTTAGTACCTTTAAGATACCATATAGTTACCAAAAAAATAAATATTTATTCCGAAAGCAGATCCAATAAAATAAAATAAAAATATGATATTTAACTTCTAAAAAGTGGGTAAGTTGATGTCGCTCTGCTGTACAGTATGTTACAAGTGGGTCACTGTAATGGATGGTGTTAAATTTGAATTCAATGATCTGAACATTTTATACATTTTTAACTACAAAATAATTATTAAATTTTAAATTTGATAAATTTTGTCAAAATTCGAACTTTAAATGCTTATAAAAAAAAATTGTGAATATGTATTTTTAATATTTTTCAACTGCTATTGTAACAATATATCAGTAGCCTTGAATTAAATTTTCATGTTTTTTTACCCAACAAATTTCATACATTGTATTAATATTTATAGAAAGAAAAACGAAAAAAATTGAAAACTGACAATGCCCACAGCTCAAAAAGAGTCAAACTATTTTCAAAATTGTATAGTGTATATAAAATGCAAATATAAACTACCATTGAAAATGAATATAAGTTAATTTTTTTTAAAGTTACACCAAAAACCAAATTTTTTGTCGAAAACCGATTTTGCGTAAAAATTCCCGTTTTTCCTTAATTGTTATGTTGTTTTACCCGGCGCTTTTGAAAACTATTGAGAATTTTAAAATTTGACCTCCTGAATACACCAACTAGAATCACTTTCCCATCAAACAAGATACCTACTGTTGAAGAAAATCGAATCAGTTTTACTGTCCGAAACCATGATGACAGACACAAAAAAAACACACATCATTGAAAAATTAATACACTCATCTCTCCGCTTAGAATCTAAAATGTTACGAACTAAAAAATTCAAAATTAATTTCAATTTAAATATATTAGCAAGTAGGTAATTAAAAATATATCACGTATAAAAATTTGAATTAAAACGACACTTAGATATTTCCTGATTAATTAAATGTATCTCTATTGAATACTTACGATCTTCCGTCTAAATTAGGTTGTAAAAATGACAGATTGTCAAAATAACAATATTTTGTTTTTTTTGTCATAGCTGATCCCGATTTATCATATTTCTGAACCTCTTTTTTAAATGTATCTTTTAGATTCTTCCATTTCCTCATAATGTGTATAACTAAATATGAAAAATGTTTTCATTAGGTACATGTGTTAAACAAGTGTAAAAAAGTGACATTTAATGGGTAGGTACCGCGTTGCATGCTGTGTAGGTTATAAATTATAAGTGGATCACTGTAATGGAAGGTGTTAAATTTGAAATCAATCGATATTACATTATAAAATATAATATTTTAAAGATGATATTATTGTGATTAAAGTAATTTATTTTTCTATTAAGCTTTACTACAGTGGGTTAAATTATTAATTTTTGCCTAGAAAATTGCATTTGAAAATAATAAATATCATTGTGTGTATAAAATATAACAGGTAATATATTTTAAAAGTTTCAAGTACTCATATATAATATTTTAAAATTATAACCAAAAAAATGTTGAAAGTAAATCCACGAACATTTTTTATAATGGTCTGAAGTTAGAACTATGACAAAATCCGTCAAATGTCAATGTGCATATATTATGTATAATATATATAATTTATATATATAAATAATATATTATATTATTTTGAGGTAGAAAATCATAAACATTTTTTATAAATATCTAAGATTTGAAAATAGAATGCAAAATTCCTCATAAGTCCTCCTTTTTTTAACAAAAAAAAGAAATTCTACTGGAAAGCAAACTGAGTATATATTATATAATATTTTAGATCTTTTTGTTACAATCTTAATTAATACGATTTTTATATTTTTATACGGTTTGGTAATTTGGTATAAGAATGTAAAATTTAGAATTATCATTTTAGGTATTTATCAACGGGAGCTACATTTAACCAATTGCATTTAGACTTTTTAATTGGAAAAAGTACAGTTCGAGTAATAATAAAAGAAACTCTCGGAGTTATATGGAAAAACTTACAGCCTTTAGAAATGCCAGAACCTACCAAAGACGTGTGGATTCAAACTGCCGAAGGATTTTATAATAATGCGAATTTTCCTAACTGCCTTGGCGCAGTCGATGGAAAGCATATTCGAATAATTAATCCGGCAAAAAGTGGTTCAGACTACTTTAATTATAAGCATTTTTTTTCTATAATTTTAATGGCTTTAGTAGATTCGAACTATTGTTTCCTTTCCATAGACGTTGGAGCTTATGGACGTGAAGGAGATCCTAATGTCTTCAAAAAGTCACCATTAGGTAAAAAGTTATACGATCGTCAACTGGACATCCCATTGCCAAAAAAGTTACCTAATGATGATGATGGTGTAGAACAACCATTTGTGATAGTTGGAGACGAAGCATTTGCCTTGCATGAAAACTTACTCAGGCCTTACCCAAGAAAAAATTTAGATTTGAAGAAAAAAATATTTAATATGAGACTCACTCGAGCTAGACGTTATGTGGAATGCACGTTTGGAATTCTAGCGAACAAGTGGAGAGTTTTTCATACGCCTATTTTAGTTGAACCTGAGTTTGCTACATTGATAGTAAAAGCAGCATGTGTTATTCACAATTTTGTTCGTCGTCGAGATGGTGTAGAATATGAAGATATACTTCACTGTCCATTTGAATCTATTAGTTCTGAAACTAACCTTGCTAGAGGGTCAACAATTAGTGCAAGAGATGTCCGAGATTACTTCGCTACATACTTTGATAGCCCAAAAGGACAATTAGATTGGCAGTACAATGCAGTACACTAATACCTACAATAATACCTATATTGTTTAGCAGTACTTATTTTCAATTTAAAATACTAACTTACATTTTTCTTTTTAAATTTTAAATTTTAAATGAACTGTATTTAAATAAAGATGTCGAAAAAGCAAAAGTATGTACTTAATTTAATCGTTTTTATTTTTTGCAGGTTATATACCTATTACTTCC